>CANOAX010000003.1:1170000-1330324 GCA_947563465.1 Archips xylosteana
AATTTAAAGATCTAGTTGCTAATAATATTATTTCTTTTTATTGTGGTGATGCTTCAATCTTCTTTCCAATAAATTTTGGAAACGAATACTTAAGCTAAGAATACCTCAATAATTTTTTAGATGGCTATAGGGAATGAGCACATAGACGGTGCTGCCAACTGGTGCCATAAATTTTGACTTGATAAGTTTCTTTTACTGTTCGCATAGTGTCTCTTCTGTCGCACAAGTGCTGCCGCCTATAGTTTCTGCACGTTCCCTTACATCGGTGAAAACGAAATAATATTAATGATTGAGAAATTGCTCTTTTATGTTTTAAATAAAATGTTTGATATCAAAAGGTTGTATTATTTTATTTTCTGATCAAAGATATTTTTTAATTAAACAGATAATTAAATACATATTTAAAAAAAAAACAATAAATAAAAAACAAAAATAACACTCTGACCTGGGATTCGAACCATAAACCAACTCCACATACCAGTACTTGACTCATGCGTATAACCGTTAAGCCACAGCTGCTAATAGAAGATCATTCGAAATAGCAGTTTAGTTTGGTATATAAACTAGATGCAGAAAACGGCCACTACGCTGCATCAATTCACAACGCCATCTAGTTAATTCTCATCGAAACATGAACACAAACGATCAAACACTGCTCATGCGATTATCGCCCCGAGATGTCCATGCACTTTTGCAGCCCACTGTACATACAAAATTGTTATTTCCTAATTTGACAGTTGACAGCTCGGTGACAGGCCCTTACGTAGATTTAATATTGTCATGTGCAGACGTATAACTAGTTAAGGCATTTCAAATAAATTTCTCATGTGCAAAAAAGAGCCTTTTTATTTGGTTCTACACATGAAATGGTCCTTCGAATTATGAAAAAAGTGATCCTTCAAACTGAAGAATAATTTATTGAAGCGAAGCAGTTGGTGCGGCAGCCACGTCGGTACCTATCTATAATAGGTTCCGGAGCTATAAGGTTTGCCAAGAAATTCACCACCGCTCGGATTTGTACCGATAATCAAATTATTATCGGCAATGCAAGTAAGTTGCACATAATAATAACTTCCAAGCAAATTAAAGAAGATTTAAAGCAACTAGAAAAGTCGACCTGGCGTTTTCCAATTGAAGCGCGGTGTGACACCGTGTCGCAATTGCATCGACCACGGGAGCTGGGATACCTACCGCATTAAGACACAGTGCACAGCGTGTCGCACGGAGTTCATCATTCAAAATCATTCATCGATTACCGGTCGGCCTATAACCCGATTAAATTAAATACCTGCAGTGAAGTTACCCTATCGATTTGATTGTGTGATCTTCGCATCGTGTGCGCATTACGTTTTTGTCAGGAAGCCGGTGAAAGAAGCTTGTAGCAATCCTATTGTGTTTAATTATAACGAGACGCCATTCGATTCGTCGCGCGCGACTGACACGCACGTGCCTCCGCTTTATTTTTAATAAACCGCGTCTCGATTTTATTATTTGTTAAATAATATGTCAAGTGTTAAAAAATAATGTCAACCCCAAATAGTCCATTCAATCGTAGTGGTCTTACTCCGCGAAGCCCTCAGACCCAGGCCCCGCCGCCTCCGCGTGATCAAGAAGATGTACCGTCAGAGCCCGACCAGCCTCAAGTGTTCGCAACATCGGACCTGCAGAATTGGTTGAGTGGCATTGAAAGGTTTTTGACTGAAATCTGCTCAACCGCAACTGAAGGGAAATTGAACTCCGATCAGAAGCTGAAAATTCATACCTTATGTCGGAAGATCGGACACGGGACCTCTCAAATGGTTTTGCAATACCAGTCCGTGAAGCAAAAACTTTTATCTGCACAGATGTCCTTACAAACTATGTCTGAGAAGCGTGAACTGGCCCACCATCTTGAGATACTAACATCCGCAGTTTTTGATAACAAACAACAGAATACGGAGACCTTATCATACGCGTCCATGACTAAAAAAGGAACGCAACATCTAATACGCCCATCAAAACTGAGTACTGTGGCTATTTTTCCGGAAGACAAAAAGAAGACTAGCGAGGAAACCAGAGCACTCGTTCAAACGATCATCAATCCTGAGGAGTTAAAATTGCAAGTACGCGGAGTCTGGAACACTAAAAACGGAGGCGTGATCATCAGCTCGGAGAACAAGGAAGACATCAAAAAGCTTAAGACCTCTGAGAAACTTACTTCTTCAGGACTTACAGTGGCTGAGCAGGACAAGCGTAAGCCCAAAATGATTGTGTTCGGACTTCCTAAAGATCTTGAGGAGAAGGAATTTTTTGACCATTTATATGTCCAGAACGTAGCCCCGAAACTTACAGAACTTTCTCGTGAGCAATTTATTAGTAGTGTTCGACTGAGTCACAAATCAGGTAAAAAAGATGCTCAGACCTGCAATTTTATTTTGGAAATTCCTGCTAATATTCGAAATGTCCTGAAAAATCAAGAACGTGTCTTCATTAATTGGTCTTCTTTTCCAATTAGAGATTTCACGCATGTATCCAGATGCTTTAAGTGTCATCAATACGGTCACTCTGCAAAATTCTGTAGAGATCGGAACCCCACCTGCGGCCACTGCGGTCAGATTGGCCATGAAATGAGAGACTGCTCAAAAAGGGAAGCGGCACCAGTGTGTGCGACGTGCCTCCGTTATAAAAAACCCAGCAATCATAGAACAGGCGATGAACACTGTCCTGCACGCAAACACGCTGTCGCTAGATACATCGAATCAACTGATTATGTAGGCGCCTAGGAGCGCCACTCATAAGGTATTTTTATCTAGCACTTTAAATAGTAGTAAATTAGGTTATTTAAATAATTATATGGATAGATTTATCTGTGAAGAGTTGGACCTAGTGAAAGTTTCTAACCATTCGTCTTGCGATGTTGAAGAATGCAAAGGTAAATTATCAAAAATCAAGCATCCTTTTACTATATTAACCCAAAACATTCGTAGCATACATCGCAACTTTGATGGTCTTGAAGTTCTTTTGAATAGGCTGGATCTCTGTAATGATGTTATTATTTTAACAGAATGTTGGTTAAAAAACCGGGATAAGTTTTTACCGGATTTAGAAGGATACTGTATGTTTAGTACTAAAAATGTTGACACTCAAAATGAAGGTATTGTTGTATACTATAAGCCCCAACTTACCATTGCTGTAGAAGAACCTCATATTTTCGATTGTAATAGTTTAGTTTTAAGAGTTGGTAAGGACACAGCAATCATCGCTATATACAGGTCTCCCTCTAATAACAATATTGTTAACTTTTTGCAATCGTTAGACAAGATGCTCAAAAAACTCTCAGCATTTAATAACATTTTATTGGTGGGAGATTTGAACATCAATATTTCACATGATTCTCAAGACACACGTCGTCATGATTATCTTAACTTATGCTCACTTCATGGTCTATTACCCGCTCACCAACTTCCCACGCACCAAAGTGACTCTTGCCTAGATCACTTTTTGATCAAATGCATGTTACCATCTACTACCCTTGTTACTAACTCGACACTTACTGATCACCATTCCGTGTTATTATCCCTTGAATTAAACCTCCCAAAGAGACCTCTTATGCACACTTTGGAGAAAATTAATCACACTAAGCTTGAAAATGCTTTAAAGAACATTATGTTTGATAAAATTTACTCCTCGCCGGATCCCAATGAGTCACTGAATTTCCTTGTAAATTCGATACAAAATGCCGTTGTGGACTCTACTACCTTTGTCAATTTGTCCCGTCGTCAGATAAATATTAAACCCTGGATAACTCCTGGATTAATTAGGTGTATTCGGCATCGAGATCGCCTTCATGCCAAAGCAAAACAATTTCCTGATGACTTAATGCTGGCTGTAATTTATAAACGATATAGAAACTTCTGCAACAATCTTCTGAGGAAGTTAAAAAACCTGCATGAAAAATCTATCCTTGAAGAAAATGGACAGAATAACAAAAAATTGTGGAAGTTCGTCAGGAAAATCACGTATTCCAGTTCCAAACGTGATCATTGTAGTGATTTACTAATGACTAACAATAACCCGGTAGCAGTTGCTAACAGTGCTAACACGTTTTTTGCTAACATAGGGAAAGGTCTCGCTTGTGAAATATTAAATAAAAATAAAGGCACGTCTCGCGCCATGCGGAGTGTGACTCACCCATGTCTAACATCGTTTGTTTTGTTTAATACCGACGAGACTGAAGTAGGTTGCATTATCAGCAGTTTGAATGATAGTCGTGCCGTAGGCTGTGATAATATTTCTGTTGCGACTTTAAAGCGTTATAGTAGTATCCTAGTTAAGCCTTTAACGCACATATTTCAGCAATGTCTGTCAAATGGGATTTTTCCTGATGTCCTAAAGAAGGCAATTGTGATACCTATTCATAAATCGGGGGATAAACTAAATATTAACAACTATAGGCCTATTTCTATACTGCCATCTCTTTCTAAAATCCTGGAAAAAATTATAAATAAGAGATTAGTTAGCTACCTTGAAACCAATAATATTCTTTCAGATCAGCAATTTGGCTTTAGAGCTAAAAAGTCAACTAGTGATGCGGTGAATCTGTTTACGGACCTCATTTCTTCGAATTTGGACCAAGGATTTAAAACCCTAGGTGTTTTTCTGGACCTAGCGAAAGCTTTTGATTCGGTTTCAGTGCCAATTCTTTTACAAAAATTAGAAAGTATAGGTATTAGGGGAACGCAGTTGAATCTCTTCAGAGATTACCTTAGTAATCGCTTCCAACGGGTCAAAATTGGTTCCACCTACAGTTCCGATCTTCGGCTTGATTTTGGGGTCCCTCAAGGTAGTATATTGGCTCCTACACTTTTTTTGATTTTTATTAATGACTTGTGTAACTTAGAGTTAGACCGTGGTACAATGATCTCATACGCTGATGATACCGTCCTAATTTTTTCGGGCAATTCGTGGGATGATGTTTACTGTTCTGCACAGAATGGTTTCAGCTTGGTTACTGGTTGGCTCCATCACAATTTATTAACTTTGAACCCAGGAAAAACCGTTCATGTCGCCTTTTCTTTAAGAAACTCCCAGCAACCGACTAGTCATGCATGCTCCATTCGGGCACACCAATGCTCCCTTACTAACCAGAACGAATGCTATACTTGTCCTGTCATTACTAAAGTTAGCTCCACTAAATATCTAGGTGTTATAGTTGACTCCAATCTAAATTTTACCCAACACATAGAGACAGTCGCTAACAGGATTCGAAAGCTTATGTTTATATTTAAAAAACTTCGTCATGTAGCGAATAAAAAAATATTAAATCAAATCTACTCAGCTCTGTGTCAATCCGTGCTAACATACTGCATTTCATCGTGGGGAGGCGCAGCGAAAACCACGCTCCTAACCTTAGAAAGAGCTCAAAGAGCGGTCTTAAAGGTCGCTACTTTCAGGCCTTTCCTGTTTCCGACATTGGAGCTGTATCAATCTTGCAAAGTACTTACCGTGCGACAACTTTTCATACTATCACTAATTATGAAACAGCATATTTCAGCTCCGTATAACCCTGGTGTGAACAACAAAAGGCGCAAAGACATAGTTTTTGTTCCCAAAAGCACCTCTCATGCTTTCGCGCATAAATTCTTTCCCTTTCTTGGACCTTATTTATACAATAAAATCAATAAAGTACTAAATATTTATGACTTAAACCGTAAAGTGTGCAAGGTTAAGGTTATTGCGTGGCTGCAAGGTCTTTCTTATGTTGACACTGAAAATCTGCTGACGATTGCAAGGTGAGGGTGACGCTGTGTAGCCGAGTGTTCTTTGTTTGTTTTGTTATTTGACACTTGATTAAATTATTATAGTTTAATTACCAACTAAGTATTATGTTTTAAGATATTGTGTTGCGATGTTAAATGCTCGAGTTGTATTTTAATTCTTTAGATTCCTTTTGTCTATAACACAGGTTACACTTGTAACCTAGCTTAGACTAAACTAAATTTACTATCTAGACCTAAGATTATTTCATGTTCATGTTTATATTTTGTATTTTTTTTTTTTTATGAATAAATAAATAAATAATAAAATATTGCATGTATTTAACATTGAATTGTAATTCGCGATTGAATTCACGTGAAAGATATAATAGGTTGCAATCATTTGCGGGTTAATTAAGTGTTGTTTATCAAGCCTTGAAAGTGTACAAGTGTTATATTACCGTTATAATACCGCTTACCTACCATGACGGTAACGGAAGAGTTGAAGCGTCTCGTTGCCAGCCGGGGTCAGTGTAAAGGAATAATTACAAAAACTGAGAATTTTTTGGGATCTCCGAGTGACGTAAATGATGTTGAACTTTTAGAAATAAAAAAAGACAGACTCATGTCTGCTTTTACCACTTACTCGGAGCTCACAATAGAAATCAACATTTTAGACCCAACCGCGGACCGCGATGATTTCGATAAAATGGAAGATAAATATTGCAAACTTTTAGCCTATATTAACACGGCAATTAAAGCGTTGACTGGCGGCGGCATCGAGAGCGTTGGCAACTCCCCGGCAAAACAGCCGGCCAAGGAAGCGCAGTTTCAAAAACTGCCTCAAATTGTAATTAAACCTTTTAATGGAAATTTAAGTGAGTACCACCATTTCTTAAATCTGTTTACTTCTGTAGTGGATAAAAATACTAAACTTTCACCTTGTGATAAATTATATTATTTAAACTCATTTTTAGAGGGGGAAGCCCTAGATGTAATAAAACATTTGCCTCTTGATGGTGATAATTATGTAGATGCACTCAATCTGCTCAAGCAGAGGTATGACAACAAGGCTAGATTGGTAACACACCACATAAATAGCATTTTAGAAATACCACAAATAACTAGGTGTACTAGTGCATCTTTGCACAACCTTCTAAGTGTAGTCAAGCAGCATCTTGGGGCATTAAAAAATTTAGAGCAGCCAACAAGTCATTGGGACAGCTTGCTCATTTGCATATTGCAAAAAAAATTAGATCAGTACACCGTTCGATCTTTTTATTTAGAACAAAATTCTACAGACATGCCTACATTAGATCTGTTTTATAAATTTATAGAAAAAAAGGCAGCAGCCTTAGAGACTTTGTCTCAGGCTTCTGGTAGCCCACAACAATATGAGAGGCCACGGAGAACCTCACTCGCTTCAAGCTTCACTAAAGCTAAGGAAGAAAAAATTAAGAAGATAAAGTGTAAGTATTGTTCTTCTAATGTGCATAGACTATATTCTTGCCCAAAATTTAAATTAGCTACTGCAAGTGAACGAAACCAATTTATAAATGAAAACAAAAGTTTTTGTACGACATGTTTAAATGAGCACAGAGAAAAATGTAGATTTAATTTTAAATGTGCAGTTTGCAAGGCATCTCATAACACACTTTTGCATGAGAATATAGAAGACTCAAATCATGTTGAACATAATGCACATAGCACGCCCTCAGGCAGTAAAGTGGGATTGCTTTGCAATAACAATAAAGAGGTTATTTTACCCACAGTACAAGTCCAACTTAAGGCTAAAAATGGCACTTATATAAAAACCCGTGCTTTATTAGATACGGGAAGTCAGGTTTCATTTATTCTTTCAAGTCTTGTGGACCAAATTCAATGTGTCAAGCGTATGGAAAAGAATACAATTGTAGGTATTTGTGATGGTAAGAGCCAAAGTGCAGAAATGGCAACAATTAATATTCAATCTTGCATAAACAATTACAATTTAAATGCACATTGTTGTATAGTTAATAAAATAACTGATGATGTGCCACAGTTTTATATATCTAAAAATAACTTAAATATACCCAAAAATATTTTACTTGCCGACGAAAATTTTGATAAATCAGCCCCAATTACTATTCTATTGGGTTGTGATATATTTTTCCAGGCACTTATACACCATGTCCGGCCGCTTAACCTCAACGGTCCATTCCTAATCAGCACACGGTTTGGTCACGTGATCGCAGGAGCTGTGCCTACGCAGTATACCTCTACTCATAATATAAATAAAAGATGTTTCTTTGTGACAAACAAGGTCAGTGAATTTAGTTCAATTTCTGATTCGGACTTAGGGCAGCTTGAAAATAAGGTCAGTCAATCATTTTTATTTTCGAATTCAGACTTAGGGCGGCTTGAAAATAATTTAAGACAGTTTTGGGAGGCAGAAAAGGTTCCCCAAATTTATCCTGAAACTAGTACAGAGCAAGAACTTGCCGAAAAATGCTTTAAAGATTCAGTTAAGTTGGAAAATGGTAAATTTCAGGTAGCCTTGCCCTTGAAACAGTCAATGACCGAACTGAATTTGGGTGACTCATTTTCTTCTGCGTTAAAACGTTTTTTAAACCAAGAAAAACGGTTTTTAAAAGATAGTTCACTTTATAATAAATATAAGGAATTTATAAGAGAATACGTAGAACTAGGACATGCGGAAGTGTATAATATTTCGAATTATGATTTGGATCGGGAGGCAGTTTATTTTTTGCCCCATCATCCTGTCTTTAACGAAAAAAGCAAAACCACAAAAATGAGACCAGCCTTTGATGGTGGAATGTTAACAAAAAATAAAGTTTCATTAAACGATGTATTATTAAACGGTCCCATAGTGCAAAGCGAGTTATTTGACGTACTTATTAAATTTAGATTTCCTGCATTTACTCTTATTGCGGATATAAAACAAATGTTTCGAATGGTTTTAATTGAACCTAAAAATCGAGCGTTGCAAAATATTTTATGGAGAGATAATATTAACTCCCCAATATCGTGTCTTCAGCTTAAAACTGTTACTTATGGACTTAAAAGTTCATCATTTCTGGCCACAAGATGTTTGCTTGAACTAGCACTTAGATTTAAAAACGAATATCCGCTGGCCGCGGATGTTTTGCGCCAGCAAACATACATTGATGACGTACACACTGGACACGACGATATTCAATTTTTATTTGAAATAAAAGAACAATTAATTCAGTTACTTAGATTGGGCGGGTTCGAACTGCACAAATGGTGCGCGAACGATAAACGTCTATTGAGTGGTATTCCTCATGATAAACTGAGTTTTAGCGATGATGTAGATTTAAACAAAAACGAATTGTGCGTAAAAACTCTCGAGTTGCGTTACAACGTAAGCTCAGATAAATTTTTAATAAGTTGCCCCAGAACTGAAATTCAAAACAAATACACCAGGAGGCAAGTGCTATCCTTTATAAGTAAATTCTATGACCCCTTAGGATTGGTGGGTCCACTTTTTGTATTTTCAAAAATAATCTTGCAAAAAATATGCAAATTGCATTTATCATGGGATGATGAACTTCCCAGTGATTTAAATGAAGAATGGAAAGTGTTCGCAAATAATTTAATAGAAATGAGTAGTATAGAAATTAAAAGACATATTGACGTGAGGAATGCGCAAACGATTGAGTTGATTGGATATGCCGATGCCTCTAGTAAGGCCTATGGTTGTTCATTATACTTAAGAATCATAAAAAGTGATGGAAGTGTATCAGTAAATTTGTTATGTTCTAAATCAAGGATATGTTCAATCAACAAGGATCTGAGTACCCCACGTCTTGAATTAAATAGTGCTTTGTTACTAGCAATGCTTGTCAATAAATTATATAATCTTCTTAAAGCTACTTATGAACTCAATGTATATTTATATCTTGATTCAATGATCGTACTGGGATGGTTGGACATCGAGCCAGTAAGATTGCAGGCATATGTTGCTAATAGAGTTATAAAAATCACTGAATTAACTTGCAACTTTCAATGGCTTTATGTGCCGACAGATCAAAATCCCGCAGATTGTATATCGAGAGGTGTGCAACCACATTTATTGCAAGGTCATTCCTTGTGGTGGAATGGTCCATGTATGTTACAAAATAAAGATTTCAGACACACTAAAACAAAGGTGGTTGCACAAATAAATTTACCAGAATTGAAAAATAATGCAAATAAAATATGTAGTTCAGTTAATGTAATAAACAAATTTGATTTCTTAACAAAATATTCTAACATAGACACAATGAAACGTATAATGGCTTATGTTCTAAGATTTTTAAATAATTGTAAACTTAAACGCGACAAGCGAATTTGTGGTAATCTGTCACCTACTGAAATTGAAGATAGTTTGAATATGATCATCAAAATTGATCAGCATCATAATTATGCATTGGAAATTTGTTCTCTTAAGGCCTCAAGGCCAATTAAAGGAAGACTAAGTTCATTAAATTGTTATTTAGACGAAAAACAAATGTTAAGAGTTGGAGGTCCCTTGCAAAATTCAATGCTACCTCATTCTAAAATGCACCCCATTATATTGGTGAAAGGTTCGAATATTACTAAACTTTTAATACTTAAGGCTCATAAGCAACTACTTCATGCTAGTCAAAAAGGAATCTTGTGTCATCTAAATGAAAAATACTGGCTGGTGGATGCTCTAAGGGAAATAAAAAGTGTCATTCATAAATGTATTATCTGTTTTAAACTAAAAGCTAAAAATGCAACACAGTTGATGGGATCTTTACCCAAAGAAAGAGTGTGTGTCGCAAGACCATTTGAGCGAGTTGGAATCGACTATGGAGGTCCATTCACATTGAAATTTGCTCGCGTCAGAAAGCCAGTACTTCATAAAGGTTATGTCCTTATATTTATTTGTTTTGTCACCAAAGCAGTTCATATTGAACTGGCATCAGATTTGACAACAGATGATTTTTTAAATTGTTTGAAACGTTTCATAGCGCGTCGAAACAAACCCGCTCAGATTTTTTGCGACAACGCCAGTACCTTCAAATCTGCCAACACGCAGTTACAAGAATTGTATAAGTTACAGAACTCTGACAATCATAGAACTATTGTTCACAACTACACAGTGGATCAAGGAATTGAGTTTAAATTTGTACCTGCATATAGTCCTGTATTTGCGGGCTTATGGGAAGCCGGAATTAAATGTATTAAATACCACCTTAAAAGAGTGATAGGCAACAGTATTTTAACGTACGAGGAATTTAACACTGTGTTAATCCAAATTGAGGGTATCTTGAATTCACGCCCACTTACTAAAATGTCATCTGATCCTAACGACATGTCGTACCTAACTCCAGGCCATTTTTTAACTGGAGCCCCCTTAACTTGTTATCCTGAACCTGATGTAACAGATAAACCGGTTAATCGCCTATCCTTTTGGAAACAGTGTATGCACATACAGCAAAGTTTCTTTAAACAATGGTCCAAACAATATTTGACCATGCTTCAAAATCGTCCCAAATGGAAAAGCGAGAAACCAAATCTAACTGTAGGAGAACTAGTTTTACTTAAGTCTGAAAATATTAAACCTTTAAAATGGCCAATGGCTAGAATTGTCAAAGTATACCCTGGTAGCGACAATAAAGTGCGGGCACTTGATGTTAAAACAGCAAATGGTCATATAATCCGCACAAGTGTAATGAAAGTTTGCCCATTACCTATAGATGACTAAAAATATAATGTTCATTTGTAGTTTTCTTAAAGTAATTTGTTTAATCCTGGCGGTAAAGCGTTTGTTTTGTAAACAAACACAAGTTACTTTGTTTAGTTGTAAGTAATCCTTATGGGTAGGTATTAAAAAACCTATTCTTTATTTTCTATTTTTTTTACTACAAATATGTATGCATTATTTATGTATATTCAGCGCAGAAAGAAAAATTAAGGTAAAACTATTAAATAAAATTTTTAATTTCAAAATTATTTCGTATAACATTACCGTTGTTATCCTGGTCTGACTATACATACTTAATGTGCGTTAGTTTACGTGTTTTTTAGAATAAGTGGTTTATATTCTTGGCCTGGGCCGCAGTTTATGTACAATACAGGTACATACAAAATTGTTATTTCCTAATTTGACAGTTGACAGCTCGGTGACAGGCCCTTACGTAGATTTAATATTGTCATGTGCAGACGTATAACTAGTTAAGGCATTTCAAATAAATTTCTCATGTGCAAAAAAGAGCCTTTTTATTTGGTTCTACACAATCTGACATACATACAAACTGACATTTTGACAGTACGGGCTAACCGCACACCCTCTTTGGTCAATATCTCCGACTCTATAAATGATGAGACTGTTTTTGTGGTTGCAGTTCTTAGCGGGTGTAACCAACAATATTTAGTAAAAACATCTACAATTGACAGTATGTAGACGTGACCAGAATACGATTTAGCTATGGGACCGATGATGTCTATTGACAAAGTATGCATCGGCCTATCAACCTTCTTCTGGTTAGTCATGTGCCCGTGCGGCGGGTTGTTGGAGTGTTTGTAAGCTTTACACTTCTCGCACGCGGACACATAACTTTTCACGTCTGCATACATGCCCTTCCAATAATAATTTTCTTTAATTTTTGAAAATGTTTTAAAAGTACCTGGGTGCACCGCGTTAATTTCGTGGTTTTCCTTCATGCACTCTGGTATTAGTTCTCGTGGAATTACTATTTTCCACTCGGTAGCGCTAAGTAATTGCGACGATGGTTTGCTATACCTTAACAACATTCCATTTTTTATTTGATAATTTTTGTGGAATGTTGGGTTTGACTCTACGTTTTTAAATAATTTATTATACCAATCGTCGTTAGAACTGCTACCGCCGGTAAATGCAACTGCCTTGAGTTCAATTCGAGATAATATATCTGGGACTACGTGGTTTGAGCCTTTTCTGTGTCGTATCTCGAAATTGAAGCAAGACAGCTGCATCGCCCAGCGTGCTAAACGACCAGAAGGGTTGTTTAGCGACTTCAACCATTTGAGGCACATATGGTCCGTGACGACCACAAAGTGAATACCATCTATATATGGGCGAAAATGATTTATGGAGTCTACCACGGCCAACAACTCGCGCTCTGTAGTGTTGTAGTTCCGCTCAGTCTTGGAGAGAAGTCTCGAGTGGAATGCGACGGGGTGTTCTATGCCGTCGATCTCCTGAATAAGGACACTCCCGATGCCTACCGACGAAGCGTCGGTGTGGATTTGGAATGGTAGGGAAAAGTCAGGGCAAGCCAGTACTGGAGCCATGGTGAGAGCTTCTTTGAGCGCTAGGAATGACCTTTCTGCTTCTTCTCCCCAGGTTATGGCGTCTTTTCCCTTCTTTTTTCCTACCAATGCGGTCATCGGTGCGACTATGGTCGAGAACTTATCCACGAACCTGCGGTAGAATGAACACAGACTTACAAATGCGCGCAATTGCCTAGCAGTTGTTGGTCGTGGGAAGTTTTTAATACAGTCCAACTTTTGTGGATCTGTTTGTAAACCTTGAGGGCCGATAACATAACCAAGATATTTCAGTTCGTCCTTACAGAACTCACATTTGTTAAAGTTGATTGTCAAACCTGCTTTGCTTAATGCGTCAAAAACGTCATTTAAAATTTCAATATGTTCTTGAAAAGTACTTGTGGCGATTAGTAAGTCGTCACAATAACCAAAGATTTTTTCACCATATTTGTGATGAAACAAAGAATCTATTAAACGTTGCAATTCGCAACCGGCGTTTGAGATACCAAACGGAAGCCTACGGAATTCGAAAAGTCCTCTGCCTGGCACAATAAAAGCCGTTTTTTGACATGATGTTCCAGAGCCGTCCACGTTGTCGGAGTTACATAAAGATATTTGCCAGTAAGCGGCAGACAAATCAATAGAAGTTAGATAGCGGGAACCGCGCAAATTATCCAAAATCGAACTTATGTAAGGTAATGGGTATGAGTCTTTGACTGTGACATCATTTAATTTTCTTGCATCTAAGCAAAACCTAAGAGAGCCATCTTTTTTTGAAGTCATGACGACTGGATTTGACCAAGGCGACTTAGACGGTGCTATCACGCCCAGTTCTAGCATTCGGTCTACTTCTTCATTTAAAGCCTTAAGTTTGACCGGGGAAAGCGGATAGTACCGTTGCTTGATTGGTGGTCCGGTCGTCAGGATCTTGTGCTCGACTATGGATGTTTTGCCTAAACCCCTCTCCTCTGTACTTACGGTTTTGTATTTAGCTATGACCTTATTTATTTCGATTGCTTCCAAAGGAGAGAGTTGTTGCTTTGGAATTATGGCGCAAACACCGGTATTACCTTGTGTTTGTGTCAGAATTCCATTGCATGTTGTTGTTGTGTTGTGGTTTATTAAATTTATTAATCCAACTTTATGCATAAAATCCATACCCATTATAAAGTTATCAATTACGGTTGGTATTACCAAAAACGTGATCTCGTAAGTTCGATTTCTGAAAATGATCGGTAAAAGTAAAGTACCTATGACGTTAACTTTAGAGCCGTTCGCACAAGTTGCACTTGAGCGTACGGGTGTTAATTTGAAACCTAGTTTTAATAAGTTTTTGTGGTATCCGTTACCAATAATATTTAAATTCGCGCCTGTGTCCAACAGTCCCTTGTGAGTTCCAGATCCAATGTCGAAGTCGATATACAGTCTATTGTCACCTTCAATGACTGATATGCCAGGGGTTACCGTTCCTAGATGAGGTGATTTGTGATCTGTTTTGGTAAACCCTGGAGTATCCAGTTTTTTGGGCTATTGTTTGCCTCCAGGTGTGGTCTGCGCTTAGGGGGGTTGCGTTTTGGGCAGGTATTTGACAATACCCCTCTTTGTCCACACTGGAAGCAGACAATGCCGGGTATAGTTCGACATTGTTTGTAAGAGTGACCAATCTTTTTACATTTTTTACAGGTCACTGAGTTATTTGAGATGAATTTTCTACTATGCTGTGTATTTACAACAGCCACATGATTTGACTGTTTGTTTAATCTGGATCCGGAACTGACAGTGGATGGGCCGGCGTAAGCTTC
The DNA here is from genome assembly GCA_947563465.1 of Archips xylosteana. Lineage (NCBI taxonomy): Eukaryota > Metazoa > Arthropoda > Insecta > Lepidoptera > Tortricidae > Archips > Archips xylosteana. The sequence continues at coordinate 1,184,819 of CANOAX010000003.1, forward strand.
GAATCGCTTGCCTAAAATGATCAAATTTTGGATAGTGTTAGTATCACCGACAGCTAGCAGTTGCGCATACATAGGCTGAATATTGTGCTTGATGATTTTGATAAGGCTGGGCCCTATTTAATAAACATTACAATCCAACAATTTTGTAAAAAACTGACATATTTGTTAAATTGTACTACAAGTGCTGTTTAAGAAATTCTACAAATAAGTAAGAAACTTACAAATTAAAAATTTACAATTATCACCATTGTAAACGCCGTTTAATAAATGTTCACATATGTAAAAAATGCCTGTTGCTTTCAATGACAATATTGTATTTACAAAATTATAATTGTAAGGTACAATTTACGTAAAATGTAATTTTTTGCTACAAGTTTGCTACAATTAAACGAGGGTAGACTTATTAATAAATAAGAAATTATTGAATTGGTTAACCTATTGAAGTCACGGAGAACAACAACAAAATTACAATTTTGGGTCTAATTTACGAGAATAAATATATTGTTCTCAAACATGCAATGATAATAATTGATGTTATGCTCCTTATGGCCGCGAAGTATCACGTTGCAGGTGCGGCTAGACGAGAGGTCAATAATGGAATTTCATACAACATTGCCGGCCTAGGTCGGCAAAGTGATCTTTTTCGTTTCCATTCCACACGGAGTGACACGGCATCATGGCGTTCGGCCATTAAAAAAAACTATAAGCAATATTTGCTGTATGTGTATAAATAAATATAGTTCCAAAGTAAGCAAAGCTTGTGTTATGGGAGGTTATGGGTACTTGGCAACGGATAAATATACTTGTATATATTTAAATACATATTAAACACCCAAGACTCGAGAACATACATTCGTATTTTTTACAAATATCAGCCCTGACGCGGGAATCGAACCCGGGACCTCAAGCTAATGTCACTACTCGTTTTTAGAACCATGATTTTTAATTATTCAGATCGTCGGAGGACACTTCATTAATTTCTGACAGACCCCTAGGTTACCTGTAGGGATTATACTACAATTTACAAAATATGTAAACTTGTAAGTACAATTACTTGTTTAATAAAGTAAATTTCCATACAAAATTGTAAACAATCACCTGTGAAGTGAAAATTTTTATTAAACAGAATTATGTGAAATTGTAGGTACAATTATACAATTTTGTAAATTTTCCACCCTAACAAATTTGTAAATTAAAATTTTTATTAAACAGTAACTTGTAGAATTGTAACCTGTTGATACAATTTACAATTTACAACTTGTAATTTTTATTAAATAGGGCACCAACCTCGAATTCATCGTCTGCATTTCCAGTATGTATAAGTGTAACGGCTGTCCTGGTAGTTGTCGGTGGTCTCTAACTTTCTTTTCCAAAGCGTAATCGCTATCAATGGATGTGAAAAAATTCTTGAATTTAGTTTGTAACTCCGACAGGGTGGTAACGCTGTCACGTATCTGCCTATAAAAATCTAAAGCTTTGCCACTTAATAAGTCGGGAAAACATTTGAGTACTTTGCGCTCCGACGTATCGCGACTGCGCATGTAATCATCGAGCCTAAGAAAGAAATCTACGACGTCCGATTCGCCCGTAAACTTTAAGTTCCACGCTCGTAAGCTATCCTCGCGTATTACGTGTACAACGCGTTCTTCAGAATCTGCGGTCGGCTGGTGGTACATTTCGCGCCAGTGAGGTGGTTGGTCTAAGATTCTGGACACTAGCTTCGGAGCTTCTAATGTGTTAATGGAGCGATACTGTCCGGTCGCGGCGGTCGGCGCATCTGGTTGATTGGATGGACCGGGGGTCGGTTCGTAAGGGTCTCGATTTCCGCGCGGTAAAATAATTGAACAATATATTTAATTATAATTGTTCAAATTGCTTGTTGTTACTATGCTATGCTACATTCTCATAGTACAACTGAAATAAATAAATTAATTAATTGTTACTTGGTCGGGTACACACAGATGCACAAAAAGACTTATAAGTATAGAAAGGTTATCATATTGCATCAAAAATATTTAATTTGTTTCAAAAATATGGCCATGTAATAAATAATAAAATTTAACTATCAGCTGTCCGCTAATCACACCAACAATATCTAAATTTAGTGAAACTATTTTTTTCTATGTTAATTACAGTTTTTTGTTCTTAATGTTGTATACTAATATCGACTAGTGAAGGTAAATTTTATAATTAATTTTTTTCAAAGTTACATTTTTTTTTTAAATTATTATTATTTATGAATTTGAATAATAACAGTAATAATTAAGGTTCGGGCGCCAAATCTGTCGTGAAGCGGGCTGGTATAATTGGATTAGGTACTTACCCACTCCTCACTTCACGGACAGATGGTTACATTTCTTTTGGTTACAAACTAGAAGTTGCTCGGATGGATCCAGCGGCTTCCTAAAAGACTTTTATTTCAAGGGCCGTAGCCGGTTATGCTTATGTTGGGGTGATTAGGGCAGACAGCGAAATTATACAAAGGCCAATTTAAATTAACAGTATATTGTTTTACCAACATGCAACGATAAAAACATTTCTATAAATTGCAACAATTTTGTAACATAGACCGTGTGACGAAGAACGGTATGGTCAAGTTGGGAACAACCTCTTATTACGATACGTTTGGTAACGCGCACTGATTTTAAAGCGTGGGCAAATTCACGCTCGCACTGGCCAGTGGATAAATAAAAGTTAGTGCACTTACGGGATCTTCGGGACTACCTCGACGATGACGGGTAAGTCACGCTAGACTAAGGGGGCCGTAGCCTGCGGAGTATGTTCGGGGACCCTCTGGCCGTCGAACCCAACTAGCCGGTAGCTAGGTGAGGCCTGGGGGGAAACCAGAGGCTGCACCCGATGACCACGGTGATGGTTAGTGCGGGGTGCAGTGCGCGGGCAGGCATGAAGCCCTTGGCATCGCACTATGTTCTGCAGGATCTGCCCGCCAGAATCCTGAGCCTACGGGAACCGAGGCGCGCGCGGTCAGCCGCAGCGCGCGACGGGGGTGAAGCAAGGCGTTGACGCACCCTTGGCTTCGCGCAAGCGCATCAGGCCGCCTCTAAGCCTGAGCCTTCGGGCAATAAAAAGCGAGCGCGGTCACGCGCGGCACGCGTTGTAAACAAAGCGCGGCATTCTGCGCGTAGCTGGGGTGATGAAGGGCATTGATGCCTTCTTGGCGTCACACGAATGCACCCGGCCGCCCTCTCAGCCGGGGCCTACGAAGAATGAGTGCGGCGGCGCCCTCCCACCGCGAACGTCACTACGCGGCACAACTCGCGTTTAACACTGTATTCATGGCGATACTACACTCCACGGTACGTTATAAAGCAATCGTAACGGCCTGCCAAGATGTCCGGACCAACGCAGTAGACGCGGGGCGTGACGTCTCGTCCGATTGTTTACATACGAATTCCGAATGTCAAACACGCGCGATAAAAATGCGTTACGTGAGCTCGCGGAGAGGGCTGTGCCAACACTGACGTTTCACTCGTTACAGAGTGGGAAACCCCTGCGCCAGTTCCTTGTTACGCTATGCGGCGAGATGCGGTCCTAAGTTTGTATGACGCGCCGCTGTCAATGTGCGCCGTTAGAGAACGCATATTTCGCTAGATGGAACGGTTTTTGACAGATGTCTAAGTTTCCTAATAAAAAGATACCGTGCAGTTTGAAGAATAAATTTATGACAGTTCCGCGTCTGAAATTTACTGAAATACGCTTCGATGTGCAAAACAGTGATAATAAGTGCGTAGCTTAAGTTCCTCTGATCAAATTGGTGTATCGCATGTGATTGGAAGTAAGATAGTTTAGCGGGAAAATGGTTATGAAAGTTTGCGAAAACACATGGAGTTTCTGTTGTGAATTCAACTCCTGTAGCTACTGAAGGCCTGGAATATGCCTGTTACTCGTTAGATCAAGAGTTTAGCTACACGTGAGTACATATGTCTTATTCCAAAACATGTTATTCACGTAAATATTGACATGTCAAAATCGGTATTGAGTTTAAGGTTATGTTGTAGTAATTTGTACTACAGCCCTTTCGATTTTGTACCGTGGTGACGGTTTTTTCAAATTATATTGAGTTCTCTCAAGTTCTATCTGCTTGTTTTTCTTACGGAACATCTACATCCCGAACAATTGGTCCTTCGAACCGGATCAATGTTCCATACGCCGGGAAAAATGGTGAAAACTCGCAGCACTGTTCGTAAGGAGCTCGAGGCCCGAGAGCGCGAGGGCGTTAATAATCTCCAGCAGCCAACAACCTCTCAGCTAACAATGGAACCCACGCAGAACGATGTCCAGGACCCGATGGTTGTTCGTGCATTTGAATTGCCGGGTAGCAGCGTAAAATCCGAATACCAGCCGCCGCAATCGCCCGCGCCACGTACGTCTAAATCAAGGTCAACGTCGTCGTCTGTACTGGCTAGGAGGAAACAGCTGGAACTACAAGCAGCTCAAGAAAAAGCGCGAATCCAGATGGCCCTTATCGATCAAAAATTAGAGATGGATATAGCCAACCTAAGAGAAGAGGATGACGAAGAAATATACAGTCCGAACGATGAACTGCACACTAACAGCAAGGTGAATGTGGAAAATTGGCTGGAACGAAGCGAGTGGCCACCCGGATCTGCACAACGAGCCCCCGATTATGGTAACCAGCAGGGCTTGCAGTGCCCGCCGGGGGCAGTCAACCCCGGTCCCTCTAATGACACGGTTCACATACTGGCGAGTGCATTACAAAACCTTACCGCTTGTTGCGGCTGTGCTTTGGCAATCTCTTGGGTGGTTCGGCAGAGGCAATTTCAATGAAGGATTCTTAATTTCTTCAGCAAAAATATTTATTTGCTCTCAAATTTTACAGGATTTGTACAATATATCGTCGTATCCTACGATAAGAGCCACTATCACCATAGGGGCTTTTAGTTTTTATTGTAAAATTGAATTCTACACCTCAAGATACATATTTATAACTTTATATAATAATTTTAATATTTTTTTATTAAATAGTAAAAAAATATTTTTAATAAGCCATAATTACGTATGTCTCACTTCTAACGTGGAGTAAAGCCACAAGTATGCTGCTGTCCTTATTCGCCGTGCAAAAAGGATCGACGCGGGCGCGAGGAGGGGGCGCAAGCGCCGTTTTTACTGTATTCGGCGGACAGCGGCGGAAGAGTGGCATGCATTCGTAATGGTTATTTAATTTGTAAGATCATCTTTGTTTTCGTTAATTGTTAATAAAAACAACAAATTGAATCGTCGAAGACATAGATTAGTGAAAATAGTTGCAAAACACGACGCTGAACGAAAGAGAAAAACACCAAGTAAATTACGCTAAATTTATTTATAAAGTTTTTCCATTATTCAGATCCTATTTATTACTTCTTTTAGGTTTACTTTCTTAGTATATATTTTTCAATTCACTTATTTATATATTTACATAGTTTAATGAAGAAATTTAAAGAATTTAATGAAGTGGTTAGTATTGCGGAGAATAAAGCCCGAACGGCAACTGCGGCCTTTTTCCGCGGAATAGCTCAATTTTATTTGTATAGCGAATGTGTGGCCACAATTGCGGTAGTGTCCTTTTTCTATGTACGAATTATATTTTATTGAATTATTGCTTAAATATTCACTTTTTAAAGATATATTTGGTAGGCTTATTAACAATGCGGCTCCATGGAATGAACATAATTGTTTTTTGATAACAATAATTATTTTGAAAGTCTGATTTTGCATGTCTCCTTTATGGGTTCTTATGGTACTTGTGGCCTTTTTCGCCATATATAGGGTGGAATTTTGTTATGCCATCTCCAGGGAAAGTACTCTAAATACTGAAAATAGGAAAATTTACTCAAAGGAAACATTCCTTTATTTTTGAAAAGAAAAAAAACTGCATTCAAATATTTTTGAAAATTCGCTCACCTGACCCGGGAACCGAACCGGGTGCCCGATTTTAGCCGATTCGATTCCCGGGTGCGGCAAGCGGATATCCGAAAATATTTGAATGCAGTTTTCTTTCTTTTCAAAAATTAAGGAATGTTTCCTTTGAGTAAATTTTTTTATTTTCAATATTTTGAGTACTTTCTCTGGAGGTCGCATTACAAAATTGGGTACATATTGAAAAAAATAATGTGATTTTGGTATTATTATATCTATTTACCTTCTAATTTGTTGTCAGTCTGACAATAATAGGCACGAATATTATAATTCCTGAAGAATTTCATGAATGACTTATTATTTATTACAATTACAAGCTTTTATCTACCTTCACCTGGGGCACTTCCCGATTGCCGATTAAACTGAAATTTTGCATGCATGTGTAAATCGGATGACAATGCAATATTATTATGGCATTATGCTGATCTGATGATGGAGCTGGAAGATTAAATCTCGACTTTTAGAATTTAATACCGTAGAGTTTGGACTCGTTAGATTCGTCTTGACGAGTACTTTGATCCTAGATGGTAACCAGGGTCTGATGATGGAGCTGAAAGGTGGCAATAGGCACACCATAATGAGACGAACCTAAGCATTTGTGGTAAATACTTAGTTATTTATTAGTTTAGTTAAATTAACACTATAATTAAAAGTAAAATAAAACTAACTTAACTAAAAAATTGAAAGACGCAACTCCGTCGAGTTTAGGCTCGTTTAGTTCATCTTGGTGGGTTCGTTGGTCCTAAATAAACTCTAAAAAGTTAAAAATATATTAAAAAAAGAAAAAATATTTTTTAAAAACAAGCTTTTATTAGGTACCTACATGCTAATAAAAAGAACTAAAAAGTTGAAAACAATTTATGCCACATATCAAATCTTTGCGTTTTTATCACAGTCCCAATTATTTTTAATAAAAGCGTGTTACATTTTGTCAATAGAAATAAAAAAAGGTATAACATGCTTTTACCAAAAAATAGAGCCTGTGATAAAAACGCAAAAATTTAATACGTGGTATAAATTATTTTCAACTTTGTAGTTCTTTTTATTAACATGGTACCTTATAATTTATTTATATCGTTACCTCATGAGGTAGGAGGTGTTGCTACTGCGGGTGATACAGACGTTGAGGATGAATTATGAAAGTTCTCCAATGAATACTGAAGACTGATTAAATAATATGTGCAATTCTATTTATTTTTTAAGTTTATGAAAAATTAAGAAGTTTTTAGTTTCACTTGTTTCCATAAAAGAGACTTGTTTTGTGTTAGAAAATTACTGTAGGTACCTACGCTTTATAATTTAAAAAATCTTAATAAATAAAAAAATATTGTTGTTATTTGCCACTTCTTTCTGCATTACGAGAAATATACTTTTTTAAATTAAAAATATGTACTTTATTCTAGCCCTCTCATTCTGAGAGGAGGCCTGTGCCCTGCAGTGGGACGTTTATAAGCTGGGATGATGATGACTTTATTTTAAAAATAAAAAATTGTTGACACTCAAATATTTTAACAGCTACAATTTTGGTCCTAATGGTAGTTGTGGCCTCGTATTTTTCGACGATAAAAGGCACAATGTAGCTTATGGCTCCTTAAAACTCATTTAGTCCGACGAAAAAGGATTTAAAGGACAAAATCGATATATAATATACCATTTAAAACATAAATTTTATTTTAGCAGAACCCTAGAACACTAATACACATTATTTAATTACAAAATTACCAATTTGTTAGTTATCTTTTAAGAGAAACACAAAAACGCTTCTCCTGAAAAGTAAGCATTTTGTAATTGTGGCTCTTATCGTAGGATACGACGATATAAAGAAAAATAGTGCGCTCTTGTCTCGCTAACAAATTGGTATCGTTGTTACGGTCGTAAGAAAGAAAGAATTTTGACACTGACAACCGTCGCGATTGCAGCGCCCTCGTGCGGTCGTCGTTCTTAAATTGTGCGCCGTAGCGTTGTTGTCGCTAGATGTCACCAGAGGGTGTCAACATGCCCCGGGCCTTGGGAACACCAGGGTCCCAAGATATATGGTGTGGATCACGAAGAAGAAGAAGGGTCCGTGTTTGCCAGCAGTGGTCGTGGGCGCAGCTTCGAGAATGCCCTACGAAGGAGACCAGCCGACGTCTTAACGTCGGCCACGCGGGAAACGCCGTCGTTGCCGGTGAATACTTCAGCCACCCTCCCTAGACGCCATTTCAGGGGTGGCAGGCCGTCTTCTTTGACGAGGACAAGGGAGCCAAGGACGATATCCTGACCAGTTGTGTGCCATTTTGTCCTCGTCTGCAGCTCCGAGACGTACTTCTTCGACCATCGCTTCCAAAAATGCTGCCTCAGTTGCTCCAGCCTCTCGTAGCGTGGGAGCCGGCCTGACGCAACTGGGGTCAGGTCTTCGCATGGGGGGGACGTCAAAGAACGGCCAATGAGGAAGTGTGTTGGAGTAAGGGCAAGAAAGTCGTTTGGATCTGTGGATAGAGGATGCATGGGACGAGAGTTCAGGACTGCCTCGATTTGTGCTAACACCGTACTGAACTCTTCGTACGTCAAATTTGCGTTGCCAACGACGCGTCTAAGGTGAAACTTGCAAGATTTCACGCCTGCCTCCCACAAACCACCAAAATGAGGCACATAAGGTGGTATAAACGTTAATTTAATTTCATCCACAGAGGCAGAGTCGATCAAGGAAGCGGAATTATTTTGTAGGAACAATGAAAGTTCTTTCATTGTGCCCACAAAGGTTCTGCCGTTATCCGAAAATATTTCAGCAGGCTTGCCACGACGGGAAATGAAACGTTTCAAGGCCAGCATGTATGCCTGTGTAGTCAAGCTAGTAACCAAGTCGAGATAGACAGCACGAGTAGAGAAACAGACAATTACACAAATATAAGCCTTCTCTAACTTCGCGCCCCTGCCTTTACGATTTAGTACGAACACTGGCCCTGCGTAGTCTACGCCGCAACGCATGAATGGAAAACCGGGGTCTAAACGTTGTGCCGGTAAATTACCCATGATAGGTGTGAAGACAGTTCCCTTCATACGCGCACATGTAACGCACTCGCGAACCACCTGCTTAGCTAGGTTTCTACCTCCGAGCGGCCACCAGCTATCTCTGACTGCAGATAGCAGGTGCTGCGGTCCCGTGTGTAATAGTTGTTTATGTTCACTATCAAACAGAAGTTTTGTGAATTTATGTTTAGAACAAAGGGAATTTTTTATCGTATGTAAATTTGCTTGAGTTAGATAGGCGTCCACCTACCCTAATTAACTTGTCTGCGTCCATAAATATGTTTAATTTTGAGATATTGCGTGTGTGTTTAAATTTTATATTATTTAATAAATTTGTGTGTTCTGTTGGAAACGATTGCATTTGAGCGAGACGTGTCAGCCATTTTGTTGAGTCATTTATTTCGATAAGAGATAGTGGGCCGCTTCTACGGTTCATTTTTATTTTAATGCGTGCGTTGTACACGAACCGGAGAACGTACGCGGCGGTGCGCTTCATTCGATTAAATGATGAAAATTTACCGAAGGGAAATGGATCAACATCGGTTTGACACGTCAAGCTAATCGTATTTAATTTAAGTTCCGGTAAATCGTTTTGTGTTAAATTTCGTGTGCATGTCGTATGTTGGTGTAGCCAGTTCGATTCCGGCTGGTGCAAAAATGACGGGCCGCGCCACCACAAGTCCGAGGGGCTGAGCGCGTCGAGCTCGAGCCCGCGCGATACCAGATCGGCCGGGTTGCTCTTCGTACTTACATGTAACAATTGCGCGCTCCCGGTCAAGTTATTTATTTCCGCGACTCGATTCTGTACAAATGTTTTTAACAGATGAGGTGACATACGTAACCACCCCAACACTATAGTGGAGTCTGTCCAGAAAATTACTTTGTCAAAGGTTACATGTAACGAGTTTAATATTTTATTATATAATCTCGCACCCAGCAATGCACCTAACAACTCGAGTTTCGGAACGCTCAACGGGGAGGACACCGGCGATACCTTACTTTTTGCGCACAACAATTTCACATCTATAAATTCCTCATTAATACTGTGTGTGCGTATATAAGCACAAGTTCCATACGCATGTAAACTTGCGTCAGTAAATAGATGCAATTGGAGTGAGCGTGTGTGTGTGATGACATGACGAGGAATGCGTAAAGTGTGAATGTGTTGTGTATGTGTTTTTATGTATTTTTCCCAATATAAAGATACCTCATCAGGCACTTGATCATCCCATCCTAGCTTCAGCAACCATAATTTTTGTAATAATATTTTTGCGATAATTATGGCTGGAGATAAAAGGCCGAGTGGGTCGTAGATCTGTGAAATTATTGATAACATTTTGCGCTTTGTTGATTGTGAATCGTCGTGTTGTATGTTAGTAGTGTAATGTAACTCGTCTGTGTAATTTAACCAACCCAATCCCAGTGTTTTATTTTGACATGTATCGCCCAAAGAAAGTTCTCGTGATGTGATTTTAGCCGATGATTGCGACACATCAAAATTAAACACCCATTTACGGAGAGGGAAACAACCAGAGTTCAGTGTGTAACGTTGCGTCTATAACGCCGTGATAATGTTAGGCCCTAGCTACGTGCGTCCTCGAAATGCGAATGGATTGATTTACTTATTTATTAATTGTTAATTTTATACGGGACCCGCCGAACGCGCGGCGGCTTGCAGGGCTTTCTCATTGCGCGCGCGCTCATATAAGGAACCCTGGCTCCGCCGTAGAGTGGGGGCGGCCTATATAAACCGCGGCGTTCATTTGTCGTGGGTTTTTGCTGCGAGCACTGCTACTATATACTCCACGCTCGACTTGAATTCGGATTTCCGTTAAGAACGTATATATTTAAAAAAAAAGACAGCGTCGTAATTAAATTCTACAAATACCTAAACTCTGTGCAACATCTGGTTCCCGCTGGGGTGAGTTTCCACTTCTGTAGACCCGCTTAAATAGTGCTTAGATTTATCCGTAATCTATCAGCTGTTCCGAGCCACTGAACTGACCGTTAACCGCCTTTAATCCAAATTTCACTGTCCCGAACGGCCGTTGGTCCTGAGTGGTAGCCGATATCTGCTGGTGGCAAGGCACAGCTGTGAGGAGCATCTTCCTAATGCCTCCTGTCCTTACAGGAGCCTGGTCTACCCTAACAAACTTCCGAGTCCGGTCCCGGACCTGCCCTACCACCCCCAGTTCGCTGGAGGGAGCTGGGCCGCAGACGGCGGCGTAGTCGAGGCATCTTCGGCGGCATCAGTCGATCCGGTGGTTGAGGCCGGCCGTGGAAGAGCTGCAGTTGGGCGACGGCGACAGCCGCTCAGGCCAGTGCTTTTTGTTCGGGCTCAAAAAGAGAGTGACGTACGCGGAGTTTGTGCTATTGTTTTGGCCAGGGAATAAATGTTATGATGGTATGACTTGTTTCCTTTCCCGCCCTGCTCTACCTGTAAGCCGTGGTCCGCCTAACGGGCTAACGTTACAGTGGCGCCTTGTACGTGGTATAATAGCACAGCCAAAGCTTACGCACTTTCTTTATCTCTCTAGTACGGCGGTTATCGCTAGCTATTGTAAACAGATGGTCGGGTGAATCAACGCGAACTGCGAACTGGTACGTACTTTTATGTGTAATTTGTGTTATTTAATGTGTAACTTGCTTTGCTTTATTTTATGTGTATTGTGCCTTGAAACTGTCGTGTTATTGCAATAATCAGCTGGCAGTTGGTTATTGTGTAGGAGCGCAATCGATTGCCGTGGAGATTAGGTATTTAGTTAGGTGTTGTTTACGTTGTGTAGCGAGTCATTTTGGTGTAAGTGGAATTGTTAAGTGCAACTAGCAGTTATTAAATTTAAAATGGTATATCTTTTAGCAAGTTTTGGCCGCTACAATTTAAATGGATAGGGAGTTAAATTAGACAGGTAACCGTTGCAGTTACAGTTGAATTTGAAAAGTGACCGTTGTGGTTGCAGTTAAATTGAATAGGGTATTTTCGTAACAACCCTCAAACACGGTTACGATTAGGTCTAAATTATTTGATGGGAATATTTATTCGAATTATTTATTAGTAGTGTTGAAGTAATGAATTATATTTTTTTTTAAATGGAATTAATGACATTGATTGTTTGATGGAATTGAGGATTAATGTTATGTTTTGTTGAAATTGTATTATAATTGATTGGAGTATTTTCGTAGCAGCTCGCAAACGTAGTTACGTTAATTTTGATTACATAGTTTATTTTTTTTAATCAAGTTATATTTATTAATTAAATTATCAAAAATAATTATTTAATGGAATTAGGAATTGATATGGAATTTTAATTATTGCTCGCGCGTACCGTCTGTGATATTATAATTATTTAACTTTTGTAACGGGCAGCTGGTTATTACTATTGTGTTTTTTTTGTATTGTTATCTTTTGGGTCTAGCAAATAGCTGAGGCAGCAGCTGCGGAGTGTACTAGCACACCATTACTTGTTATTTACAGTCTAGCTTTATATTGTATGTTGCAATTGTGCTGTGCGATTACTCCTTATTATTTGTTTTCCCTGCTTTTAGTGTTAGTGCTTTAAATAGAAATGGAAACTCACACCATAAAATATTTGCTTCTGAATAAAAATGAGCTGGAGTACGAGGTGCTAATTAGGGGTGGGGAACCGGGTCCTACGGTTCTTAAGTTAAGGGAGCAAATTAATAGATTATCGGCGAAAATACCTGCGAACGAGGTCTTGGAATCGGGTCTAGATCCAGTGGTGGATCATGAGGGTGCGCTGGGGTCTTATAATGAGTTGTTGTTGCGTGTTAAAGCGTTGCAAGAGAAATTTGACCCTAATTTACTTGCGCGGACTAAGGCGTTGGCTAGTCATATTTATTTCCGGTTAATTCGCATTGACAGGACTGGTATCGAGGATAGGGTTAAAAAGTTAGGGAGTAATTTTGAGAGGGCATACGCATTGCTGACGCAGATCGCTCAGGTGAATAGTGTTACCGCGCCGCCCGGCAACCAACCTCAGCCGTTACAAACTAGTTTGGATAGTGTACCTACGTCGGGCGAGAGATTACCCACCGGTTGCGAGCGTAATCACGTAAGCGACCTGCAGAAATTAAAATATAATGGGAAGTCGTGCGTTTATGCGTTCATACAGAGAGTTAACGAGTTCTGCACTTCTAGGAATATTTCTAATACTAGGATACTTGCGTACGGCACGGAGATCTTTACAGAGCAGGCGTTACATTGGTACCGGAGTGTGAGGAATGACGTCACGGACTGGCCGGGGCTAGCGAAGTTACTCGTTGCCGATTTTGGTCATTTCGATTATGACTATCGATTGATGTCGGAGATACGTAACCGTACGCAAGGGGAAACTGAAAATATTGTAGTTTACCTAGCCATTATGTCTGAACTTTTTGCGAGGCGCACAACACAGGTAACTGAAGAGGAAAAATTAGATATTCTTTTACACAACATTAGGCCTTGTTACGCCAGCGCTATTGTGGCTCACGGGGCAAAGGTAACATCTATTGAGTCCTTACGCTCGCTCTGTCGTAATTATGAGCGAACTCAGGTTTTCTTTAACCAGTTTCACGAACCGCCTAGGGTGTCGCGCGAGACACTGGCGCCGGATCTCGCATATGCGGGGTCGTCGGGGGGTTCAAATCAGACTAAATCGGTTAATAGGAATTATAGTTACGGCAATAATAGGTCATACAACACTGGGCCGCAACAGGACTATGCCGGTCGGTCGGGGTATGGGCAGACATTTGAACGGACGGCTAATCAGGGCGACTATCGTCGTAGCACGGGTACGGTGGCACCTATCGAGGGGGGGGTTCCGCGGGGGGGTGTATTTTGCCCGAGATGTCGCTCTGGGAATCACTCGCTTGGAGAGTGTAGGCGCGAGCGTTTCGTGATTTGCTTCAAATGTGGCACGAAGGGGGTTAAGTATCCGGATTGCCAGAAGTGTAATGCTAGCCGCGGTTCAAAAAACTAACTAAGCACGGCTGTCGTGACGGGATAGTGGGTTTAGCTGTACCTAAATTTAATGCTTCGGAATGGCAAGAATGGTTGAAATTTATAACGGTTTATACTAAAAGCTACTCTATCGCGTCAGTCGTGAATCGAAAACCGCTTGGCGACGTTCGGCCTTACGTGACCGTGAGGGTGGGGGTCCATTCGGTTTGTGGGTTGCTGGACTCAGGTTCGGCGGTAACTATATTGGGTAATAATGCTCACACACACTTTTTGTCCTCGGGGTCTACATTAAATAAATGTGCGGGCTCCGAAACTTTTGCGGCGGCCGGCGGTCAGCCGTTGCCTGTTGTAGGGTTTTTTAATTTACCTATTGTTTTCGAAAATAACTGTCACGTCTTACGGGTTTACGTAATACCTTCTGTTACGTCGTCATTGATATTGGGCATGGATTTTTGGCGGCGGTTTGAGCTGTGTCCTAAATATTTTAAGTCCATTACTTTGTCGAGCGAGCCGGTAAATCTAGTATCGACTGTACCTGCGGGGAAGCTGCGGCCATATAGCGAGCTTTCTGGTGCGCAGCGTGTCGCTGCCACGGATGTTGTCAAACAGTTTGAGAACATTTCCTATGAGACGCAGGGGTTGGGTCGTACCCATTTGGTCCAGCATCGCATTGATACGGGAGATTCGTCGCCGATTAGGCAGAGGTACTACAGGCTCTCGCCGGAGAAACAACACATATTAGGCACGGAGTTAGATGAGATGCTTAGCTTGGGCATGGTAGAACCATGTGAGAGTCCGTGGTCGTCACCGGTGCTTCTAACACCAAAGAAAGATGGTTCGCTGCGGTTTTGTCTGGACAGTCGGAAACTGAACTCGGTCACGAGAAGGGACGCTTATAAGTTGCCATATGTATCGGAAATTCTGGATAATTTGAAGAATGCAAGCTTCTTGTCAAGTATTGATCTTTCTAAAGCCTTCTGGCAAATACCTATCGTAGATTCGGATCGGGATAAGACAGCATTTTATATTCCAAATCGCGGCACCTTCCGTTTCGTCACTGTTCCGTTTGGGTTGACTAACGCTCCCGCTACACAGCAGAGACTCGTGGATGCACTCTTTTACGGGCCAGAGTTTGAGAACTCCGTCTTTGTATTTTTGGATGACATAGTGATAGTGTCTCCGGACTTCGATAGTCACATAGCTACGCTTATTAGGGTGCGGGAAAAGCTACGCACGGCTAATCTTACGGTGAATTTTAAAAAGTCACAATTTTTTAGGGGTGAGTTGAAGTATCTCGGTTACGTCGTGAATTCTGAAGGGTTACAGGTGGATCCTGCTAAAGTTGAGGCTATTTTGGGTATACCTACTCCTACCTCGAAGAAAGAGGTGAAAAGGTTTCTGGGTACTGCCTCTTGGTACCGGAGATTTGTGCCTAATTTTAGTGACACAGCGGGACCTCTAAATGCACTTACTTCTACGGGTAAAAAGGCGAAGCCTTTTGTTTGGACTAGGGAGGCGGAGGATTCTTTTAATAAACTTAAGTCTTACCTTGTTTCCGCACCTATCCTTTCGTGTCCTAATTATGAGTTACCGTTCGCGGTGCATACGGACGCTAGTGACTACGGTATCGGCGGCTTGCTTACGCAAACGGTAGATGGCGTGGAACACCCAATAGCGTACATGAGTAAGGCTTTGTCTGCTCAGGAACGCAACTATAGTGTTACCGAGCGTGAGGCTTTGGCCGTTCTCTTAGCTCTCGAGCACTGGAGGTGCTATCTCGATAATGGGAAAAAGTTTACGGTTATTACCGATCATTCTGCTCTAAAGTGGTTTATGAATCTAAATAACCCTACTGGACGTCTCGCTCGCTGGGGTGTGCGTCTGTCAACATTTAACTTCGAAATTGTCCATCGCCGGGGTGTCGAGAACGTTATTCCGGACATGTTGTCTCGGGGCTGCCCGATTTCTGCAATCGATACGAGTCCAGCTGCTACTTCTACGAGAGATCCGTGGTATCTGAACATTTATCACGGGTGTCAGAATTCACCAACGTCATTTCCCAACTACATCATTAAGAGTGGTCGTCTCTTCCGTTTAATGAAGAGCAAATGTGTACTGACGCAGGAATTTGATTGGAAGGAGGTCGTTCCCAAGGAGGTGAGGGACGCTGTAATCCAAGAGAATCACGCGGAACCCACTGCGGGCCACCTGGGTATCTATAAAACCTATAAGCGGTTGACTCTGAAGCACTATTGGCCGGGAATGCATGCCGATGTCGTTAGGGTGGTATCATCCTGTGACACTTGTATTGCGCATAAACATCAAAATCATGCTACCCTGGGCGAAATGGGTAGGCCTAAGTCTTGTTCTAGACCGTTCCAAGTACTGAGTATAGATTTGGTAGGGCCGTTGCCGGTGTCTAGAAGGCAAAATACTCAACTCTTCGTGGTCACGTGTTGTTTCAGTAAATATTGCTTGCTATTCCCAATAAGACGTGCAACTGCAGAAGTTATTACGAAAATTCTAGAGGAGAACGTATTTTTAGTCCACGGTATACCATCAACCATAATCTTAGATAACGGCAGACAGCTAATCAGTGCTACCTTGAGGCAGCTGTTCGCAAAGTACAAAGTGAAAAAGCTACATTACACCGCAAAGTACAGCCCGCATGTTAATTTAGTCGAGAGATATAATAAATCGATTATGACCGCGGTGTCCGCTTTTATCGAGAACGATCACCGGGTCTGGGATACACTTATACCTAAGATTCAGTTCGCTATTAATAACTCGGTCAATGAGGCAACAGGTTATACGCCTGCATTCTTAGTTCACGGGCGGGAGCTTGTTACTTGCGGGTCTCATTACGTAAATGTGGATTCCGAGGACGTCGGGGAGGGTGCGCCAAAGTTGAACTAATTTTTCAATGTCGATTATCGGAAGTCCGAAAATGTTGTTCCTAAAAATTTACATCATAATAATCACTACTCATAACTACTCTGTTCCTAACGTTCTGAATTCCTAATCATTCAACTTCATAATGTCCGTTGCAATAAACATCTATCATACTACTATTTGTTTTCCTATATTTTCTCAACATAACCATCTTTTACACTATTATTCATCATCATATCTTTTTTATGTAGATTTGTTTTTATTCATAAAATTGAACATTATTATATATTAAACTTCATAATGTCCGTTGCAATAAACCGAGTTGCTTCCGCCCTGATAGGTCTTGCTCGCTCGCTCGCTGACTCCAATGATAGCGATTGAAGCCAGCGAGCGAGCGAAGCGAGCGAGCAAGACCTTGCGGAGTGGAAGCGACTTGGTATGGTTAGGTTCAAAGGCTAATGCGGGAGCGTAGCGCAGCGCAGCTCCCGCATTAGCCTTTGGTGTTAGTTATTTTTTTTATGACCACCCGGATAATCTAATTTGTTTGATAAATTTCAACAGTGAAGTTATTACTTAAAATTTTCGGAAAACTGAGTGTTATGGACTAAGTTAATAGTAAAATAAATTGTAGGAACGAAAACTTTAGGAAACAAAATTTTAGGAACAGTGATAATTAGGAGTACAAATCAATAGGAAAATCAATTTTCGGAAAACTGAGTGTTATAGACTACGTTAATAGTAAAATAAATTGTAGGAACGAAAACTTTAGGAAAAAAAATTTTAGGAACAGTGATCATTAGGAGTACAAATCGTTAGGAAAATCAATTTCGGGTGATGAAATTTAGCGAACCCAATATGGACCCGTCGGGGAACTGACTTTTCAGCCACGTGACCAGTACGCGGAAAATTTCGGCGCTCTTGCACCCATTTTTAACAAAGTACAGTTGGCTTTGTTACAGGCACACAGTAGGAACGCGCAGTATTATAACTTGAGGAGAAAACCGGTAGAATTCAGTGTGGGTGACGTTGTCTGGAGGAAAACCTTCTACCTGAGCGATAAGGACAGGCATTTTTCGAAAAAACTGGCACCTAAGTTTATAAAATGTAAGGTCATAGCGAAGAAATCCCCACTAGTTTACGAGTTGGCAGATATGACAGGCAGGAATTTGGGTCTTTGGCATGTTAAGGACTTTAAACTGACATGTTACAAAGAATAATGTTAAATTAGAATTGTTAATGTTAATTAATTGCTCGCTGTGTAGCCCCGGCCGAATACTAGGGTTACGCCATTTCATCCTAGGGTGCCGTGAGAACCGGCAGAGGGACTATACGCGTGAACTAAAAGCGGTTTAACATCACATTATAATTACGATTACAATTATTTTTATTTTAATGATTAATGAATAAATATGTTTTGAGTACTACACTAACAATGCATGTTAGTAATTATTTCAATATTAACCTGCATCATACCTAACAATTCGTTTACCTTGTTTGTTTACCTGGCTAGAATAGCGGATTGAGTATTATTTAAGTGCTATCTTGATTGTGCGGATGGATTTTGCTCCTTATTTCAATTCAGTTACGGTGCCATTTTTGTCGAACCTACATTTACTTGTCCTTATAACTATTACACCTCAGCCGGTCGGTGGTATTGAGTCAGCGTACACCTTCATGCTGCGTTGGTTGTCGTTGGCCGATGCTGTGTGCTATTGTACAAATCGATTATCGTTGTATTGGAGTTTTCATGCTGCGTTAAGTTCAGACAACGGGGGGGGTCGTATACATGCTGTCGTATTGGTAGTGTTAGGTATCTGTCTGCGTACCGAGGAGCTTAGCTTGTATTAATTTCTGAGTTCACGATAGGCGGCTGAAAAGGTACTTGATGGGTGCTTGGCGTCATGGGGCAATTGTGTTGGGTATTTTGTGCCAGTGGGGATTGTACGGGCCGCATTATTTTGCTGCCTATACATCGGACGACATCGCATGGTACCTGTTGCGGGCCGTAATTAATATGCGCGCGGGCGTTACTTAGGGCGGATGATACCTGATTAATAAAGCGGAACATCGTTAACTGCACTATAAGAGTGTGAGTGTTCTATACAGTCATGCTCACGTATGGAAGGGTCTTAAGATCGCCTAGAGGTTTTAAGACCGAATGGAGGGATGAATGTAAGAGGGTGAATTATGTCTGTTAGGTTTATAGTTGGGTCACCTAGGAGGCAGGTCGGATTTTTCGCACAGGAAAAATCCTGCCCTAACTGACGGGGTACTGTAACGTTGCGTCTATAACGCCGTGATAATGTTAGGCCCTAGCTACGTGCGTCCTCGAAATGCGAATGGATTGATTTACTTATTTATTAATTGTTAATTTTATACGGGACCCGCCGAACGCGCGGCGGCTTGCAGGGCTTTCTCATTGCGCGCGCGCTCATATAAGGAACCCTGGCTCCGCCGTAGAGTGGGGGCGGCCTATATAAACCGCGGCGTTCATTTGTCGTGGGTTTTTGCTGCGAGCACTGCTACTATATACTCCACGCTCGACTTGAATTCGGATTTCCGTTAAGAACATATATATTTAAAAAAAAAGACAGCGTCGTAATAAAATTCTACAAATACCTAAACTCTGTGCAACATCTGGTTCCCGCTGGGGTGAGTTTCCACTTCTGTAGACCCGCTTAAATAGTGCTTAGATTTATCCGTAATCTATCAGCTGTTCCGAGCCACTGAACTGACCGTTAACCGCCTTTAATCCAAATTTCACTGTCCCGAACGGCCGTTGGTCCTGAGTGGTAGCCGATATCTGCTGGTGGCAAGGCACAGCTGTGAGGAGCATCTTCCTAATGCCTCCTGTCCTTACAGGAGCCTGGTCTACCCTAACAAACTTCCGAGTCCGGTCCCGGACCTGCCCTACCACCCCCAGTTCGCTGGAGGGAGCTGGGCCGCAGACGGCGGCGTAGTCGAGGCATCTTCGGCGGCATCAGTCGATCCGGTGGTTGAGGCCGGCCGTGGAAGAGCTGCAGTTGGGCGACGGCGACAGCCGCTCAGGCCAGTGCTTTTTGTTCGGGCTCAAAAAGAGAGTGACGTACGCGGAGTTTGTGCTATTGTTTTGGCCAGGGAATAAATGTTATGATGGTATGACTTGTTTCCTTTCCCGCCCTGCTCTACCTGTAAGCCGTGGTCCGCCTAACGGGCTAACGTTACAAGTGTTTCGGTTACCTGTTCACATGTGTTTAGTAACTGTTGCTTATTGTTGTGGCCAGTGATCAAGTCATCAACATAAAAATCTTCACTTATGACACGCTTGACCGTGTCATGAGTACACTCTGAGGCTAACTGTTTTAGGCAACGAATACTTAAGTACGGCGAGCATGACATACCATAAGTCACCGTATTTAATTGATAAATACCCACCGGATCCGACTGACTCTCTCGCCACAAGATCAATTGCAAGTTACGTTGATCAGGCTGTATTAATACTTGCCGGTACATTTTCTCCACATCCGCACACGCGACATAATTATTTTGTCGAAAACGAAGTAATATTGAAAATATGTGCGATTGTAAAGGATGCAAGTCGTTTAGTGACTTGCCCGTAGTTGAGCTAGCACTCGCATCGAATACAACGCGCAATTTTGTTGTGACACTGTTTTCTCTAAAGACGCCGTGATGTGGAAGAAAATAGTACGGTTTTGTGTATGTGTGAATACGTGACATATGACCTGAAGTTATATATTCACGCATAAAATTAGTGTACATCTTTTTAAATTCTGGGTGGCGATCGAGTTTACGTTCCAATGATATAAGACGGGTTTTTGCTATAGCGTAGGTATCACCGAGCTCATCAGCTGTTTCGCGCATAGGTATACGTACGGAAAATCGGCCATTACCTAGGCGCTGTGTGGTACTTGTAAACAGCTGTTCGCAAGAGCGTTCCTCCTCCGTCAACCCATCGCCTACCTTTGAAACCTCTTCGACCTCCCAAAATTTACGAAGTTGTGTGTCTATTGATTGTGTGTCTGTGTGTGTAAAATGACATTGTGTTTGTTTAGATGAAGTTTGTTTAGTGTTAGATGTTTGTGTGTATAACGGCCCTGAGATTATCCATCCCAGTTTCGTATTTAGTAAATGAGGCCCGTTCGTCAATTTAATGTGGCCGTCACTTATCAAATCCCAGAAAATATCTGCGCCGATCAACATATCAATCTGTGATGGTTTGTAATATGCTGGATCGGCGAGCTGGATATTTTGTGGCAATTGTAGTGTTTTAACGTCTATGTGAGTCGACGGTAGCTTTTGTGTGATGCAAGGGAGTATCATACAATTGATGCGTGTATGATACTCACTCGTTAACGATCGTAGGTAAACCTGACAAGACTGTGTGCACTGTGTGACAGACTGACCCACGCCCGTAACTTTGTGAGTGGACTGTAATAAACGCACCTATCAAGGTGCGTTTATTTGTGTGATGAATGATTGAGTGATGAAACAATGTTGACTCCCGCTATCTAGAAGTACTCGCGCCCGGTGATTGATATTATTACAATCGGTAACGTCCACTAGCGCCGTGGATAACAGGACCGGTTGCAATAATTGCGGGTGTGTGAGGGGGTCGCTTGCATTCCTGCCGTCGTGCGTATTATAATTGCATTGCGTGTGTGAATGGTGATTAGCTGTTGTCGTCACAGGTGTATTGGTTATTGTTGAACTGGAGCATCTTACAGGTTGACGTATGGTGGAAGGCTTGGAGATAATGTAGAAGATCGTTTTTAAATTTTACATGCATTTAATAATTATATAGAAATACAGAGAGACGTATGTCCGATGCAGTTGCCAAGCAGATATGTAAAAAAGTGAAAGGATCATTGTGTGACGTATATCGCTGGATGAGCGTGTGTGTGTTCCGCACACATACGCTACGCGTCTACATGTTGGCCCCCAGGAGTGCAGGTCTGGTCCTCCACTGGCAGCGGGCATAGCCGATTGAAAGCACGTCGGAGAGTCCCGGACACGGTGAGTATGTCGGCGACACGGGTCACACCGTCGGTGCCAGGATAGAGGCGTGTCACGCGCCCTAGCAGCCATTGGTTCCTCCCAAAATTTACGAAGTTGTGTGTCTATTGATTGTGTGTCTGTGTGTGTAAAATGACATTGTGTTTGTTTAGATGAAGTTTGTTTAGTGTTAGATGTTTGTGTGTATAACGGCCCTGAGATTATCCATCCCAGTTTCGTATTTAGTAAATGAGGCCCGTTCGTCAATTTAATGTGGCCGTCACTTATCAAATCCCAGAAAATATCTGCGCCGATCAACATATCAATCTGTGATGGTTTGTAATATGCTGGATCGGCGAGCTGGATATTTTGTGGCAATTGTAGTGTTTTAACGTCTATGTGAGCCGACGGTAGCTTTTGTGTGATGCAAGGGAGTATCATACAATTGATGCGTGTATGATACTCACTCGTTAACGATCGTAGGTAAACCTGACAAGACTGTGTGCACTGTGTGACAGACTGACCCACGCCCGTAACTTTGTGAGTGGACTGTATGATAGGTGCGTTTATTTGTGTGATGAATGATTGAGTGATGAAACAATGTTGACTCCCGCTATCTAGAAGTACTCGCGCCCGGTGATTGATATTATTACAATCGGTAACGTCCACTACCGCCGTGGATAACAGGACCGGTTGCAATAATTGCGGGTGTGTGAGGGGGTCGCTTGCATTCCTGCCGTCGTGCGTATTATAATTGCATTGCGTGTGTGAATGGTGATTAGCTGTTGTCGTCACAGGTGTATTGGTTATCTCAGATGTTGACGAGCCGCCGCCGTCATTACTCGGGCTATGTATAAGACTGTTGTGTTTTATATGGCATATTTTACATGGGCCGAATAGGCATGTAGCAACAGTGTGACCTGACCTCATACAGTTTAGACACAGCCTTTTGTCGTTAAGCAGGCGCGTTTTCTCGTCAACAGATAGATCCAAGAAGCTAGTGCAAGAATATAACGGATGATTACCATTGCACATGTGACAAGTTTTAACAAACGTGCGTTTAGAGTTAAGTTTAGTCGCGTGAGTGTTTGCGGAACTAGATACATAACTTTGTGATACGGATCGTGATTGTTGTGATTGAGGCGGCTGATTTGTAAATAACTTTTTAACTTCTTGTGTATATGTGTGCGTATTTTTCGTGTGATTAGATTTTATAGCTTCCAACATATCAGCTCTGTTTCTTAAAAAGTCAAGTAAATCAGCCAGCATGATTTTAGAACACGTATCGCTTTTTTGTCTTAAGTTCATCGAGCCCTTATACTGTTCCCATTCGCGCTCTGTGACTGCATCTAGCTTCGTGACGATTAAATAAATAATAAGTGTATCCCACGAGTCCGTAGGCTCGCCTAACGTGTTGAGAGCGCGAAGGTTACGTAGGACGGAATCGACTAACCTCCTAATTTGTGAAGGACACTCTTTAGTCAAAGATTGTGTTGTGAACAATGACTTTACGTAAGTGTGTGTGAGTACCCTGTGGTTATTATATCTGTTCTCAAGCAACTCCCAAGCAATAGTGTAGTTAACCGACGAAAACTCTAATGATTTAATTACCTGTAAGGCGTTACCTGTGCGGGCCGAACGTAAGTAGTGAAATTTCTGAATCGCTTCAATATCTTTAGAGTTATGTATTAGTGATGTGTAAGTGTCCCTAAACTCTAGCCAGTGTTCGTACGAACCGTCAAACGATGGTAAAGAAATGGTAGGCAATTTAACCGGACACGAATTTATAGAAGAACAATTGTTGGAATTGTTCGCTTCGTTCGTGGTCACAGCAAGCGTGTCTTCGATCAGTTTTGTAGCTTGAGCCATAACCCGGTAATATTGCGTCTCAAAAGCCTCACGTGACTCTAAATTTTGATTTAATTCTTCCTCATTTTGTGACAGCTCTTCGATTTTAGTTTGAATTAAATCAAAATCTATAAAATACTGTGTGCAATTTTTGATGCGCAATTTTAATTCCGTTGCTAATAATGAATTAAACGTAGTGTCAAGACTGCCGACATACTTTTCGAACAACGTTAGCTTGCCTTTGACTGTGCCTCGCTTTTTAATTAAATTACGTACATCGCTAATATTCCCAATGTAAATTGAGAGAGGCGATTTTTGGGATGTTAAATCGTCCGTAGGCATTTTGTGGTATGTGGAAGACAAGAGTACTTACAAATTTACACTTTAGACACGTAGACGGTACGGAATGACGGTGCGTGTGTTTAACCGTACGCGTAGGTACCCAGAAATGTAGTCAACGGACACGGTATTAGCACAAATCCGAGTGGGAAGGAAGGAAGGACGGAGTGCGAATATGACCTTTTCTCCTTGCGTGATCAACTGTGATCCTCGTGTGCTGGTTGAAGCTGCTTCTGCGATGATGCGGCTCGAAGGTCCAATGTTGCGGCTGTGCTTTGGCAATCTCTTGGGTGGTTCGGCAGAGGCAATTTCAATGAAGGATTCTTAATTTCTTCAGCAAAAATATTTATTTGCTCTCAAATTTTACAGGATTTGTACAATATATAAAGAAAAATAGTGCGCTCTTGTCTCTCTAACAAATTGGTGTCGTTGTTACGGTCGTAAGAAAGAAAGAATTTTGACACTGACAACCGTCGCGATTGCAGCGCCCTCGTGCGGTCGTCGTTCTTAAATTGTGCGCCGTAGCGTTGTTGTCGCTAGGTGTCACCAGAGGGTGTCAACACCGCTGGTTCCTGTAGTGTATAAACACTACTTACCATACTCTTAGAGGTTAGAATCTACAGTGAGCTTTGACACTGCCGCAAATCCGGAAAAACATATTTCACACCAAACAGCTTAGCTAATTATCATAAACACAAGTCGATCTTTCACAATTGAGACCGCTGGTAACCTCTTTAGTCTTCTAGAAGCCACAACAAGACAATAAATATGGTGTGTTTTGTTGACATGTTTGTACCGAGTTCTTGATAACCACAAACTGAAACCTACAGGTCCGATATATCAAAATGATCGCAAAAATGCGTTCCTGGCGATGGTGATATCACTTTTCCGAAATTCGACAATTATTTTCCGTTCCATTTTCAATAATATTATTAATTTCGCGAGTTGACAGTTCGTTCTGAAACCTTGCCGCGCGACAGTTGAACGTAGCAGCGATATTCACTTTAAATACTATTAATTATAATGCTAAGCCTCTCGGAAGAGATCCATTACGATGAATATGTCTTTCGGGCTAAGAAGAAGTGTTTAGCACCAAATTAACAAATAATAACAATAAAATTTGGTATTGATTTTATCGAAAAATCATAGGGTCTACTCGAACGGGAGAGGATAGATTGTTAGCGACGAGATATCTAAACGCCAGTCAGCCGCTGGAAGTCGCCCTGAAACCACGTCGCTCAGGATCCAGCTTTTTTTGACGTCTCGCCCGTGGTTCCGTTTTTTCCCTCCGTTCTTCTCTTGTACCGGACGCGAAACGTCATGGGACTGACTCCAACCTTCCATCTTACGATTATCGCGGCCAGTGTTAGTTGTTTAATGTGCCTTTCGAGCGATGGTGCATCGTATGCGCAGTGTGAGTGGAGCGTGGGGGCGTTTTGCGCCCGGGCGCGTGGGCGCGGGGACCGTGTATCGGCATACCGGAGCTGCGGGGAGCCCATACACGCCGAAGGATCAGGCGTGCACCCACAGGCACGCAGGTGCCCTCACTCCACAAGGGCGTGCGCCGATTTGGAGCGGCCGCCCGGATACTACTCCCTCTGCAGCGACGCCTGAGGCCCGTCAGCCCAGACTGAGCGACTTCGCCGGCCAGGGCTGAGGAGCCCCAGGGATTTTCTTCATGCACCCATTCTAACCGCTCGGTGGGCCTTGAGCCCCTCCAGCGATCTTCGCTTCTTCTACAAGCCTCCGAGTCTCCGCGTCATGCGAACACCTCCGTGAGTGCGTTGTACATTAACCTATGGCCATAGCGGAAACGCGTTTTTAACTTTGAACTTTAACGTCTTGACTGCCCGAGCAGTATCCGTCTCGCGTAGCCTAAGACTTCCATATAACCAAGGGTACCCTAACTGATGTTTCTTTAATTTAACCCGTGGACTTGATTGGTGGGTGCGGCTCCTCGGGCTCTTTTGCGTGGATGCACGCTGTTCTGCGCTGGTTCCGCGCTTTCTCTGCGCTCGATAATCCCGGACCCGAGGCGGCCGCCCTCGCCAACCAGGGCCACGGCCCGACCTAGCTCTTAAGGGAAATACATATTCCACCGCGGTCTCGCCGCCATGTAACACCAGTAGGGTTTTATTCAAATCTAATATAGTTTGTCGATTAGATTTCATTGTTTTTTTTGTTGACTGAGTGACACCATATACCTTAAACTACACGGTCCTTGACCCAAAGGTTCAAGCGAAACGAGAGATATCCGGCAACTTCTGTGCTGAAGTAAGTATAAACAGTAATAGCACTCTCCCAAAAATAACTGTCCGTGTGTAAAAGAAAGGATCCCTTTTTGCCGTTGTTACGGTTGCCACCGGCCGTAACAGAGAGCCTAGCAGTATACAAATTCCCCACTTTAATTCTTTTTTTTTTATTCTTTTTTTTTCACACACGACAATGGCGCCCGAACAGGGACCAGGGGCGCCCGAAGGAAAATTTAAAACTTACTAAGCTTGCTATATAATATGGTGTCTCTCTGTCCACATAGAACTTAGTTGGAGAAATTTTAAATTTTACTTAATTGTTATGGGAGCAAAGCTCACCTTACCATAACATTCTTTGTTTTGACAAAGCTTAGTAGGGGAGTGAAGGTGGACTCATTAATCTTAATATATAAAAGAAGAAACTGACTGACTGACTGACTGACTGACTGACTGACATATCAACGCACAGCCCAAACCACTGGGCCTAGAGATTCCAAATTTGGCATGTAGGTTCCTTATAAGGTCTAGGGGTGCACTAAGAAAGGATTTTTCAAATTTCACTCCCTAAGGGGATGAAACGGGGGCCCAAAGTTTGTATGGGGAAACAAGATTCGTTCGACTATTTTATTCGAAACTTCACAGAAGTACTTCTAATTATAAATGATTAAACACGTGTTTCAGGTTTTTTGGGAATTTAACCCCTAAAAGGGGGAAATGGCAGACAAAGTCTGAAAATCAACATGGGTATTGTTTCTACGGTTTATCGGGTCGCTGGTTACGAAAAAAACAACGGTTTTAAAATCCGACGTGGCGGACGTAAAATACCATCTGCCTGGATGGGGTGCGATGGGGTTGAAATGTCTAAATAAACTAAATGACTGTTGATATATCAACGCACAGCCCAAACCACTAAACCTAGAGACTTGAAATTTTGCACATAGATACCTTATACAATGTAGGCATCCACTAAGGAAGGATTTTTTGAAATTCCCACGGAAACGGGAAAAAACGGGATTTATATATTCGATTCAGAGTGACCCTATCTCAGTAACTATAATAACTAGACTCTTCAAATTTGATACACAAGTAGGTATTACATTAGTTAAAACATTAATTTCAGGATTTTTCAAAATTCCCACGGGATAAGGAAAAAACGAGATTTATATATTCAGTTCAACGGGATCCTATGAACTATAATTATTAGACTCTTCAAATTTGGCATAAAAGTAGGTTATTATAATAGTGAAAAACAGTTTTAAGGATTTTCGGAAATTCCCACGGGATAAGGAAAAAACGGGTTTTTTTTTTACTGGTCGTAGAAAGCTGAAATTCGGCATGTAGGTTGCTTGGGGAGTGTAGAGGAGAGGAGCATTGAGAGAGGACTTTCTAAAATTCTCATGGGAACGGGAAAAACGGGATTTTTCGTTTTACTGGTCATAGAAAGTTGAAATTTGGCAAGTGGGTTCCTTGGGGAGTGTAGGAGAGCATTAAGAAAGCATTTCCCGAAATTCTTACGGAAACGGGAAAATGCGGGATTTTGCGTTTTACTGGTTGTAGAAAACTAAAATTTCAAAATTGATAAGTTTATACTGTAAGTACGCCGCAAAGGGCTATTTAACCGACTTCAAAAAAAGGAGGAGGTTATTCATTCCACTGTATGTATTTTTTTTATGTAGGTATGTTCGCCGTTTTCTCGGTCAGTTGTGGATCGATTTTAAAAATTCTTTTTTTATTCGAAAGAATATAATATACTCCTTAGATGGTTCCATTGTCACCAAATCAAGATCTGAGGACGGGATATCAGGGAAATCGAGGGCAACCCTCAAATTTTGTAGACACGCATTACGTTTTTCATATATTTTCTCAAGCTATTTAAGTGTTTGCGTCTGGTAGAAATCATCTCATGTTGATGAGCTGATGATGGAAGGTAAAATTAACGGTTAGGAGTTGAGGATATTTTTTCAAATATTATACGGACGTATAGACCGATAGTTGTATTCTTTCAGGTTATCCAGGTGAGCTGATGATGGAAGGTTAAACTCCTTAACGGTTAGGAGTTATAGGAAGTTTGTTTAAATATCATATGTACGTATAGACCTTTAGTTGTATTCTTTCTGGTTATTCAGATGAGCTGATGATGGAAGGTTAAACTCCTTAACGGTTAGGTCACACAACACCTTAACAAGATACTATAATATGTATATAATATCAATGCTAAGTAGGTACACAGCGCTTCCAGTTACTCAAGTTTCCGTAGAAGGTAAGAAAACATTGAATTATACCTTGCTTGCACGCTTATTGCACGCTTTCTTGCACGCTTGCTTGCTTGCGTACATGCATGCTTGCTTGCATCTTGCTTGCATGCTTGCTTGCATGCTTGCATGCTTGCTTGCTTGCCTGTATGCTTGCTTGCTTGATATCTTGGTTCTTTGGAATACTCATGGTACACGCGGGCGAAGCCGCGGGCAAAGGCTAGTCATTTTATATTTTGTTTGGGTTGCACTGCTGTATATGTAAACACAGTGTCAACAATTATTTTTTTTAACAGTAGCACTGCAGCACTGTCTTATCTTAACTTCATTTATTTTTGAGTTTCCACCAAAACCTTACTCCACTTACTAAGATTTCATAACTTACACCTATTGGTTAGGTAACTATATTTCAAAATGGAGCAGTACCACGACGTTGCGACAGGCGATGAGCCTGAGGATACTACACAGCTGATAGCCCCACATTTAGTAGCTGCAGCACAGTACCGTAATATCAATACCGCGCCGCGAGGTAATCAACATCCGACCTATACCGCGTACGATAATCCTCAACCGGGAACATCGAAGGTGACAACACCACCGCCACCGCCACCGCCATCACCACCTATAGGCGCGCCGCACTTTAAACAGCAACAAACGCGATGGCCGATTCCCGATGAGCGCGTTATACATGTATTGAAGGAGGATAATTTGCGGACGTGGAATTTGAAATATACAGGAGAGTCGGACGTCTCCGAATTTCTTTTACGGATTGATGACTACATGCGCAGTAGAGACATTTCTCAAACGAAAATCTTAAAATGTTTTTCGGATTTGCTCAGTGGTAAGGCTCTTGATTATTATCGGCAGGTACGCGACACAGTCACTACCTTGCCACAGCTTCTACAGCTCTTTAAAAATTTCTTTTCACCAATAGATAGCGATTTTGTTCTGGAAAAGTCTATCCGCGACCATAGACAGACAGTAGGCCAGCAGTTAAGCCTGTATATCCTGGAGATGCAAGCATTAAATTCAAGGTTATCCATACCATTACGGGAGGTTACCCTAATTGAAATAATTAAACACAACATCTCCCCGGCATATGCTCACCTACTGGCTGTCTCCGAAGTGTCTACAGTAGCCCGGCTCATAGAGTTAGGTAAACGCTACGAGGCATACGCAGGTGCTCCCATTGAACCACATGCCAGGTTGTCTAAGCCACCAAGACACGTCACAGTCATAAATAGCCAGAAACAGGAGAGGCGCACTGCCACAATAGTTTGTAAAAAATGCAAAAAATTAGGCCATTCTTATAGGCAGTGTCTTACCTTCCCTGGCATTGTTTGCTTCGGCTGTGGCGAAAAGAACGTGTTATCATCGGCTTGTTCCAAATGTAATCCGCCAAAACAATCAACATCAAACCCCGGCTCTGCTTCAAAAAACTGAAATGCCCCGGAGCTACAAAATCACATCCAAAGCCGACAAACTTAGGCATGGTAACTCCGGGCATTGTTCTCATGAAGGGGGATAACAGAATTTATGTAAAACTCGGCATAAGGAACAAGCCGTACCACGGTCTTTTGGACACAGGTGCCAATATGTCAATAGTAGGCAACCATTTTCATAACAACTTGGTAAACTTAGGTTTTCATTTAGAAATTTCAAACATGACTGCTACGTGTGCTGACGGTTCGGAAGTAGTCGTTTTAGGAGAGATGTTGTTGCCAATTGAACTTAACGGAAAAATATATAACAATAAATTCATAGTCATACCTACTATAACTAATGACTTCATTATAGGTATGGATATTATACATCAAGTAGGCCTTAAGCAGCTATTAAATTTTAATGACTCACAACCATCACAGCTTGCTACACTTAGTAAACAAATTGATTTAGTGCATTCTGTAGTACCTAGGCACGAATTGTCACCACTAGAGTCCACTCAGTTGAATAAAATAATAGAAAAATTTAAATCAATTTCAACTGAGGAAAAGGGACTAGGGAGAACGGACATCGTTGAGCACAAAATCATAACAAAAGGGCAGCCTATTAAACAGCGATATTACCCCTTATTACCAGCAAAGCTTAAAGCTCTCAATGAAGAGGTAGATCGCATGCTGCAGTTAGGTGTTATTGCTCCGTCAAAGTCACCGTGGTCAAACCCTGTTGTCATGGTAACCAAGCCTGATGGTTCACTTCGCTTTTGTTTGGATGCGAGGAAGTTGAATGACGTCACTGTCAAGGACTCATACCCATTGCCATATATAAGTTCAATTTTAGATAACTTAAAAGGTGCACGTTATTTAACTTCCATCGACTTATCAGCTGCTTATTGGCAAATTCCGTTATCAGACTCCGACAATACCGATGGCACCGGCACGTCCAGTCAAAAGACTGCTTTTGTAGTACCTAATCGCGGACTTTTCCAATTTAAACGCTTACCTTTTGGACTGTCGAACGCAGGCTGTGAACTACAACGCCTCATCGACTCTTTATTCCACCACCGCTACGGTGAAAAGATTTTTGGCTACTGCGACGATTTGCTGGTCGCGACTAGCACTTTTTCAGAACACCTAACCATTCTTAACGACGTTTGTGACGCTCTAGCTAAAGCAGGTTTAACCATTAATTTTAGTAAAAGTGACTTTTGCAAGGATGAGCTGCGTTATTTAGGATATATAGTAGGATCACGCGGTCTAATGACAGACCCAAAGAAGCTTGAATGTATAGAAAATTTCCCAAGGCCAACTACTGCTAAACAGTTGCGCGCTTTTATAGGAATATGTTCCTACTACAGGCGATTTGTAGAAAATTTCTCGTCTATCATCGCGCCAATGACTGCATTGCTTGGTAAATGAAAAGGTAGAGAAGCAATAGCATGGGGTGATGAGCCAGAAGCTTCATTCATAGCACTTAAAAAATCTCTCACCCAAGCTCCAGTACTAGCTTGCCCAGACTTTACCAAGCCATTTCAGATCCATTGTGACGCATCGTCAGTCGGAATAGGCAGCGTATTAATTCAAGAAATAGATGGGAACGAACACCCTGTAGCATTCCACTCGCGTCTTCTGTCAAGAACAGAACGCAATTATAGCACAACAGAGCGCGAACTGTTGGCAGTATTGGACTCGATCAATCATTTTCGTCCTTATATAGACGGCAGTCATTTTGTGGTAGTGACAGACCATATGTGTTTAAAATGGCTTAAAACGCTAAACAACCCCTCTGGTCGTTTAGCTAGATGGGCGATGCAACTATCATGTTTCGATTTTGAAATAAAACATAAAAAAGGAAATTTACACGTCGTCCCAGACGTACTTTCAAGGGCCCAAATAAATTTAATTAATTTTTCTGGAGGTAGCTCTTCTATGGACGAGTGGTACAACAAGTTATTCAACAATGTCCGCTCTAATCCAACTTTTCATAGAAACTACGTGATAAAAGATAACACCTTGATGAGGTATAGCAAACCGCGACATGACTTGCAGAACCAAAGCGCGTTGAAAATAGTCTTACCACGAGAGCTTGTCGCGGAATGCCTAAAACAAACCCACGAGGTGGATGCTATTCATCCAGGAACTTACAAAACTTTAAATAGAGTCAAACAAAATTACTTTTGGAAGAGTATGCATAAAGACATTACCGAGTATGTCGCCAAGTGCGAGGTTTGCAAAGCGTATAAGCATTCAAATGACGCTCCACACGGTTTAATGACGAATAAAAAAAAAGTAAATTCACCTATGCATACTCTATCTATAGACTTAATTGGACCCCTTGTAAAATCATATTCTGGCCATATTTATATATTATCAATAGTCGACGTTTTTACAAAATATTGCTGGTTGCATCCACTTAGGACTGCCACTACCAAAACTGTCACGTCATTCTTACAATCAGAAATTTTGCTCAAGGAAGGCACTCCGTGCGTTATAACGTGCGATAATGCCACAATTTTTCAAAGTAGGGAATTTAAAAATTTTTGTAAAGATAGAGCCATTCCAAAAATATTTTATAACGCTTATTACAGTCCAGCTCCAAACGTAGTAGAACGTTACAATGCTACGATCCAAACCTGCTTAGCTATTCTGGTAGAGCAAGACCAAAGAAACTGGTCGAAATTTTTGCCACAAATTCAGCTATATTTAAATAGCACAATTAACATAGCCACAGGTTACACACCAAACTTTTTAGCCAAAGGTCGCGAGATCATCTCGGATGGTTCATTACACAACATACGAGGTAGTGTACCACAATCTCTAGATGACGCTCAAATCACCCCTAGGGACACAACAGCAGATTCCCTTGTCGAGTTAGCTGAAATTTTTCAAAAAGTAGAGTCCGCGCTCACAAAAGCTTACCAACAAAACGCTAGTAGGTACAATTTGCGACGTAAACACCTAAGACTAAACGTAGGCGACACGGTTTGGCGCCGAAATTTCGTCCAGTCGAACGCGGCAAAGTTTTTCTCAGCCAAGTTAGCACCAAGATTTGTAAAATGTAGAGTCATTACAAAACTATCGGATGTTATCTATGAGCTAGAGGAAATTGCTACTTCATCCAAAGGAAAATATCATGTTAAAGACATAATTAAGGTTCAGTAAGATCGGGTGTGTAACATTTGGCAAATGTTTTTTTTTTGGAAATTAAAAAAAAAAAAAAAATTTTTTATGTGAAAACTTAAAACTTCCTGTTCAGGCATTGCCTCAGGACCTCAGAAATGCAACTCCTACATTTGTAGACCTATTACTTTTTGCAAAACAATTGAAATTAAGTTTTCCATACAAATATAGGGAAAATTATTTTTTCAAAAACTTAGTTTATTAAAATTATATCAATAACACCATACTCTGAGGACCTGAGACAACCCTATTTCGAGTCTCTAACTCACTCATTTTCTCCAGGAAAATTAAAAATAAGTTTTCTCATAGCACATACCGGGCCAGGATTTTCCTCAGCCCTAATTTTTTTGGTGCTTTATCTTCAAAGATATAGCAACGGTGTATCCGTCGAGCTCCGGACACACACCATTTTCGCTTCATTGCGACCTTTCCAGAATCCTTTCGGTAAGGATTCCTTAACTCGGCCAAGGCCACAATTTTAGTGATCACACCCAGACTTATGACTCATTCAGTGGTAATTCCGCTCGAATAATTTTTTGCAGGACATTGTACCTCAGTAGAGTACATGCCCATGCATTATGGATCTAGACAGATTCGCGACCTGTCTATCAATCCTGTAGTTAAGTACCTATTGTAAGTTTAACATTAATAGGCTGTAGAATTTACTCTTAGGCATGCTATTCAAGTAAGCTTAGAATAGGAGAGTTTGAACTCTATAGCACTGATCCTAGTGATCAGTGGGCTCTATGCCCTTAGTGTTACTATATACATGGGTAATATATAAGGATAGGAGATAGGTATACATGATATCTCATACATATGCATGATAGGAATTAAGATTAAAGTTAGCATAGACCTAACAAGGAAATTAGAAGTCCACATAACTTATAAAATTTTTAAGGTCACAAAAGTGACATAATTTTAAAATTTTATTTTAAGTTCTGAATTACTCCAACTACCGTAGGCCCTCTTTGTAGGTGTGTTGAACAGTTAGCTGTCAACACGATGCCAAGGTAAACTCAATTTTAACTAGTTTTAACAAGCTCCTAGCTTTGTGCATGTTATCTGAGTTAGGACACCAGCTTACCCGAGGTGTAGATTTTTCCGGTTACCCCGGCTGTTCCAGTTAACCTTCGGCTAAACCTTTTCTCCGCAATGGGGGTATTGTAGTGTATAAACACTACTTACCATACTCTTAGAGGTTAGAATCTACAGTGAGCTTTGACACTGCCGCAAATCCGGAAAAACATATTTCACACCAAACAGCTTAGCTAATTATCATAAACACAAGTCGATCTTTCACAATTGAGACCGCTGGTAACCTCTTTAGTCTTCTAGAAGCCACAACAAGACAATAAATATGGTGTGTTTTGTTGACATGTTTGTACCGAGTTCTTGATAACCACAAACCGAAACCTACAGGTCCGATATATCAAAATGATCGCAAAAATGCGTTCCTGGCGATGGTGATATCACTTTTCCGAAATTCGACAATTATTTTCCGTTCCATTTTCAATAATATTATTAATTTCGCGAGTTGACAGTTCGTTCTGAAACCTTGCCGCGCGACAGTCGAACGTAGCAGCGATATTCACTTTAAATACTATTAATTATAATGCTAAGCCTCTCGGAAGAGATCCATTACGATGAATATGTCTTTCGGGCTAAGAAGAAGTGTTTAGCACCAAATTAACAAATAATAACAATAAAATTTGGTATTGATTTTATCGAAAAATCATAGGGTCTACTCGAACGGGAGAGGATAGATTGTTAGCGACGAGATATCTAAACGCCAGTCAGCCGCTGGAAGTCGCCCTGAAACCACGTCGCTCAGGATCCAGCTTTTTTTGACGTCTCGCCCGTGGTTCCGTTTTTTCCCTCCGTTCTTCTCTTGTACCGGACGCGAAACGTCATGGGACTGACTCCAACCTTCCATCTTACGATTATCGCGGCCAGTGTTAGTTGTTTAATGTGCCTTTCGAGCGATGGTGCATCGTATGCGCAGTGTGAGTGGAGCGTGGGGGCGTTTTGCGCCCGGGCGCGTGGGCGCGGGGACCGTGTATCGGCATACCGGAGCTGCGGGGAGCCCATACACGCCGAAGGATCAGGCGTGCACCCACAGGCACGCAGGTGCCCTCACTCCACAAGGGCGTGCGCCGATTTGGAGCGGCCGCCCGGATACTACTCCCTCTGCAGCGACGCCTGAGGCCCGTCAGCCCAGACTGAGCGACTTCGCCGGCCAGGGCTGAGGAGCCCCAGGGATTTTCTTCATGCACCCATTCTAACCGCTCGGTGGGCCTTGAGCCCCTCCAGCGATCTTCGCTTCTTCTACAAGCCTCCGAGTCTCCGCGTCATGCGAACACCTCCGTGAGTGCGTTGTACATTACCCTATGGCCATAGCGGAAACGCGTTTTTAACTTTGAACTTTAACGTCTTGACTGCCCGAGCAGTATCCGTCTCGCGTAGCCTAAGACTTCCATATAACCAAGGGTACCCTAACTGATGTTTCTTTAATTTAACCCGTGGACTTGATTGGTGGGTGCGGCTCCTCGGGCTCTTTTGCGTGGATGCACGCTGTTCTGCGCTGGTTCCGCGCTTTCTCTGCGCTCGATAATCCCGGACCCGAGGCGGCCGCCCTCGCCAACCAGGGCCACGGCCCGACCTAGCTCTTAAGGGAAATACATATTCCACCGCGGTCTCGCCGCCATGTAACACCAGTAGGGTTTTATTCAAATCTAATATAGTTTGTCGATTAGATTTCATTGTTTTTCTTGTTGACTGAGTGACACCATATACCTTAAACTACACGGTCCTTGACCCAAAGTTTCAAGCGAAACGAGAGATATCCGGCAATTTCTGTGCTGAAGTGAGTATAAACAGTAATAGCACTCTCCCAAAAATAACTGTCCGTGTGTAAAAGAAAGGATCCCTTTTTGCCGTTGTTACGGTTGCCACCGGCCGTAACAGAGAGCCTAGCAGTATACAAATTCCCCACTTTAATTCTTTTTTTTTTATTCTTTTTTTTTCACACACGACATTCCACAAACAATAGGACCGATAAAAAATTGCTTAGCCGAATGAGTACCCCAAGAGACTTACCCTCTTACTCCGGGGACCCACTGGACTGGCTCCAGTTTAAGCAAGCTTACGACGAATCCACGGAAGTGTGCGGGTTCAGCCCGAAGGAAAACCTGTGGCGGTTGAGGAAGTGCCTGCAAGGTCCCGCGAAGGAAGCTGTTTCAGCTCTAATGATAAGTGCTACAACTCCTGACGTCGTTATGGACACTTTAGAGCTACTATTTGGCAACGCAGACAGCATTTTATATAGAATCATGCAAGGATTACATAAACTTCCACCAATGTCAGCTGATTACAATAAAGACATTGTGTTATACTCTGTGAAGGTAAAAAACTTCATAGCGGCAGTGCAAGCTATCGGCCGCGCCGAATACCTAAAATGCGTTAACATCGTGAATATAATTTTAACGAAGTTACCTACAGTGATGTTATCAAAGTGGTCTGATTATAGTTTCCCTTTAATAAAAGAAAGTAAGAAATCACGACTAGAAAGACTTGGCGATTTTTTAAACCAAGAAGCAGTCAAGATAACTACTACATCAAATATACAATTTATGGATTCACGCCACGGCAGCTATCAGTATCACACAAGAAACAAAGCCGACAACGTAAACGCTAGCCGCCCGCAAGCGGTGTTGTTGCAATCGACGCGAAGTGATCGTAAAAATAAGTGTTCATTTTGTCACCGCGCGAACCACATACTAACTGAAATAAGGCTGTTCAAAAAAGCCTTACGAAAAGACAGGTGGCGGCACCGTGACACCGACCACCCACCACCACCACCACCACCGGACCACTCGGGAGTGACCGGTCACCGGACATCGTGACAGAGTGCGTTTTATCAGTTCATTGCGTGTGCCGCCAGATAATCACTGTGCGGCGAGCGTCTCGACCGCGCAATGAACGGAGAAAACGCTGGCTGCTGCCGCCGCCCCGCTGACTTCATGTCAGGAGGAGCGGGAAAGTGGGGAAGATAAAGGCGCACGTTTGCATCGCATATAGGAAACACTCAGCTATCTAGTTCCGCGTCTATGTACAGACGCAGTCCTCAATTCCGCTCCAATTGATAGGCAGCGTGTAAATGGCATTCAAACGTTTGTACATGCTTGGAGCTTGTAAAAATTTGTCAAGTCTCGCCGACAACGTAGAGCCCGCGCAGACAGAGAGCGGTCTGGAGTTCCGAGTTCCGCGTTCAGAGTTCGGCGGTCTTTCGAATGTACTGAGTCCCTTACGATTACGACCGCTATAGCCTAGTTGGTAGTGACCCTGCCTACGAAGCAAGAGGTCCTGGGTTCAAATCCCGGTAAGGGCATTTGTAGGTTCTACTAGTTTAATAGACCTTACATTTACGAATGTTGTATGTTGATGTTGATGTTACGTTGTAACTGTTATAATGTTAGAAGAACGGATTGTTAATTAAAAGAGGTGAGTTTTCAGGTTGAGTACCTTTATTGCACTAAAAAATAGGTATATAAAAATAACATATTTTACGTATACATGTAAACGGTGTGACGTACACAGCGCGTGCAGCGTCAGCTTAACATTAATGTCGAGCGTGCTCGTACATGCTACCAACTACAAGAAAGAAAAAGAAAGAATATTTATTCTTCAGGGTGAGGTTCCCTTGTTGACATATTTTGTGGCATGTGCAGCCCCCTCCGTTGTAGAGTCGCTGTCGGGCGACTCCCGGAACGATGAGATGTTGTCTTCATGGTGGTCTTCCGGTGTGAATCTGATGTTGTTTACTTCCAGTACGTCGTTAATTGATGATATTGGTACATAAACGTCATCTTCATTGAGATTAATCTTGCTATGAAAGTTGTAATGTGAATGTATTATAATCTGATCACCCTTCAGCATACATCCCGATTTCAAAGTAATTATGCCGACATCGCGTAACGTTAATGATGTAACGCCGCCAGGACAAAAAGTGCGAACCGCGCATTTCCCACAGCAAGCAAACAGCCAGGTGTTCAGTCGGTGTAACCAGATCCGTTTATCGGCACACTCCGATGTTATTGTTTGGCAGCTTGATAATCTTTTATTGTTTCTTAATTGTGCTTCACATATATTCACGGTGGCTTTTATGTCATAGATAGGTAGGTTGATGTCGCATAATAGTTGATGTTGTTGAATTAACTGGCATGATGATATATGTCTTGATGAGTTAGTCGTATCACAGCATCCTTTTTGAGATTGATGGCCAGATATTCAGATGTTATTATGATGCTTTGAGTTGTTGGAGACGTCATTTGCAGAATAGGTATAATTCGATTGAGTTCGTAGGTTTCAGTGTTCACTAATGGTAATTTGAACTCAAACAAAAGAAAATTGTTTGTTAAGTGCACATGTACGCGAGATAGCTTGTACATGTCCTTTGTGCAGTGCTGATTATTTATACAAGGCAGTGATAGATCGCCCGGTAGCTTGCCAGCGATGAGATTTAGTTGCTCTTCGAATTGGTCTGGCTGGATGAGGTGCGTATCCACGCGGCCGTCTCTAACGTCGGTGATCAAATCCAAGAGCATGTGCTGTATCCTTCGCAGATTAGCTAGGACCATGTTGGCAGCCAGTGCTGTTGCTGTTATGTACATGGTGTTTTGATGCTCAGCCTTGTTATGTTTATCTTGTTCAACTAGGTGCTGGTTAATAGTAGTAAATTGTTGGTTCATTAATTGTTCGTTTCTCTGCAACAGGTTGTACTCGCCTTCAATTATTGAAGTGTGATTTTTGAATAAACTTAGTAAATGGTTTTCGTTTGCACGTACTAACTGGATGTCCTTGTCATATTGCTCTGCGAACCTCTCGTCCAACATCCCAAACAGTGAGTTCGCAATGTATCCGACACCATCGATCAGACCTCGTTTTCTTCTCGTAGAGAGTGTCGCATGTTCTGTTGATAGTATTTTGTTGTAATGTTGGAGCTCATTCATCTCATGTCGTAGTTGCAAAGCGATGGTTGTAAATGCTGTTTCTTGATTGCAGAGGGCGGTGAGGTGATTAACATATTTTTCTATTGTTATGAGCCCTTTCCAGTATGCCTTCATGTTATAATAAACCACCATCTTCCATTGGTAGTGGAGCCAGTTTTGTTATAGGTCGTTTCATGACATTGTTTTTTGTTTTCAGTGAGACGACGCGGACGTGTCCATCCTTTCCTGGATGAATTTCGATGACTCTGCCAAGCAGCCATCTCGCAGATGGTGTGTTGTCCTCTTTCATCCTGTTTTGTCCTGTTCCATTTACTGCGCGTCTGGAGTGTTTGTAGATATTCATTTGACCATTTTTTCCAGAAGTCCCTGTGTAGTTTTTCTGTTAACTGCCATCGCGTTCGTGCCCCCCTTGGTTCTATTTCTGGTGACAGCGGGCCTGCTAGAACCGGTCCACCAACTAAAAAATGTCCCGGAGTTAGGCACTCCAAGTCATCGATGTCTTCTGTTAACGGTAGCAGAGGTCTAGAGTTGAGGCAGCTTTCAATCTGAGCCAGCAACGTTGAGAACTCTTCAAATGTTAGTTTTTGGTCCCCGAGCACCCGGCACAGGTGGTGTTTGGTACTACGGACCAGTCTCTCCCACAGACCCCCAGCTGAAGCCCAGGCAGGGGCATTGAAATGCCATTCAATACCTTGGTTGGAGAGGGTGTCCATGACTGTTGTGTTGGCATAATGCTGAAGAGCTTCATTTCTCTCTTGCGCCAGGATTCTTGCTGCTCCCACAAAGTTGGTACCATTGTCACTGTACAGATGTTGAGGTGACCCACGGCGTGCGCATAGTCTTCTAAATGCAGCCAAAAATGTTTCAGAACTAAGGTCCGACACCAGTTCCAGGTGTGCAGCTTTTGTGGCAAGGCATACAAATACGGCTATGTAACCCTTTGTGGTCTTGATGCCTCTTCCCTTGTTGGCCTTGACCTCTACTTGGCCAGTGAAATCTACACCCGTGTGGGTGAAGGGCCGCGAGGGCGTAACTCTGGGTGCAGGAAGATCAGCCATCAGTTGGTTGTTTGTAGTTGATTTGAACCGATGACACTTGATACACCTTCCAAGACGTCCCTTGGTGGTTCTCATTCCTCTCAATATCCAGTATTTGTTTCTAAGATGGGAAAGCGTAAGCCGTGGTCCACCGTGGAGTGTTGTGATATGAGCCAGGTCGATCAGCAGTTCAGTTAATTTGTCGTTGTGAGGTAAAATAATGGGATGTTTCTGTGAGTCACTAATAGTTGCTTCTTTCAATCTTCCACCAACGCACAGCACGTTATCTCGGTTTAAAAATGGATTCAATTGTGCAAGTGGCCCCTTCGATGTTATGTTTTTATTTTTCTGTAATTGCTCAATTTCTTTAGCAAAATACTTATTCTGCACTGTTTGTATTATTGATGTATGCGCACGATTCAACTCAGCCGTTGTTAAGTTAAATGACCCCGTTTTATTTTTTCTGCTTGCGTTGTTTATAAAACGTGATATCCAACCGAGTATCCGCGTCACACGTGTTATAGAGCTATTGTTATGTAGAAGTTCCTCTACAATCGGTGACGTCAATCTAGCAGTGTATGTTTGTCTGTGTCCCTTTCTGTCTTCGGTAGGTTCTTCGTATGATTTTGCTGTTGTGGTTTTTGACATGTCTTCCTTTATCTGCTGAGGGCCTTCCCACCAGAGGCAGTGGTTAAGAAGTTGGGAGGGGAGTATTTCCCGACTTGCACAGTCAGCTGGGTTATCTTCTGAGCGCACGTGTCTCCAGCAGCTTGCCTAATTTGATCGACCCTGTGTAAAATTGGTAAGCTCTGGGAAAAATAAAATATCGGATGAATGGGGCCGACCGTCGCCGTCGGTGGTAGCGAAAAAGAGGGTTTATTTCTATAAAAACTTGCCTTAAATACTAAATGACAGCGCCCTCTCTGGGATGGCGATGGAACTATTTACGTAGATTATTGACCAATTAAAAGGTCCTAAAGGATGCTATACAATTCGAGAAATTCCAACAGGTTTGGCTAGATGGCGCCTACTTAAGTCTATAGTTAAATTAATAAATTTAACATACTCCCCGCCCTTGACCAGCTCAAAGAGGTTTAGGTTGTAATATCCTTTAAAGAAGTATTCATACTTTGAGTATGAATATTTCTTTATACAGTTAGGTAAGTTAATATTTATGTCGCGACTCTAATGATTAATGATAAAGCATGAGCTGCGACAAAGGTTGGGTGATTGGGTTAGACGGTGTCTCGTTTAATAATGTGTTTTTGTCATTATTGGTAGGTAGGTATTTAGGTAAGTATTCTAAGAAGAACACATTGTTGCCAAACAACGTCCAAACCATGAAGATTCAATGAAATACAAAGGGGAAAATTGTTTAATTGTTGACTATAACAAAGTTACAATCTATACTATATATATAAAAGAAGAAACTGACTGACTGACTGACTGACATATCAACGCACAGCCCAAACCACTGGGCCTAGAGATTCCAAATTTGGCATGAAGGTTACTTATAAGGTCTAGGGGTGCACTAAGAAAGGATTTTTCAAAATTCACTCCCTAAGGGGGTGAAACGGGGGTCCAAAGTTTGTATGGGGAAACAAGATTCGTTCGACTATTTTATTCGAAACTTCACAGAAGTACTCCTAATGATAAATGAGTAAACACGTGTTTCAGGTTTTTTTAAAAATTCAACCCCTAAAAGGGGGAAAAGGGGTAACAAAGTCTGAAAATCAACATGGGTGTTGTTTCTATGGTTTATCGGGTCGCTGGTTACGAAAACAACAACGGTTTTAAAATCCGACGTGGTGGACGTAAAAACCATCTCCCTGGATGGGGTGCGATGGGGTTGAAATGTCTAATTAAACTAAATGACTGTTGATATATCAACGCACAGCCCAAACCACTGGACCTAGAGACTTGAAATATTGCACAAAGATACCTTATACAATGTAGGCATCCAAGAAAGGAAGGATTTTTGGGAATTCCCACGGGGACGGGAAAAAACGGGATTTATATATTCGATTCCGAGTGACCCTCTCAGTAACTATAATAACTATTCCCACGGGATAAGGAAAAAACGGGATTTATATATTCAGTTCAACGGGATCCTATGAACTATAATTACTAGACTCTTGAAATTTGGCATAGAAGTAGGTAATTATAATAGTAAAAAACAGTTGTAAGGATTTTCGGAAATTCCCACGGGATAAGGAAAAAACGGGATTTTTCGTTTTACTGGTTGTAGAAAGCTGAAATTCGGCATCTAGGTCGCTTGGAGAGTGTAGAGGAGCATTGAGAGAGGACTTTCCAAAATTCCCACGGGAACGGGAAAAACGGGATTTTTCGTTTTACTGGTCATAGAAAGCTGAAATTTGGAAAGTGGGTTCCTTGGGGAGTGTAGAGGAGCAATAAGAAAGCATTTCCCAAAATTCTTACGGGAACGAAAAAAACAGGATTTTGCGTTTTACTGGTTGTAGAAAGCTAAAATTTCAAAATTCATAAGTTTGTACTGTAAGTAGGCCGCAAAGGGCACTTTAACCGACTTAAAAAAAGGAGGTTATGCATTCCACTTTATGTATTTTTTTATGTAGGTATTTTCATCCATTTCTCGGTCAATTGTGGACCGATTATAAAAAATATTTTTTTATTCGAAAGAATACAATATACTCCTGAGATGGTCCCATTATCACCAAATCAGGATATGATGACGGGATCTCAAGGAAATCGAGGGCAACCCTCAAATTTTGTAGGCACGCATTACGATTTTCATATATTTTCTCAAGCTATTTAAGTGTTTGTGTCTGGTAGACATCATCTCATGTTGATGAGCTGATGATGGAAGGTAAATCTCCTTAACGGTTAGGAGTTGAGGATAATTTTTTAAATATTATAGGTACGTATAGACCGATTAGTGTATTGCAACACGTTGGACTGATGACCAGGCAGGCATGATGATGATGATGATGGCAGTGTGTGGATGAGGGAAGCCCAGGATCGCGAATTTTGGCGCAATATGAGGGAGGCCTACGGTCCAGCAGTGAACGGACAATGGCTGTAGATAAATAGATAGATAGATAGACCGATTGTTGTATTATTCTTTCAGGTTATCCGGGTGAGCTGATGATGGAAGGTTAAACTCCTTAACGGTTAGGAGTTACAGGAAGTTTCTTTAAATATCATATGCACGTATAGATCTTCAGTTGTATTCTTTCTGGTTATTCAGATGTGCTGATTGTGGAAGGTATAACTCCTTAGCGGTTAGGTCACACAACACCTTTACAAAATAGTATAATATGTATAATATCAATGCTAAGTAGGTACACAGCGCTTCCAGTTACTCAAGTTTCCGTAGAAGGTAAGAAAACTTTGAATTATACCTAATGCAGGACAGGGGAAAGTAATAATAGGTTTTATATTATTAACAAGCCTGGTTATTTTAGTGCGCGCTTCCGAATTAGTGAAAAACATTGTATATAAAGAAATACTGTAAAGGACCGTATCTATCTGAAGTTTAGTCGGGCTTGCTTGCACGCTTGCTTGCACGCTTACTTGCACGCTTTCTTGCACGCTTGCTTGCTTGCGTGCATGCTTGCTTGCTTGATAATCTTAGTTCTTTGGAATACTCATGGTACACGCGAGTGAAGCCGCGGGCAAAAGCTAGTTCATTTATATCTACTTAAACTATTCGATTAGCCCTAAGAAAAAAACTAGATTACGTAAATAGGTTACAATTCATTTTTACTTAAACTATTCGCTCAGTCTTAGGAAAAATCTAGATTAGGTAAACAGGTACTTAAAACTATTCGTTTTTTATTGGTAATGGACAAATCGATACGAAACTACGCGTTATCGTTCCTGTGGAAGTCTGGAGCAGAGCCACTCGCGCGACGTTGTCCTGGCCCGGCAGCGTTTGTATTACGCGGGCCAGCTTCCACTGGCACGGTGGCAGGCGGTCATCCTTGACCAGCACGAGCGCGCCTGCGGCTAGGGCGGGACCCTTGCTGCTTCTCCACTTCGTCCGTTGCTGTAGGGTGCTGATGTAGTCCCTCGACCATCTTCTCCAGAAGTCTTGTTGCAGCTGTTGGAGTTGTTGAAAATGTGTTAGAGTGTGGCTCGGTATATCGGCGTAGTCGTAGTCTGGCAGTGATGTGGGAGTGCGTCCAATCAAAAAGTGGGCTGGCGTAAGGATGGGAAAGTGGTTGCTATCGGAATTAGGTATTTTACATAATGGTCTTGAATTTATTATGCCTTCGATTTGAGTAAGAACCGTGAACAGTTCTTCATACGTAAGTAGCGAGTTACCCAGAACTCGTTTCATGTGATATTTACAATTTTTAATGAAAATTTCCCACGCCCCTCCCATGTGGGGGGTGTAGACTGGTATAAATTTCCAATGAATGCCTTCGTTAGCACAATAAGTCATTAGTTCGGTAGAATTTTGCTGTAAATAGGTATATAGACCCTTCAGTTCGTTATTTGCCCCGTGAAAGGTAGTGGAATTGTCGCTTACCAACTCCTTCGGTTTACCTCGGCGAGCAATGAACCTGCGTAGGGCTGTGATGAATGCTGCTGATTCTAGACCTGAAATTAATTCAATATGAATTGCCTTCGTCGCGAAACAGATAAAGAGTGCTACATAACTTTTATAAACTTTGTAACCACGTCCTCTTCGGTCACGTATATCAAAAGGACCCGCATAGTCCAAACCAGTTACGTGGAAAGGAGGGGAGGGGGTCGTTCGCTCGGG
Organism: Archips xylosteana; assembly: GCA_947563465.1. Classification (NCBI taxonomy): domain Eukaryota; kingdom Metazoa; phylum Arthropoda; class Insecta; order Lepidoptera; family Tortricidae; genus Archips; species Archips xylosteana. The sequence continues at coordinate 1,229,720 of CANOAX010000003.1, forward strand.
GGGTAAATCACCCATGATCGGTACCGTAGTCGTAGGTTTAGCCCTAAAGCATTGTACACATTCTCTTACCACTCTTGTTGCTAAGACTTTTCCCTTAATCGGCCATACTCGTTCTCGAATTGAAAAAAGTAGCAACTGTGGAGGTGCGTGTAAAAGTCACTTGTGTTCTGTTTGCATAATGAGTTCAGTGAGTACATGATCACTACTAAGTATTAGTGGGTGTTTTTATCGAAATTGAAATGTGACAACCCTAGGCGCCCGCCTACGCGCATTAAATTATCTTTTATAAAAGGGTTTAGGCTAATTAATTTCGAATTACGGGGCAGTGGTTGTTTATTAGTAAGTAGTTTGTACTCTTTTGGAAAAGATTCGATCTGTGCGAATTTAATCAAATTACAATTTGCCAACTTTAATTCTTCGCAAGACAAAAGCTCTAATTTTTTATTACTCGGATCTCTTGTGTTTCGTATGAAACGTTGCATATACGCAAATACTCGAGTTAGTTTAGTGTAACTTGAGTATTTTTCGAAAAGGATTTTTATGAATGATGTTTGTGTGATCGTAGCATTGCAAGTAATCTCCCTTTTTGGCTCGGGTATAATAGTTTCGATTAAAGAATTAGGTACATTTTTATTTACAGGCCACGTCGAAGGCTCATTTTTTAACCAAGATGGACCATTAAACCATAAGGAATTTCTTGCAAGCATTTTTGGTTGTACCCCGCGCGACAAAAGGTCCGCTGGGTTGTCAATTCAATTCAATTCAATTTATTTATTGCATATCACATTACAAAAAAAATAGATGTTATAGGTAAGCAGGTATACATGTGACGCCCTGTAAGGACACAGCAATATTAGAGGGCCAATTGAGTACTTATTTCATTATACAATTTTATTAGGCACAATTATATTATACAATTAAAAAATTATATTTTACAAAACATATTAGGCACAAAATATATTAGCGTTATTTCTATTCACTTATTGACATCGTTGAAAATCGTTACCACGTTAATCGTTGTCTGCCGATGGTACCCAATTCCAATCATCAACACATGTTAAAGTTTGAATTTTTGCTACTCGATTATTTACAAATTGATTTAGTCTTTGAGGCGGGGATCGAATCCACGCTAGGGTGACATTTGAATCCGACCACAAATAGATCTTATTTATTTTACATTTTAGGGCATCTTTTACTTTCGTAACGTGATTGGCTAAAAGCAAAGCAGCACATAATTCAAGTCTCGGAATTGTTTGTGTTTTTATGGGTGCTATTTTCGATTTAGCACACAACAAATGGACTTTTGTATTTCCCTGTATGTCGACAGTTTTTATGTAAATTGCTGATCCGTAAGCCTGCATACTGCTGTCTGCAATGCCATGGATCTCTAGCATAATGTAGTCGTTAATTAATATTTGTCTTGGTATGCGTATCGCATTTATAGAAGAAAAACTAGAATAAATCTGTTCCCATTCAATTTTTAAATGAGTTGGGAGTGCGTCGTCCCATTTTGTATTGCCTTTCCATAATTGCTGCATAAATATTTTTGCTAGTACAATAATGGGTCCAATAATTTCAAGGGGGTCAAATATGCTTGAAATTATCGGTAATATTTTTCGTTTAGTGATTTGACCTGACAATTGTTGATGTTCGATTGGGTACAAAAGTTCATCGGTTTCCTTCGACCATGCTAGGCCCAAAACCTTATGGGTATCGTCTCCGAACTTCGTGATTGGTAGATCGTGTATAATATAATATAATATTAGGGGACAATCTCACACAAATCGACCTAGTCCCAAACTAAGCAAAGCTTGTACTATGGGTACTAGACGACGATAGACATACTTATATAGATAAATAAATACTTAAATACATAGAAAACATCCATAACTCAGAAATAAATATTCGTGCTCATCACACAAATAAATGCCCTTACCGGGATTTGAACCCAGGACCTCTTGCTTCGTAGGCAGGGTCACTACCAACTAAGCTAAAGCGGTCGTCGGTGTGAGTTGTTCGTGTTAGTGTGTTTATCGTTCGTTACCTGTTGTAATATAGATGCAGAGTTGGACTTTCACTTTCGCAACATAAAACCAGCGCCGTGCAGGATGCTGTCGACCTGCAAGGCTGTCTGTACCACCTGGCTCTCGTGCTGCATGCTATGGATCCAATCGTCCATACAAAACTCGTTCTTGATCGTGGCCGCAGCTGCTGGAAATCGATGTTCACTTTCGTGAGCTAATTGTAGCAGGCAACGGGTAGCTACATAAGTGCGGAGCAGCTCTTAATCCGAAACTTAGTGTCGTAAGTACATATGTTTGCAATGGTTGATTCGTTCGTTCCCGCCAGAGTATGCATTGTAGGTATGTTTGATTAGGGTTCAAAAAAATACAGCGATACATTCGTTCTATGTCAGCACTGATTACTTACCTAAACCTTCGAAATCTCATCAGTATGTTAATTAATTCATCCTGTTTTATTGGCCCTTTGTACTGAATGTCATTTAGTGAGCGTCCTGTGTCGGTCGGGCATGACGCGTCGGTAACAACCCGGATTGGTGTTGTTTTTTTTTTTTTTTTTTTTGAATGAGTCGCCAGAGGGGCCAAAGACGCGAAGTCTTTGCTGTTTTTTAACTTTAGGGTAGGAAGAGTGACTTGTGCTCGGGAAAAATCCCTTCGGACGAACTGGGAATGGAGGGCCCAGACAGTGTCCGACTTGCACGGACTAAAAAACCCGGTCACAAGTCCCCTTCTCTATTGATTATTAATACAAAAAACGTGTGCTTTATATTTTGAGGAGGGGAGGGGTAGGGAGGGGACTTAATCTACCCACAGTGTCCTGCCTCAGCCATTTGCTGGAAGGCCGGGAGAGGAGCATGCATTCTCCCGCTGGGCACTGGGGGGTGCTTAGGTCGGTCTTTTATGTTTTTACCCGTTGGTTTATTCCTTGACCGACCCTCGCCCGTTTCTGTACATTTACTTAGAGCTATTGGTTGGGTTGGTGGGATTTCCTGTCATATGCATTTATCTATAACTACGGGCTTCCTTTCTTTTGCCCTGCGATGGAAGGGTGGGTCGGAGATCTTTTGGGCCCATTGTGTGGCTTTGGATGCCATCTTTTGGGTGGGGCTACCCTTTATGCCTGATGGTTTTTTGGCATGCTGTGTGTTTTTTTGCGCTTGTCTCCTAGCGCTACCCTCTTTTCGTTACCGCTTCCATCGATAGTTTTCCTGCTATAATAATTCGGAGGGATGAGGAGTGCCCCCCGGACGGCTGGACGCCCCAGTGTCTCACAAGGGTCATGTGGAGCCCAGCGGATCCATACCCCAGCCAATGCTGAAGGGCCAGAGAAGAAACTTTTAGTCTCGATTCTCTGTTTAGACTTCCGCCGTTGCTCCCACGAGTTCCCCACCGAAACTACCGGGTGCGTCCTCCGTCCGGAGCTCACCTGTCGTATGGGCGGGAGATGCATATGTCAGGAATTCTTAGATCTAATTATACACTAACCAATATTATACAGAAACTACTATACAATCCAATCAGTAAAAAAGGTTTGACAATTTTTTATATATACTGCAAACAGTGTCTAGGTCCAGGTGAAGCGAAAAGAGAATGGTTTTATAAGGAGGGAATATTGAATGTGTGTGTGTGTGTGTGTGTGTGTGTGTGTGTGTGTGTGTGTGTGTGTGTGTGTGTGTGTGTGTGTGTGTGTGTGTGTGTGTGTGTGTGTGTGTGTGTGTGTGTGTGTGTGTGTGTGTGTGTGTGTGTGTGTGTGTGTGTGTGTGTGTGTGTGTGTGTGTGTGTGTGTGTGTGTGTCCACTCCACCACTCTTTCCAGGAACTCTTTAGTGTGGTCTCTGTTCTTTGCCGATCCAAGCAAATCACTCCAGGTCGAGCTATCTTGAGTTACCTTGACTCCGGTTTTTTGCTCTAGCTCGAACCTTTGTGTGTCAAAGCGGGGGCATTCACAAACAATGTGCCAGATGTCCTCGTCTTTAGCCGGGTCACATATGCACGAGGGTGCATCTTTGATTTTGAAACGGTGTAGATAGGCTGCGAATCCTCCGTGCCCGGTAAATGCCTGAACCAAGAAATTTGTGAGTTTGAGTTTTTTTACGATGCTGTTTGCATCTCTCACTTGTGGGAAGAACTTCTTGGTTATTGCACCGGTCCCGGAGGCCTCGTAGCGGATCTGCCATTTTTCGACCGTCTCTAATCTTATTGACCTTTTGACGTAAGATATCGGCACCTCGTCGTAATTCGGAGCGGTCTTTTTCCTAATTGCTGCTTGCTTTGCCAGTTCATCTGCCCTCTCGTTTCCTGGCGTTCCAATATGAGCTCGCAACCAATAGAATTTTATGTCCACTCCTGCCTCCCTCGCTTGTACAGTTTGGGTCTTTATTGCTTGGACTAGTGGGTGCGTCGTGTGTGGCGTTTTGAGTGCCTCCAGCGAGGACTTGGAGTCGCTGAGAATGCTGACGCTTTGCACTCTGTGTTTCATTGCGATCTGCACTGCTCTGAACAGCGCGTACAGCTCGGTTTGATACACTGTGTTGTAAGGTGCTAATTTAAAGGTTGAGTGGCGGATTTCTTTTCCACCTTCCCACCATGTGAGCGCCGCCCCCGTCTTTCCCTCAATTTTGCTACCGTCGGTGTAAATTTGTGGGCCTCCCAGACTGTACCTATCCACCATGTCCTGGTTGTATTCCTCCAGGCTTACATAGTCGATAGACACGGTCTTTGACGGATGTGGTCTCGCCAGAGCGTCTGTCGCATTCTCAATTACCATCCCCGGTGGTAGGTGATCCTCGCTGAAGCCTCTCTTTACCTCGTAGAGTCTTGCCGCCTCGTGAATGCGCAGGTCCAGCGGAAGAGTTCCCGATAGGACCAGCGCCGATGTCAGAGAGACCGTCCTATACGCCTTGCATATCTTCTGGGCGAAACCACGCTGTATTGAGTCGAGCTGATTCCGCACCATCAACTTGCTTGCTGCTTTGTACCAAGCACTTGCAGCGTAAAGGACGATCGGCTCTATCACCGCCACGTAGATGGTCTTTAGGATCTCGCTGTTGAGCCCCCATGACACCTTTGCCGCACATGCTAGCTGCCTGTAAATATTGGTAGCTTTTTGGCACGTTTTCGCCACGTGTGCGTTGAAAGTTAATTTATGGTCAATGGTAAGTCCCAGCAGCTTGATCTCGTCGACAAGCTCCACTTCGGTTCCAGCCATTACGACGCGAATTGGATCCCATTTTAATTTTCTAGTGATGATCATGGCCGCTGTTTTTTGTGGTGCAAATTTGAGTTTGTTGTTAGAACCCCATTCGACAACTTGTTGGAGTGTCCGGTCCGGATTGGTGTTGTTGCGGACGGTCGAGTGATTGCGTGATGGGATAAAAAATTTAATGGGCTATCATAAACTTGATTTAACTTAATCATGTGGCCCGCTTGTTCAAAATCTCGCATGAAAGCTACACATTTGTCCTTAAAATTCGAGTTTTTTGCAAATTTTTGTTCTAGTCCCATAAAGCGTTTATGGCAGTCTATCAAAAACTAGAGTCTCGCGCGCGCGCACAGCGGTGACACACGTATCTGTATCTGTTGGCAACACTGCCAGCATAAACTAATTTTTATTTTTAAGAAATGTTTTTTTTTGTCTATGACTCGATGGTGGGTGACCGCGCCCCCCCCCCCCCGCTTCTCTCTCTTGTTACTTACTGCCATTGTGTAACGTAAACGTGTTTGTTGTGTCTCTCTGAATAAAAACACTAGTTTTCCTTAGTAAAAGTGCATTTTAATTATACAGTCCACATTATTACCACAAGAATACAAGCCAAACTTGTACAGTATCTTGTCTGTTAATTATTTTTAAACGGCGCGCGAGCGTCGTAAATCAATATGTCGGAAACAGTGAAGTGTAGTGGATGTAACATTGTTATAGACGAAATGTTGTCTTATATACAAAATAAATTATCATCGATTAGTGAAGACACTTTAGTTCGTCTATGTACGTCAGCATTTACCGCTATCGAAATTCAAAAGTCGAAGTCGTTACTCTTTGACGCTGCTACAATGGATAAACAAAATATACAACGGCGAGGTGATGGAAAGGAGCAACGTGATATATACGACATAATTGGCGTCTTCAGAACAGAAGATCCCAGTTCAATACCTGTATTTGTGGCAAGAGAATTGGAAAAATTGCCACCAATTACTTTCGATCATCTGGACTGCACAAAATTGTTGAAGGATATGGTGCGCATGCAGAACGACTTGGCCAATATTAAGGCGAATTACGTTACCTTGGATGAGCTAGAGGACCTAAGAAAAGATGTTCAGGCTATTAAAAATATCGCACCAGCGCGGTTATCGATGTGTAATGTCAACCAAAGACGGGGTGCTTGGTGCTTAGATAGCGGACCGTCGGGTATATCGCATCATAACTCGACATTAAATGATACAACAAACATCAGCAGAGAACAAACATTGTCTCATACAAGCGTAAATACAAATGAAGGTGCAACTTATTGCTCAATTGTTATGGCGGGTAGACAGCCTAACGCGGAGAACATTGTATCGACGCCGGCAACCGATGTAACGATGCAGATGAGTCATCGCGCCGAACAGATGATCGTGCCGGGGGCCGGGCCGGCGCCTAAGGGCATTTCTGTGTCAAATGTTAGCACGTTTACAAAAAACATTGAAATGGTGCAAAATGATAAAGACGGGAACCTATCGATGTTTAGAAACTCCTTTACTCGAATTTCATTTATCCGAAAACGGTTCTCCGCCTTTTTAAAATCCATATGTTTTGTTTTTCCACAACTTCACAATGCCACGGATTCATTTAATCACAGTTTTATTTGCCAACAAATTTAAAATCCCGAAAAACAATAGCCATTTTCTCTATTTGCCAACCTAATCAGTTGCCATCTTTTCATAATCTAAATGTTACGAAAAGCCGAAAGTATGTTTTTCTTACCTACCCTACCAAATCTATCTATATGTCGGATCGTGGTCAGGAGGAGGCAAATTGTCAGGATTTGGAGTACCCATTTTGAGGGTATTATGAAAATAGCTACTTTGATTAAACTCGAAACAATAATTTATTGACACATAAACACAACACAGACAATATTATAATAAGCAAACAGTGATTACAATAAGTACACGCTAAGATAGGTCTATGGACCGAGAGGCAGAGTAACAGTGTATTATGATATACACCTAGGTAGGTAGGTGTAGCTACAGAGAGGCAGAGTAACAGTATACAAAGCATCGATCTGTAGTACGTTGAGGGTGTATTAAACCCTTTTAGTAAACCGACAGGTTTGTCGGGAGCTACTGCTCTTGAGTCAAGACTGCGCAAGACTGACAATGCTGCTGTTACATTGCCTTATATAGGCTTTCCCCCACCAGCATTAACTCCACAACAACTCTGTCCAATGGCGCACGGAAGTACGTCACGTGTTTACTAGAAATGAATTACAAAATAGAACTTAAAACTATTGTGAATTTACTTCATAAACCATTAAATATTCCAACATTAATTATGGCAAACAAATCATAATGTTTTAGAAGCTATAACAAGACCTAGCATACAAAATAATCAACGGTTAGGTTTTGCATTAGACCAACCGACTACCCGCTAAATCTGAATCGAAACTAGATTGTCAAATCTAATTCGTAAATACCTCTTAAATTAAAAGATCAACACGTAATAATATTAGCTTAAATCTGAATTTTTACAATAGTCCAAGTCTGTTGGATACATTACGCTTGAAGCGAGAACCGACTCCGACACGGCCAGAACTGACGAGTCACACGTCCTCGTGTGGTTCTGTAACAAAACATACTCGAGCAAATGTATCGTTCGGCCTTTCTGACAATTGGCAAAATAAACCCATTGTCATAATCACAGATAAAGAGAAAACAAAAGAAAAATACTGAATGCAACATAAAAAGCGAAAATAGTTCAATTTTCAGAACTCATTTAACAATCATGTCGACACAAACACACCACAGCACAGATAATAATTTCTCATAGACATCTTGCATAGGAGTCAAAATAGACATCCCGCATTGGAGTCAACATAGACATCCCGCATTGGAGTCAACATAGACATCCCGCAATGGAGTCAACATAGACATCCCGCAATGGAGTCAACATAGACATCCCAGAGTCAAGAGTCAAAGAGTCAAAAGAGATCAGAAGTCAAAAATAGACATTCTAGACGGTTGGCTGTGTTTGTAACGTAACAATCATCACCAGTAACCATATCAAAATGTACAGTAAAAGAACATTCGGGATTTTTCGTACACGATCATGGCGATACTTGTAAATTCTATTTCAGTCTCATGTTCATTATTATTCCAGTTAAAGATTGTAACAGATAACTGTCACATTCTAACAACTCCATTACTTCAAAAGATCCCTTAAATTTAGGGTAATAAGCACAGAATCGCCAACATGAAATTTATTAAAAACTGCCATTGATTTGTCAATAGCGAGACTTATCATAAAGAGCATTCTTAGTTATACCCAGGGCTGCTTGTTCTCTTACACGGTTTAAACCAACAACTGGCCCTACATGACCGTAGCTACTAACCACAAGGCAAAATTATCTGTCTCATAAAACTCTTTGAGACTTTTGCTGGCAAAACAACGAGCCTAGTCTGCAATAATGAGAAAAGTTTCTTCAAACAAAGAAACCTGATTTTAAAGCTTTTAAGCAACTAGATTCATCAATTTGAATGGTATAGACATACTTTGTAAAGAAATCAATTAACACGATAACATATTCCCTGAGACCACTTTTCCCACTGAGCTTTCCTATGAAATTAATTATGTTGTTCAACCGTCATAGGAAACCAAAATTAAATCTCTCAACAGATGGCGTTAGTGCACACAATTAAGGACATTTAAAAATTTAAACCTTATTTCATTTTTACATACACTTTTTAGTTCCCATGTTTTCCGATAGATGTCACTATCAGATCCAGTCCCCATCCTGCATCGCGCGGTTGAGATTTTTCCTAGGTTAATTAATAACTTGGTCGAAAATAGAAAAACATTTGGTGCATCTACCCCACTTGGTAGCATAATAAATCTCTTGGAACCGCGGTGGTGTAAACAATGTACTTACTGTGCGCCAAGGCGGTACTTAGCTTTGGGGATTGAGTGCAATTTAGCTTGAACAACCCCTACAAGAGAACATTCAGCCCCAGAATTTTTACAGAATGAAAGTTTCTCACCAGATTGCATCAGTCAGTACACCATTGACTGAGGTCATACTGTGCAAGTATCCACTTGTTTAACAGTTGGCTGGGTGTCCGAGGTTTGGTTGCCGGTGCCGGTAGCTCCAGCAGTGGTCGCTGATCGCTGTCTGGCCGTATTCGGGCAGCGGGGTGCAACGTGGCCAGGCTCGCCACAGCGGAAGCAGATGATCTCTCTTGAAGTTGACGACCTGTCTGAGGAGCTAAGGGCAGAAATCGGTTTTAAATGTTTCGCTTTCTCGCGACAATTTATCGATGTGTGTCCTTGGACGCCACAGAAATGGCAAACTATTAATGCGGGTTTGAACCGTTTCGGCTCAAGAACTTGAAGGTCAGATGTTTGAGACTTTCGTTTTAACTGAGAAAATACGTTGAGTTCTTGCTGCAACTTATTCCTCGTAGTCACATCAGTAGTAAAAGCAAGACGATGAGCTCGAGAATCATATTTAGAAACGTGAGCTAGGACCGTAGAAACTGATATTTGTTCAACAATAAGACAGTTCCATTTTGACATAAGTAAGGACATCAATCGACTAGCATATGCGGCTAAGGATTCACCATCTTTTGGCTGACTATTCTGAATATTGATGAGTGTAGCAGCGCTAGTTTCAGTAACCTCAAAGCGCGACAGAAAAAGACTCTTAAAATCAGGCCATGTCATGCCTGCGTAAGTAATTTGTGAAAGCCATGTGGACGCACTTCCTTTCAGGCATTTACTAAGGGCAAGAACAAGGGATCCACCCTGAAGAAGTTTTTCTAACATGCAAATGTCAGCAGTCGTGCTCCAGGCACGAGCATTGGAATCCGGCAAATCCGGGTTGTATTCGGGCAAGTGAATCGCAGACGAAACAGAGGGATTTTTCAAAACTTCAATTAACTGAGTCATGTTATGATTTTGCAAATCTAATAATGCTCGCCAAGGGTCCCGGGATGGCGACTCGGCCCGAACTGATCCCACTTCTGATGTCGGATCGTGGTCAGGAGGAGGCAAATTGTCAGGATTTGGAGTACCCATTTTGAGGGTATTATGAAAATAGCTACTTTGATTAAACTCGAAACAATAATTTATTGACACATAAACACAACACAGACAATATTATAATAAGCAAACAGTGATTACAATAAGTACACGCTAAGATAGGTCTATGGACCGAGAGGCAGAGTAACAGTGTATTATGATATACACCTAGGTAGGTAGGTGTAGCTACAGAGAGGCAGAGTAACAGTATACAAAGCATCGATCTGTAGTACGTTGAGGGTGTATTAAACCCTTTTAGTAAACCGACAGGTTTGTCGGGAGCTACTGCTCTTGAGTCAAGACTGCGCAAGACTGACAATGCTGCTGTTACATTGCCTTATATAGGCTTTCCCCCACCAGCATTAACTCCACAACAACTCTGTCCAATGGCGCACGGAAGTACGTCACGTGTTTACTAGAAATGAATTACAAAATAGAACTTAAAACTATTGTGAATTTACTTCATAAACCATTAAATATTCCAACATTAATTATGGCAAACAAATCATAATGTTTTAGAAGCTATAACAAGACCTAGCATACAAAATAATCAATGGTTAGGTTTTGCATTAGACCAACCGACTACCCGCTAAATCTGAATCGAAACTAGATTGTCAAATCTAATACGTAAATACCTCTTAAATTAAAAGATCAACACGTAATAATATTAGCTTAAATCTGAATTTTTACAATAGTCCAAGTCTGTTGGATACATTACGCTTGAAGCGAGAACCGACTCCGACATATATATATATATAAAATTCTAAACTGACTGACTGACTGACTGACTGACTGTTGATATATCAACGCACAGCCCAAACCACTGGACCTAGAGACTTGAAATTTTGCACATAGATTCCTTATACAATGTAGGCATCCACTAAGGAAGGATTTTTGGGAATTCCCACGGGAACGGGAAAAAACGGGATTTATAGATTCGATTCCGAGTGACCGTATCTCAGTAACTATAATAACTAGACTCTTCAAATTTGATACACAAGTAGGTATTACAATAATGAAAACATCGATTTCAGGATTTTTCAAAATTCTCACGGGATAAGGAATAAACGGGATTTATATATTCAGTTCAACGGAATCCTATGAACTATAATTACTAGACTCTTCAAATTTGGCATAGAAGTAGGTAATTGTAATAGTAAAAAACAGTTTTAAGGGTTTTTGGAAATTCCCACGGAATAAAGAAAAAACGGGATATTTCGTTTCACTGGTCGTAGAAAGCTGAAATTCGGCATGAAGGTTGCTTGGGGAGTGTAGAGGAGCATTGAGAGAGGAATTTCCAAAATTCCCACGGGAACGGGAAAAAACGGGATTTATATATTCGATTCCGAGTGACCGTATCTCAGTAACTATAATAACTAGACTCTTCAAATTTGATACACAAGTAGGTATTACAATAATGAAAACATCGATTTCAGGATTTTTTCAAAATTCTCACGGGATAAGGAATAAACGGGATTTATATATTCAGTTCAACGGAATCCTATGAACCATAATTACTAGACTCTTCAAATTTGGCATAGAAGTAGGTAATTGTAAGAGTAAAAAACAGTTTTAAGGATTTTCGGAAATTCCCACGGGATAAAGAAATAACGGGATATTTCGTTTTACTGGTCGTAGAAAGCTGAAATTCGGCATGAAGGTTGCTTGGGGAGTGTAGAGGAGCATTGAGAGAGGAATTTCCAAAATTCCCACGGGAACGGGAAAAAACGGGATTTATATATTCGATTCCGAGTGACCCTATCTCAGTAACTATAATAACTAGACTCTTCAAATTTGATATACAAATAGGTATTACATTAGTTAAAATATTACAATCAGGATTTTTCAAAATTCCCACGGGATAAGAAAAAAACCGGATTTATATATTCAGTTCAACGGAATCCTATGAACCATAATTACTAGACTCTTCAAATTTGGCATAGAAGTAGGTAATTATAATAGTGAAAAACTGTTTCAAGGATTTTCGGAAATTCCCACGGGATAAGGAAAAAACGAGATTTTTCGTTTTCTGGTCGTAGAAAGCTGAAATTCGGCATGTAGGTTGCTTGGGGAGTGTAGAGGAGCCTTGAGAGAAGACTTTCCAAAATTCCCACGGGAACGGGAAAAAACGGGATTTTTCGTTCTACTGGTCGTAGAAAGTTGAAATTCGGCATGTAGGTTGCTTGGGGAGTGTAGAGGAGCATTGAGAGAGGACTTTTCAAAATTCCCACGGGAACGGGAAAAAAACGGGATTTTTCGTCTTACTGGTCGTAGAAAGTTGAAATTCGGCATGTAGGTTGCTCGGGGAGTTTAGAGGAGCATTAAGAGAGGACTTTCCAAAATTCCCACGGGAACGGGAAAAAACGGGATTTTTCGTTTAACTGGTCGTAGAAAGTTGAAATTCGGCATGTAGGTTGCGGGAGTGTAGAGGAGCATTGAGAGAGGACTTTCCAAAATTCCCACGGGAACGGGAAAAAACGGGACTTTTCGTTTTACTGGTCATAGAAAGCTGAAATTTGGCATGTAGGTTGCATGGAGAGTGTAGAGGAGAATTAAGAGAGGGTTTTCCAAAATACCCACGGGTACGGGAAAAAACGGGATTTTTCGTTTTACTGGTTGTAGAAAGCTAAAATTCGGCATGTAGGTTGCTTAGGGAGTGTAGAGGAGGATTGAGAGAGGGCTTTCCAAAATTCCCACGGGAACGGGAAAAAACGGGACTTTTTGTTTTACTGGTCGTAGAAAGCTGAAACTCGGCATGTAGGTTTTTTGGGGAGTGTAGAGAAGCATTGAGAGAGGACTTTTCAAAGTTCCCACGGGAAAGGGAAAAACGGGATTTTTCGTTTTACTGGTCATAGAAAGCTGAAATTTGGCAAGTGGGTTCCTTGGGGAGTGTTGAGGAGGATTAAGAGAGGGATTTCCAAAATTCCCACTGGAACGGGAAAAAACGGGACTTTATGTTTTACTGGCCGTAGAAAGCTGAAATTCAGCATGTAGGTTGTTTGGGGAGTGTAGAGTAGCACTGAGAGAGGACTTTCCAAAATTCCCACGGGAACGGGAAAAACGGGATCTTTCGTTTTACTGGTCATAGAAAGCTGAAATTTGGCAGGTGAGTTCCTTGGGGAGTGTAGGGGAGCATTAAGAAAACATTTCCCGAAATTCTTACGGGAACGGGAAAAAACGGGATTTTGCGTTTTACTGGTTGTAAAAAGCTAAAATAAGTAGTAAGTATAAGTATTGTAAGTTTATACTGTAAATAGGCCGCAAAGGGCTCTTTAACCGACTTCTAAAAAAGGAGGAGGTTATGCATTCCACCTTATGTATTTTTTTATGTAGGTATGTTCACCGATTTCTTGGTCAATTGTGGACCTGCTTGCTTGCTTGCCTGTATGCTTGCTTGCTTGATATCTTGGTTCTTAGGAATACTCATGGTACACGCGAGCGAAGCCGCGGGCAAAAGCTAGTATATATATAAAAGAAGAAACTGACTGACTGACTGACTGACTGACTGACATATCAACGCATAGCCCAAACCACTGGGCCTAGAGATTCCAAATTTGGCACGTAGTTTCCTTATAAGGTCTAGGGGTGCACTAAGAAAGGATTTTTCAAAATTCACTCCCTAAGGGGGTGAAACGGGGGTCCAAAGTTTGTATGGGGAAACAAGATTCGTTCGACTATTTTATTCGAAACTTCACAGAAGTACTCCTAATGATAAATGAGTAAACACGTGTTTCAGGTTTTTTGAGAATTCAACCCCTAAAAGGGGGAAAAGGGGTAACAAAGTCTGAAAATCAACATGGGTGTTGTTTCTATGGTTTATCGGGTCGCTGGTTACGAAAACAACAACGGTTTTAAAATCCGACGTGGCAGACGTGAAATACCATCTCCCTGGATGGGGTGCGATGGGGTTGAAATGTCTAATTAAACTAAATGACTGTTGATTATATCAACGCACAGCCCAAACCACTGGACCTAGAGACTTGAAGTTTTGCACATAGATACCTTATACAATGTAGGCATCCACTAAGGAAGGATTTTTGGGAATTCCCACGGGAACGGGAAAAAACGGGATTTATATATTCGATTCCGAGTGACCCTATCTCAGTAACTATAATAACTAGACTCTTCAAATTTGATACACAAGTAGGTATTACATTAGTTTAAACATTAATTTCAGGATTTCTCAAAATTTCCACGGGATAAGGAGAAAACGGGATTTATATATTCAGTTCAACGGGATCCTATGAACTATAATTATAGACTCTTCAAATTTGGCATAGAAGTAGGTAATTATAATAGTAAAAAATTGTTTTAAGGATTTTCGGAAATTCCCACGGGATAAGGAAAAAACGAGATTTTTCGTTTTACTGGTCGTAGAAGACTGAAATTCGGCATCTTGGTTGCTTGGAGAGTGTACAGGAAGATCAGGAGGGGACTTTTTAAAATTCCCATGGGAACGGGATAAAACGGGATTTTTCGTTTTACTGGTTGTAGAAAGCTAAAATTCGGCATTTAGGTTGCTTGGAGAGTGCAAAGGAGAATTGAGAGAGGACTTTCCAAAATTCCTACGGGAACGGGAAAAAATGGGATTTTTCGTTTTACTGGTCGTAGAAAGCTGAAATTCGGCATGTAGGTTGTTTGGGGAGTGTAGAGGAGCATTGAGAGAGGACTTTCCAAAATTCCCACGGTAACGGGAAAAACGGGATTTTTCGTTTTACTGGTCATAGAAAGCTGAAATTTGGCAAGTGGGTTCCTTGGGGAGTGTAGAGAAGCATTCAGAAAGCATTTCCCGAAATTCTAACGGGAACTGGAAAAAACGGGATTTTGCGTTTTACTGGTTGTAAGCTAAAATTTAAAAATTCATAAGTTTATGCTGTAAGTAGGCCGCAAAGGGTTCTTTAACCGACTTAAGAAAAGGAGGTTATGCATTCCACTTTATGTATTTTTTTATGTAGGTATATTAACCGATTTCTCGGTCAATTGTGGACCGATTATAAAAATTATTTTTTATTCGAAAGAATACAATATACTCCTGAGATGGTCCCATTGTTACCAAATCAGGATCTGATGACGGGATCTCTAGGAAATCGAGGGCAACCCTCAAATTTTGTAGGCACGCATTACGTTTTTTATATATTTTCTCAAGCTATTTAAGTGTTTGCGTCTGGTAGACATCATCTCATGTTGATGAGCTAATGATGGAAGGTAAATCTCCTTAACGGTTAGGAGTTGAGGATATTTTTTGGTACGTAAAGACCGATTGTTGTATTCTTTCAGGTTATCCGGGTGAGCTGATGATGGAAGGTTAAACTCCTTAACGGTTAGGAGTTTTAGGAAGTTTCTTTAAATATCATATGCACATATAGAACTTTAGTTGTATTCTTTCTGGTTATTCAGATGAGCTGATGATGGAGGGTATAACTCCTTAGCGGTTAGGTCACACAACACCTTCACAAAATACTATAATATGTATAATATCAATGCTAAGTAGGTACACAGCGCTTCCAGTTACTCAAGTTTCCGTAGAAGGTAAGAAAACATTGAATTATACCTAATGTAGGACAGGGGAAGTAATAATAGGTTTTATATTATTAACAAGCCTGGTTATTTTAGTGCCCGCTTCCGAATTAGTGAAAAACATTTTATATAAAGAAATACTGTAAAGGACCGTATCTACCTGAAGTTTAGTCGGGCTTGCTTGCACGCTTGCTTGCACGCTTACTTGCACGCTTTCATGCACGCTTGCTTGATATCTTAGATCTTTGGAATACTCGTGGTACACGAGAGCGAAGCCGCGGGCAAAAGCTATCTAATATATAAAAATCTCGTGTCACGATGTTTGATATCGAACTCCTCCGAAATGGCTTGACCGGTTTTTATGAAACCTTTTTGTCTATATTTGGTAAGACTGACAATAGGTCGTTCCTTGTTTTAAGCCACACCTGCAAGCCTCAGTCTGCTGCAGCCTTGTTTTTACACCTGCAAGGAAAATCCCGCAATAGAGTATAGACTTTTCTGATGGATAACGACTGCTTTAGCCTAGTTGGTAGTGACCCTGCCTACGAAGCAAGAGGTCCTGGGTTCAAATCCCGGTAAGGGCATTTATTTGTGCGATGAGCACGAATATTTGTTCCTGAGTTATGGATGTTTTCTATGTATTTAAGTATTTATTTATCTATATAAGTATGTTTATCGTCGTCTAGTACCCATAATACAAGCTTTGCTTAGTTTGGGACTAGGTCGATTTGTGTAAGATTGTCCCGTGATATTTATGTAATTTTATTATTATCTATCATCATCATCATCATCATCATCATCATCATCATCATCATCATCTCGTCATCATCATCCCAGCCTACATACGTCCCACTGCAGGGCACAGGCCTCCTCTCAGAATGAGAGGACAGCATACTGCTATCTAGGAGGCATATTATCTATGGTCTTATTTAATTGTTCGTGACCATGTAAGAAACGGGTGCGCCATAGTTTAACTAATTTTTCAATGTCGATTATCGGAAGTCCGAAAAAGTTGTTCCTAAAAATTTACATCCTAATAATCACTATTCATAACTACTCTGTTCCTAACGTTCTGAATTCCTAATCAATCAACTTCATAATGTCCGTTGCAATAAACATCTCTCATACTACTATTTGTTTTCCTAACAGTGATCATTAGGAGTACAAATCGTTAGGAAAATCAATTTTCGGAAAACTGAGTGTTATAGACTACGTTAATAGTAAAATAAATTGTAGGAACGAAAAATTTAGGAAACAAAATTTTAGGAACAGTGATTATTAGGAGTACAAATCGATAGGAAAATCAATTTTGGGTGATGAACTTTAGCGAACCCAATATGAACCCTATGAGTATGTAAGGTAAACGTCCCTGTGCTCGACACTGACCCAATATATGGCACCTTCAATCTTATGTCATAGTAAGAGAGGTGACCGATGGATGTCATATACTGGGCGTTGAGGTGTCGAGCATTGGTGCGTTTACCTTATCTACATGCAAGTATAAAAGTAAATAAAGCTTCACTGCTATTTATGATTTTTTATTAGTCTTTGTATGGATTTACATAATTTGTATAAACCAGAAAACACAACATAATCAAATTGTAGTCAAAAAAAAAATTTTGAAAATGATCAAATTTCCTTTATTTCATTCAATTATTTCTTCGAGAAATGTAAGTATTAATTACCTGCTTAGCTACAATTACTTTCTCCTTAACAATATAAATAAAAATTCTTCTCTTTTGTTTTTTTATTTCTTTACGTTATATCAGCTAGTTATTACTAATTACAATTATTTGACAAAAAACCCATGCATCCATCCATACGTCCATACAAACTTCCGCATTTATAATATAAAAGTAAATAACAAGTTAGATTATATCAGTTTTGATATTTGAGAGAGAGAGAGAGAGAGAGAGAGAGAGAGAGAGATGTTTATTTACACATATTCGATACACAGGAAATACAGTTGACAGGAAAAGATACAAATATAAATCATCGAATAGTATAAATTGGGCCCCACTCAGCATAATGTTGCGGCAAGCCGCAACGCTGTTTTTCAGTGGGGATTTCTTTGAGATATGTAACGTAGCTCAAATTACTTTTTTTCTCAAAGAGTTTCTTGAGCTTTTGTTCTTTTAAAACGTACTTCCTACGTTTTTTTCCGGTTGGTTCGCTTGATATCATTTTTTCGATTTCAGACTCATTTATAATTGTTTCTTTTATCAATTCTTTGACGAGTGAATAAAAACATGGATGTTTCTTGTCAATAATTTGATTTATGTGATGATGCCAAGCTTCAGCTGAATTTTGTGTGCGTGGAAATCCGAAATTATTGACAGTTTCGCAGCTCCAATATTCAGGTATGTACTTTGCAGGCCCACTACATGTTCCACTTATGTAGTTCTCCTCGAACCAGGTCGCTATAAGTTTACTATCTTCTGTAACAAAAAAAAAATCAAATGATACATCAACATTGAACAACATTTGACATTGTCTCATAGGTTTTTAATGAACTAAAACAATTACTTTGCTCACCCGCGACCTTACAATAGTTACGTTTATGCAAGAAATGTGTGTTCATGCAGTTCCTCCACCTCCACACTGTACGAACACACACAAATCACATAAACACAACTATCACCACCACCAAGCTACACTGACGCGTTTCGAACTCAACCAGAGCTCATCTTCGGAGTTACCACAACCGTATGCTATGCTACCAAATGTTAAACTCATAGGTTTTTGTATTTCAAATCAAATAAGCGTATTTTATAGTACCTGGGTGACCGAGCTCCGCTCGGTACCAAGCGTTTTTTCAGAGATAAGACCAAGCTAGATCAATTGTTCATCCCCGAAAACCCCCACATACCAAATTTCATCGAAATCGTTGAAGCCGTTTCCGAGATTCTGATTATATATATACAAGAATTGCTCGTTTAAAGGTATTATTATTATAGATGTAAAACTTTTAGATCAAGTAAGGTACTTAAGTAAGTAAGAAGTCACTCAAATACTGACCTTGTAATGATCCAAAAAGCGCGTAAAAATAAAGAGGAATTTCTTCTGCGCTTAGGAAACTTAGGGCTAATAAACATTTAATTTCAGTTTTAAATGTCATGTCACTAGCATATTTTTGTGTCAGCCCTTGACTTTGGACTTGACGATAAATTATTTGTCCCATATTTCAAACTAAATACAAACTGAAATATAGATGCACAGAAAAAACCCCAGAAAAAAGACCAATGTTGGGAATCAAACCCAGGTCCTCAGCGTTCTGTGCTGCGTGCTTACCCCTACACCATCACTGGTCCAGAGGTTAGCGACGAATCTTTCCCATACATCGTACATTTCAGTCTGTTATAATCACCTTATGCAGTGATAAAGCACTCATCTATGTTTATGCCCTCTACCGAGAGACTTTAACACTCCTTCGGAGCTAACCGCCCACCTGGACCAAGAGATGGCGCTACTGTGCAACTTTAAACAAGTCAGATATGAAGTATCTTTTTTATTTATTTTTTCAACTTCATTTTTTATTACTTTTACGGTCATCCCATGAAATCATATATTTCAAACTAAATACAAACTGAAATATAGATGCACAGAAAAAACCCCAGAAAAAAGACCAATGCTGGGAATCGAACCCAGGTCCTCAGCGTTCCGTGCTGCGTGCTTACCCCTACACCATCACTGGTCCAGAGGTTAGCGACGAATCTTTCCCATACATCGTACAT
This sequence comes from Archips xylosteana, assembly GCA_947563465.1. Lineage (NCBI taxonomy): Eukaryota > Metazoa > Arthropoda > Insecta > Lepidoptera > Tortricidae > Archips > Archips xylosteana. The sequence continues at coordinate 1,249,263 of CANOAX010000003.1, forward strand.
TTCAGTCTGTTATAATCACCTTATGCAGTGATAAAGCACTCATCTATGTTTATGCCCTCTACCGAGAGACTTTAACACTCCTTCGGAGCTAACCGCCCACCTGAACCAAGAGATGGCGCTACTGTGCAACTTTAAACAAATCAGATATGAAGTATCTTTTTATTTATTTTTTCAACTTCATTTTTTTATTACTTTAACTGTCATCCCATGAAATCATATATTTCAAACTAAATACAAACTGAAATATAGATGCACAGAAAAAACCCCCAGAAAAAAGACCAATGCTGGGAATCGAACCCAGGTCCTCAGCGTTCCGTGCTGCGTGCTTACCCCTACACTATCACTGGTCCAGAGGTTAGCGACGAATCTTTCCCATACATCGTACATTTCAGTCTGTTATAATCACCTTATGCAGTGATAAAGCACTCATCGGTTAGCTCTGAAGGAGTGTTAAAGTCTCTCGGTAGAGGGCATAAACATAGATGAGTGCTTTATCACTGCATCTTATACCTTTAAACGAGCAATTCTTGTATATATGTATATATATATATATATATATATATATGTATATATATAATCAGGATCTCGGAAACGGCTCCAACGATTTCGATGAAATTTGGTATGTGGGGGTTTTCGGGGATGAAAAACTGATCTAGCTATGTTTCATTTTCAGAAAATCGCTTTTACTCGTGTTTTCCGGCTATTTTTGTTTGCATTAGAATATAAAGCTAAATTTCGCCGACATTAGAAATCGGGTGGTCGCGGATTCAGCCGACCTCGGTTCGATACCACGTTTTTTTTCAAAATTTTTAGTTTTTTTTTTAAGTTTATTTTTTATGAGAAAACGTCAAGTTTTTTCTTTTGTGAGAAAAAGTTACTTTTTTGTGAGAAAAAGTTACTTTTTTGTGGGAAAAAGTTGCTTTTTTGTTAGAAAAAGTATTATAGGGAACGTGCAGTAACTATAGGCGGCAGCACTAATGCGACAGAAGAGGCACTATGCGGACATTAAAACAAACTTATCAAGGTAAAACATTCAAATTGATGGCACCCTTATGGCACCAGTTGGCAGCACCGTCTATGTGCACGTTCCCTATTGGGAGAGCACAGAACAGGAAAAGCCGGTTGTCTGTAAAGTCGGTTTACGGACGATAGTTTAACGTGACTCACCCCCCCTCCTCCGGTGTTTTTGTCAAATATCTTGAAAACGGTGCATCCTACGGCAAAATCAATGAAATTTTCATCCCCCCTTTAATACTCCCGCGCTCCCTCCCCCGCATCCCCTCCCCCCCCCCCTCTCCCCCCCCCCCCCACCCCTCCGGTGTATATAATCAGGATCTCGGAAACGGTTCCAACGATTTCGATGAAATTTGGTATTTGGGGGTTTTCGGGGATGAAAAATTGATCTAGCTTGGTCTTATCTCTGGGAAAACGCTTGGTACCGAGTTTCTGCCCGAGCAGAGCTCGGTCGCCCAGGTACTAAGGTGATTATAACAGACTGAAATGTACGATGTATGGGAAAGATTCGTCGCTAACCTCTGGACCAGTGATGGTGTAGGGGTAAGCACGCAGCACGGAACGCTGAGGACCTGGGTTCGATTCCCAGCATTGGTCTTTTTTCTGGGGTTTTTTCTGTGCATCTATATTTCAGTTTGTATTTAGTTTGAAATATATGATTTCATGGGATGACCGTAAAAGTAATAAAAAAATGAAGTTGAAAAAATAAATAAAAAAGATACTTCATATCTGACTTGTTTAAAGTTGCACAGTAGCGCCATCTCTTGGTCCAGGTGGGCGGTTAGCTCCGAAGGAGTGTTAAAGTCTCTCGGTAGAGGGCATAAACTTAGATGAGTGCTTTATCACTGCATAAGGTGATTATAACAGACTGAAATGTACGATGTATGGGAAAGATTCGTCGCTAACCTCTGGACCAGTGATGGTGTAGGGGTAAGCACGCAGCACGGAACGCTGAGGACCTGGGTTCGATTCCCAGCATTGGTCTTTTTTCTGGGGTTTTTTCTGTGCATCTATATTTCAGTTTGTATTTAGTTTGAAATATATGATTTCATGGGATGACCGTAAAAGTAATAAAAAATGAAGTTGAAAAAATAAATAAAAAAGATACTTCATATCTGACTTGTTTAAAGTTGCACAGTAGCGCCATCTCTTGGTCCAGGTGGGCGGTTAGCTCCGAAGGAGTGTTAAAGTCTCTCGGTAGAGGCCATAAACATAGATGAGTGCTTTATCACTGCATAAGGTGATTATAACAGACTGAAATGTACGATGTATGGGAAAGATTCGTCGCTAACCTCTGGACCAGTGATGGTGTAGGAGTAAGCACGCAGCACGGAACGCTGAGGACTTGGGTTCGATTCCCAGCATTGGTCTTTTTTCTGGGGTTTTTTCTGTGCATCTATATTTCAGTTTGTATTTAGTTTGAAATATATGATTTCATGGGATGACCGTAAAAGTAATAAAAAAATGAAGTTGAAAAAATAAATAAAAAAGATACTTCATATCTGACTTGTTTAAAGTTGCACAGTAGCACCATCTCTTGGTCCAGGTGGGCGGTTAGCTCCGAAGGAGTGTTAAAGTCTCTCGGTAGAGGGTGTAGTACAAATTACTACAACATAACCTTAAACTCAATACCGATTTTGACATGTCAATATTTACGTGAATAACATGTTTTGGAATAAGACATATGTACTCACGTGTAGCTAAACTCTCGATCTAACGAGTAACAGGCATATTCCAGGCCTTCAGTAGCTACAGGAGCTGAATTCTCAACAGAAACTCCATGTGTTTTCGCAAACTTTCACAACCATTTTCTCACTAAACTATCTTACTTCCAATCACATGCGATACACCAATTTGATCAGAGGAACTTAAGCTACGCACTTATTATCACTGTTTTGCACATCGAAGCGTATTTCAGTAAATTTCAGACGCGGAACTGTCATAAATTTATTCTTCAAACTGCACGGTATCTTTTTATTAGGAAACTTAGACATCTGTCAAAAACCGTTCCATCTAGCGAAATATGCGTTCTCTAACGGCGCACATTGACAGCGGCGCGTCATACTAGCTTGGGACCGCATCTCGCCGCGTAGCGTAATAAGGAACTGGCGCAGGGGTTTCCCACTCTGTAACGAGTGAAACGTCAGTGTTGGCACGGCCCTCTCCGCGAGCTCACGTAACGCATTTTTATCGCGCGCGTTTGACATTCCAAACTCGTACGTAAACAATCGGACGAGGCGTAACGCCCCGCGTATACCGCGTTGGTCCGGACATCTTGGCAGGCCGTTACGATTGCTGTATAATGTACCGTGGAGTGTAGTATCGCCACGAATACGGTGTTAAACGCGAGTTGTGCCGCGTAGTGACATTCGCGGTGGGAGGGCGCCGCCGCACTCATTCTTCGTAGGCCCCGGCTGAGAGGGCGGCCGGGTGCATTCGTGTGACGCCAAGAAGGCATCAATGCCCTTCATCACCCCAGCTACGCGCAGAATGCCGCGCTTTGTTTACAACGCGTGCCGCGCGTGACCGCGCTCGCTTTTTATTGCCCGAAGGCTCAGGCTTAGAAGCGGCCTGATGCGCTTGCGCGAAGCCAAGGGTGCGTCAACGCCTTGCTTCACCCCCATCGCGCGCTGCGGCTGACCGCGCGCGCCTCGGTTCCCGTAGGCTCAGGATTCTGGCGGGCAGATCCTGCAGTACATAGTGCGATGCCAAGGGCTTCATGCCTGCCCGCGCACTGCACCCCGCACTAACCATCACCGTGGTCATCGGGCGCAGCCTCTGGTTTCCCCCCAGGCCTCACCTAGCTACTGGCTAGTTGGGTTCGACGGCCTGAGGGTCCCCGAACATACTCCGCAGGCTACAGCTTTCGTAGCCTAGCGCGATTCACCCGTCATCGTCGAGGTAGTCCCGAAGATCCCGTAAGTGCACTAACTTTTATTTATCCACTGGCCAGTGCGAGCGTGAATTTGCCCACGCTTTAAAATCAGTGCGCGTTACTAAACGTATCGTAATAAGAGGTTGTTCCCAACTTGACCATACCGTTCTTCGTCACACGGTCTATGTTACAAAATTGTTGCAATTTATAGAAATGTTTTTATCGTTGCATGTTGGTAAAACAATATACTGTTAATTTAAATTGGCCTTTGTATCATTTCGCTGTCTGCCCTAATCACCCCAACATAAGCATAACCGGCTACGGCCCTTGAAATAAAAGTCTTTTAGGAAGCCGCTGGATCCATCCGAGCAACTTCTAGTTTGTAACCAAAAGAAATGTAACCATCTGTCCGTGAAGTGAGGAGTGGGTAAGTACCTAATCCAATTATACCAGCCCGCTACACGACAAGGGCATAAACATAGATGAGTGCTTTATCACTGCATAAGGTGATTATAACAGACTGAAATGTACGATGTATGGGAAAGATTCGTCGCTAACCTCTGGACCAGTGATGGTGTAGGCAAGCACGCAGCACGGAACGCTGAGGACCTGGGTTCGATTCCCAGCATTGGTCTTTTTTCTGGGGTTTTTTCTGTGCATCTATATTTCAGTTTGTATTTAGTTTGAAATATATGATTTCATGGGATGACCGTAAAAGTAATAAAAAAATGAAGTTTAAAAAATAAATAAAAAAGATACTTCATATCTGACTTGTTTAAAGTTGCACAGTAGCGCCATCTCTTGGTCCAGGTGGGCGGTTAGCTCCGAAGGAGTTTTAAAGTCTCTCGGTAGAGGGCATAAACATAGATGAATGCTTTATCACTGCAGAAGGTGATTATAACAGACTGAAATGTACGATGTATGGGAAAGATTCGTCGCTAACCTCTGGACCAGTGATGGTGTAGGGGTAAGCACGCAGCACGGAACGCTGAGGACCTGGGTTCGATTCCCAGCATTGGTCTTTTTTCTGGGGTTTTTTTCTGTGCATCTATATTTCAGTTTGTATTTAGTTTGAAATATATGATTTCATGGGATGACCGTAAAAGTAATAAAAAAATGAAGTTGAAAAAATAAATAAAAAAGATACTTCATATCGGACTTGTTTAAAGTTGCACAGTAGCGCCATCTCTTGGTCCAGGTGGGCGGTTAGCTCCGAAGGAGTGTTAAAGTCTCTCGGTAGAGGGCATAAACATAGATGAATGCTTTATCACTGCAGAAGGTGATTATAACAGACTGAAATGTACGATGTATGGGAAAGATTCGTCGCTAACCTCTGGACCAGTGATGGTGTAGGGGTAAGCACGCAGCACGGAACGCTGAGGACTTGGGTTCGATTCCCAGCATTGGTCTTTTTTCTGGGGTTTTTTCTGTGCATCTATATTTCAGTTTGTATTTAGTTTGAAATATATAATTTCATGGGATGACCGTAAAAGTAATAAAAAAATGAAGTTGAAAAAATAAATAAAAAAGATACTTCATATCTGACTTGTTTATTTGTCCCAGGTGAAAGTGACATCCGTGTAGTATAACATGTTCAAAATTTGATCGCAAGCTCTGGATGGCCGCCTTTTCAAAATCCAATATGCATACTGTTGGAATAAACACCATATCGTTTTCAGTACCATATTCGTTTAATAATTCGAATAAAACATCATACGATCTTTTGTTTTTATGTGTGCACAGACAGTACAACAAAGGATATGTTTTCGATTTGTTGTTTAACATTGATATATTCCCATGAATAGTATACAATTGTTGAAAAATAGATGGAACGATTTTGAATGTACCGTCAAGGAGCCAAAAGTCGGCAACGCCTAATAATTTCATCATATTTCTCGTAGAAAATAATACAATGCGACTGTTTCCGTCATATATCTTATCTTTTATGACAAAAATTTCTTGATTAATCGTCGTGTAATTTTCATCAATTTTAAATAAAATATTATTCGGTTCTTTTATCTTTGGGAGTGTGGCAGCCCTGTTTCATTGTACGTTGTCAGCATTTCCTACCAAGCCAGGCGGACGCGGGCACTCGGCCGGCAGTCGGTTACTAGCCTCGATACTAAACACGCGACTATCCCGCGCACCCGGCTCCGCCTGCCTGGTTATCTCTTTCTCTGTGTATTCCTTATACTTACGTGTTGTGTGATACATTAAACATTAATTAACTACCGAACGTGTATTTACTGGACTCCCAAACAGACACCTCTAAAGGTAGTTAAAGTGGTGACCCCGTTTTAGAACACGTGCAAACTAAATTAACCAGGCGGTGATATCAAACTACGCGCATCCGGCCGCGATCAAACGCCGTGGATTCGTGTCGAACAAAGAATAAACGTGCAGTAATAATGAGTGACCACGAGCTACCACCCCATGAGCAACGGGATTATAGAGCGTTGGCATAGATCGATGAAAGTAGCATTAACAGCAAGGCTCATAGACAACGACTCGTGGCTCGAGGAACTCCCAACCGTTTTGTTAGGGTTAAGAGCAGCAGGTAGAACGGACAACGAGGTAAGTGCAGCAGAGATGACATATGGGCAAGTGATCAGGCTTCCGGGAGATTTCTATACGAGCACGCCAATCACTAATATCGACCAGTACTCCTATGTAGAAAAATTAAGGGAAACAATAAGAAACATTAAACCAATCCCAGTGAGGAACAGGGAGTACAGGAAAATATTCGTCCATAAAGACCTCGACACTTGCTCACATGTTTTCATCCGGAACGATGCGGTGAGGCGACCGTTAACTCCAAACTACGATGGCCCATTCAAAATCATCACTAGAAATAAGAAATTTTTCAAGTTACAGCTGCCAAACAAACAGGTGGAGGTTTCAATAGATAGACTCAAACCAGCTTTCTTAATCGGTTGCAGCACCCAGGAGGATGAGAGCCGACCCACATCGCAACTCACTACATTCACTCCCCTGTCACCGCAAAACGTTCCTCTCCCGGCACCTCCAGTGATACGTACTACACGCAGAGGTCGAGTTGTAAACAGACCGGTTAGGTATCTGATTGATAATTAAGTCCCTCGCATCTTAAAAAGTAAGTTTTAACCATAGGCACGCTTTCTATTACGTTTCAATATCGGCGCCCCGTGCGGGGATACTGTCAGGAGTTAAATTAAATATTGCAGAGTAGGCCCCGCACGGCGGCTACCATCTTTATATTTATTTTATGCATTCCCCAGATATATATTTCAATGTAGGTTAAGAGTGTAAGGACGGGCCCTGAAACATGGGCCCCGCATTTCAAATTAAGTAGGTAATTATAAAAAACCCTCTCGTGGCGAGAGGAGGCCTGCACTCGCAGCACAATATCTGAGTAATTCAGCGACTTAAGCAATAAATAGGACACAGTAAACAGAAACAGAACAGTAATGCAATGTTTAGTAAAATAAAACAAAATAGGTAGGCAAAACATTTTATTGTGATACTGAACAAATACGTTTACTGTGAACTCGGTAACGGTGAAGTAGAGCACAATTCAGCGAAGTCATGAGAGTCATCGTTTTCCTTAGCAATAATTTAGATTTCAAGATTATTAAGAAACCAACCACAGTCAGAAGCAGCTAACAGTTTACATTGCTGGGAATTTTTTTTTTTTTTTTTCTCTTTTCACTAAATTTTATCGAATAAAATGGGTTGGGGCCAAAGCAAGGAAGAAAGCAAGGACTCTCACGACGCGGTAGCGATAGCAACAGTTAAGAATATATCGAGTCAGGTTGAAAACAAACTCAACTATGTCGGAGTTGGACTAATGATATGCGGAGGCGTATTACTATTGATTCTGTGTTATTTCATCATGATGAAGTGTAAAAACCGTGCTAATAAGTGGTTGGAGAATGCAGTCAATAAGTTACCGCCCGCCGTAAATACGGCAGCGGCTAGAGCACAAGCTCCCGTTTATTAAAGTGCTATTTTCTAGGGCTAACAGTAAGTTGTAATCGCTGCGCTGTCCCCGGCTGTAAGAATAGGGCAGACCCGTTTTAACCCGTGGGTGTCGTAAAAGGCGACTAAGGGAGCCAAGGGAAAACGTAAAAACTTCATGGCAATTTTCACTTTACTCTTATATCATGTAACGTGGCTGAAACGGAAGCTAGCGCGTATGCATGGTCACTTAAAAGTTTTCCCACACTTTCCAATTTTTCTTCAATTTTAGATTATTGTTTACCATGAATTATTTCTTTCTCGACAAAGAGGTTACAATTCTTATTTCCTATTTAAGAGCATTTACTTTTGTCACTACATAAATTAAAACAACTTAAGTTTTACAGCGTAGCGATAAGACGTATTATTATTGTATTACTTAGCATAAACACGGGCTGGCACACAGAATGACGCATCAGCGTTTCGATAACATTGTATTCATTGGGGTTCCGTTAGCAATTTAGTATTGTGAAACAAAATATAAAACATTTTCATTATTTTCTTTTCTATTGTAGCAAAAATTTTTTTTTTTTAAAAAAGGGGGGGAGTATCTGTGGCAGCCCTGTTTCATTGTACGTTGTCAGCATTTCCTACCAAGCCAGGCGGACGCGGGCACTCGGCCGGCAGTCGGTTACTAGCCTCGATACTAAACACGCGACTATCCCGCGCACCCGGCTCCGCCTGCCTGGTTATCTCTTTCTCTGTGTATTCCTTATACTTACGTGTTGTGTGATACATTAAACATTAATTAACTACCGAACGTGTATTTACTGGACTCCCAAACAGACACCTCTAAAGGTAGTTAAAGGAGTTTGGCCCTTGCACGATAGATTACTTGCTTAAGAGCTGATTTAGATGGTAAATTATCCAACACTTCTTTACTACAAGTACTTTGATGATCATGTAAAATTTGGCATACTTTCCTCCCAGTATTTTTAGCATCTTGCTTTATGGTTTGCATGAAATTTGATATTTCTTTTCGTATAGGACTTGGGTCGTGATTGTGTTCGCGATTTATTTTTTTTGACATCGTGCATTTGATCATTACTTTCGTTCAAAGTAGTCACAATTGTAGCATTGCATTTGTAAATTTCATGTTTCCTTAACTCGCAGCACCAATAATAATGGTTGTTATACACTTTATTTTTTTTCAAAACTAAATCCAAGATGATACAATTTGAATCCACCTTTATTTGATTTAAATAATTCAGCATAATTCTCGGACATTTTGTTAACAGAACAAGATATCGATAACTAATAAACAAGATACGTGGGTACTTTAATTAGGGAACTATTTGTGAATGCAAGCTATACACTGACTTAACTGTAACTTACCCACATTCAATATATTATTATATTTTTAAGAGGTTGTTTTCTTAAATCTTTCCGCCAGGGAAAAGGCAAAGGTTTAAGAGCATGCAGCCAAATCTTCGTTATTTTTTAATCTTAGCGCCTATACTAAAGTAAAAAGCAAAGATTTTATATTTCGTCGAGGTTGGACCGTACTGAAGGGGATCTAGACTTATAAAATATTAATTTTATCGCATAGAGTTGGTGTGTAAAAACAAGCGTCTTTTGCTTGAAAAACTTTTCTCTGAAATTAAAAATGATTGAGATTTTCGGGCAAAGTTTGAATGATGATATTTTGTTATTAAAGTTAGGTACGACGACGAGCGAAGCGAGGAGGAGCGTTAGGTTGAACCGTGACCACAACGCGCAAGCCGAGCGAGCGTAGCGAGCGTGCCGCGGTAGCGGCCGGCGCAGCGCCAGAACCGAATCATATTGTTAATATGTGCCATCGTTAGATCAGATTTCGCAGTACCTGAAAAATAAATATTTGGCAAATGATCCTACGGAATTTGATACAGTTGGATTTTGAATCATTTGTCAAATAAAAAATGGATTTTAAAGCATTCGGCAAAGGAAAATGTGGTAAATAAAAATTCGGACAAATAATAATTTGGAAAATTAAAAAAAAAGAAGTTTACGGGATAATGATTTTGCGTAGTAAAAAAATATATGGCAAATGATCCTACGGAATTTAATAAAGTTGGATTTTGAATCATTTGTCAAATAAAAATATGGATTTTAAATCATTTGGCACAAGAAAATATGGTAAATAAAATTTCGGACGAACAATAATTTGGAAAATGAAAAAAAGGAGTTTCGTTTTCGGAATTTTAATATTCGGAAATGAGCTTTTCGAGAATATGATAGGTAACCGATAAAGACGATTGGCAGACCGTGCAGTACAAAAATAAGAAGTCGAACAAGCGATTTGAGGGGCAGTTTGGTACGGGAATTACGACGCAAGGAAATTTTAAAGCGGTGGAGCGCAGAATTCCCATGTTTATTACAAGAGTAGATAAAAAAGCGATAGTATCGGAAATTGCTGATCACATTAGGGTCAAAACTAATGAATCAGTATCACTGGAAAAATTAAAAATAAGAAACGAAGAGTACTACAGTGCCTATAAATTTTTTGTCGCTGAATCGACCGTACCTTTGTTTTTAGACAGTAATTTATGGCCGAAAGGTATTATTTTCCGTAAGTTTGTTCATTACGGGGCTTCCGCCTGAGCTAGTTTCACTCCTTAGGTCTTGGTACTTGAATCAGGAGAATTTTGTGAGATGGGCAGGTGAGCTCTCGGATCCCTGGCCGTTGGAGTGCGGGGTGAGACAGGGTGGACTGAGCTCACCGCTGCTGTTCAACTTATATATCAATGCGCTGATTGAGGAACTCAGAAGTACACATGTCAGCTGTTTTATTGACGATGTGTGTGTCAATAACATCAGTTATGCGGACGACATGGCTCTTCTGGCTCCCTCAATTGGCGCACTCAGAAAGCTAGTTGCAGTTTGTGAGTCGTATGCGACAAATACAGATACAGAGCTGAATTTTTCAGAGAGCTGAATTTTTCATCTATTTAAATCAAATAGTTAAACTTACTTTTTTACTATAAATCGAATGTCAGTATAATAACTGGACTTCGGTTGCCTCAGTCAGCTGTTTTCACCACAAAATAAGTGCTAGTTATTGAGGTAACATACCCACAATATTTTAAGCTTCGTCATCACCCCGGATATCTCACTTTCACTGCAAGTTCGGAAGCACTATGGACAGCATCGCACAATTGATGAACAACTTGGAGGAGATGAAGGAAATGTTCAGCTCCAGGATGGCCAGCTTCGAAAGTTCAGTGCCCCGCAGCGGAGCGGACTCCGCATCCCTAATGAATGAATTTGAAACATTCAAGACTTTCATCTGGGGGGCGGTGTCGGGGCTGCAGGCACAAATGGAGCTAGTTGCCAGGTCATTGGATGATTTGGAGATGCGATCTCGCTCTAAAACACTTCTGCTGCATGGGGTGCCGGAAGCTATTGATGAGGACGTTGCTAGCACAACGATAAACATTTGTACCAAAAAGCTGCAGTTACAGGAGGTTAACAGGGCGTCGCTCCTAGTTTGCCATCGCCTTGGTAGGCGGGTTCGGACCGCGAAACCCCGACCCCTTTTGTTGCGATTCTCCACACATTTATTGCGGGAAGCGGTTTGGACGGCGAAGACGAAGTTGTAGAAGTCCGGTATGATGCTCTCGGAGTTCCTCACAAGCAACCGACAGGCGGTATTTATCGAGGCTCGGCGTGTTTACGGCATCAAGGATAGCTGGACGAGCGGCGGACGGGTTGTGGTGAGCGCGGGCGGCACTCGTCATAAAGTGACCACCATGGCCGAGTTGCGTGCATTGCCGGCCCCATCATCCGATGATGCCTCCGCCCCTGTACCGCCTGGGACCCAGCAGCTAGGGGCAGCGCCGCCGGCGGGAGCTCCATTGCCAGAGGCGACGGGAGGGCGCACCAAACGTCCGCAGCGTAGTGCGAAACGCTAGATCGGGCGACGTCGTTGCTGTTTCTAGTCATTGTTTTTACTTTGTCTTCAGTGCAGTGTTGGGTCAGTCAGGTACATTATTTATTTTTGTTTTCTCTACCTCTTTTGAGGTATTTACATTTAATTAAGCACATTGACACTGACAGTACTGACACTGACAGTTATAAAATATGAAGCAGGCCGACGGCGACCGTCTGCGTTTCGTTGTTGTACTGTGTTTTGTGTTTGCACTTCTCTGTTTGTTTTATTTTTTTTTTTAAATGCATTTTCTTTTTTGTTGTGTTTAACGATCTATTATCTTACATTATTTGCATTGTTGTCCTCTTGCCTCTTTAACTGTAATGTTTATTTGTATTATTATTATCAGTTCCTATTTTCAGCTGACTGGAGGGCGATTGACTCGGCTTATTAGTTTTTAAGCGGATTGCATTTTTTTTTTTATTTTAATTTTTGTTATTATAAAATATATATATATATTTTTTTTTTTTTATAACGCATATACTTAAATATCATTGTTACGTACAGTCATGTCCGACTCTCTCGATGCTAGTCGCGAGAGTGATTTTTTCTCTCTTTCGTCGTCAAGCCTTTACGATTCCTTGAGTGATGGTTCCGATATGGCTGATCTGGGGGATCGATTGCACAGCACTTTTAGCTCTTCTTTAAAAAATTTCAATGTTGTCCATATAAATGCACAGAGTATTCCGGCTCACTTTCCTGACCTTCTCTCGTCCTTTTCAGGCAGAAATATCCATGCTATCCTCATTTCAGAGACTTGGCTCAAACCTTCTCTTCCCAGTTCCCTTTATCCGTTACCTGGTTTTAATTTGATTCGCAGCGACAGGACCGGGAGCAGAAGCGGCGGGCACGGCACTGTGCGTGGCGGTGGTGTTGCCATTTACATAAGGGATGACATCGCGTGTCAAGTAGTTGGTCAGACATCTTTTTCTTCATCAACTTATACACCTGCACCTGAATTTTTATTTTTGAATATTTCCTTGCACCACACTAAAGTTCTTCTCGGTGTTTACTATTGCCCTTCTTCTAATATCAACTACTTTGAGTCGTTTGAAAAAACTTTGTCTGATCTTAGTCCCTTATTCCAGCATACCCTTATTATGGGCGATTTTAACACTTGTCTTGTTAAAAACGATCATCGAACCTTTCAATTTAATACCCTTGTAAATTCACTGAATCTTAGTATTCTGCCTCTTTCTCCCACTCATTTTCCGCATAACGGCCCCCCTTCTCTTTTAGATATCATTTTAACTTCTTCTCCTGATCTCGTTTCATTTCATGGCCAGTTTAATGCTGTTGCCTTTTCAAATCATGACCTAGTTTTTGCCTCTTTAATGGTACGACCTCCTAAGCGTAGACACAAGATTATTTTTCGCCGTGATCTTTGTGACGCTAATTTGCAGGCTCTGCTGTTGGATTTTAGCAACGCTGATTGGCGGGCTATTGAGGCATGTGCCGATATGGATCGTAAACTTGAGGCTTTCAATGGCAAGGTGCTGTCGATTTTTGACAAACACGCCCCTTTGAAGGCCGTGCGAGTCAAGCACTTTCCGGCGCCATGGCTTACGCCTGAGATTAGAGCCCTAATGGCAAAAAGAAATCGTGCTCGGATAGTTTTGCGCCATGAGCCGTGTGAGGGAAATCATCAGAAGTATGTCAATTTGCGCAATAACTGCAATAAGAAGTGTAGGGAAGCCAGGCGCCGCTATATCCATGAGTCGATAGAAAACTGTCCCCCCACAAAATTGTGGAATTTCTTCAAGTCCTTGGGGTTAGGCAAATCCAAACCTAAAGCTTCTGGTTCTACCAATCTCAATGCCCTCAACTCTCACTTTAGTGCTTCACCAGTAATTTTGGACTCTTACATTAAGCAGCTCACTCTGTCTAGGCTCGCCAATGCCCCTCAATTGGACTTCTCCCTCTTTGATATCGGCAGTATCTCTCCTAAAGAAACGCTTGAGCTACTGAGGTCTATTAAGACGAAGGCCGTAGGTGAGGATGGCCTGAGCGTAGATATGCTTTTACCCGTGGCGGAGTTTATTGCCCCTATTGTCTCCCATATCATAAATTATTCCTTCTCTTCTGGTAATTTCCCCACGTCGTGGAAATTAGCAAATGTTATTCCTCTCCCTAAATCCTCCAACCCATCATCTTTTTCAGAATTTCGTCCCATCTCCATTCTTCCGATCCTTTCTAAAGTTGCAGAGCACTTCGTGTGTCGGCGGTTATCTCAACATCTTAATTCCCACAACCTTCTTAATCCTTTTCAATCAGGCTTCCGCCCCGGCCACAGCACCGTCACTGCTCTAGTCAAGGTCACCGATGACATTCGTCTTAATATTGAGCACAGGAAACTCACAGTTCTTGTTCTTCTTGACTTCAGTAGCGCTTTTAATACTGTGGATTTTGATATTTTACTTGGTATTCTTAAAACCTTGAATATCACCAACCCGGCTTTGTCCTGGTTTCAGTCCTATCTCACGGGAAGGCGCCAGAGGGTGAAATTGGATGATGCTTATTCTGAGTGGAGCAATCTCACGTCTGGTGTCCCCCAGGGGGCAGTGCTTTCTCCTCTCCTCTTCTCGATTTTCATAAATGGTATAACGGCGTCACTGCATTCTTCTTACCATCTTTATGCTGATGACCTTCAGATTTATGCTGCGGCAGATTTTGATGATTTCCCTGACTTGATCAACCGCGTCAACATTGATCTCGAGGCCATACGGGTTTGGGCGGATGAGTTTGGTTTGAGGGTGAACGCCAAGAAGTCGCAGGCGATTGTAATTGGAAGTCCTCACTTTATCTCAAGGCTGTCTGACCAGGTGTTGCCCGTATTGATATTTGACGGTACCTCTATCCCTTTCTCACCCACGGTCAAAAATTTGGGTGTCATCATGGATCAGACGCTTTCCTGGTCGGCTCATGTCTCGGAAGTCAGCCGCAAACTCTTTGCTTCGGTACATTCTCTCAGACGCCTGCAAAGTTTCCTCCCTCTTCATACCAAGATTACTTTGGCTCAATCCCTTCTTCTCCCTCTCCTCGACTACGGTGATATTGCCTATCTCGATCTCTCTGAACAACTGCTTGACAAGCTTGAGCGTCTTCAAAACGTTTGCATACGCTTTATATTCGGTCTCCGAAAATACGACCACGTGTCCTGTTTTCGCGCTCAGCTGAAGTGGCTCCCAATTCGTCTGCGCCGTAATGTTCACATCCTGTCGTTGCTTTTTAATGTCCTTTTTAAACCACAGTCCCCTTCCTACCTTTTCGAAAGATTTAATTACTTGGCTGCTGGTTCTGGGAACCGGTTGCGGTCAAGTAGTAATCTTTTGTTAGCTTTTCCTGTAACTAAGTCCAAATCCTATTCCAAATCCTTCTCCGTGCTCGCTGTTAGTCTGTGGAATCGGTTGCCGAGTGAAATCAGGCGGTCGCAGTCGGTAGCTATCTTCCAGAGTCGCTTAAGGGCGTACTGGCTTGACAGTTCCTCTTAAATAGAGACAACCTCTATTGTGTTCTCTGTTTAGTGTATATGCGTATATTAATGTATGTAGTTTTTATGTAGGTAGTCTATTTGTGTTGATATGATATGTATTAGTCTATTGTATTCATTAAGTATATAATATATTAGTGTGTAGTTGCGTGTATTCTTTGTATGTATGTGTATTGTTTATGTTAAGTATATTGGTTTGGGTTTACTTTTGATTTCGACTCTTTTTTTTTTTTTTTTTTATTACTCAGCATTGTATGCCTACTCTTGTCTCTGATGTCTTGTCAATCGGTCAAAGGTTAACTGGAAGAGATCCCTTTATGGGATAAGTTCGCCTTTGTACATCTGTTTTTCTTGTTAACTGTTATTTTTCATGTTTTACGTACAATAAAGAGTTTTACATACATACATACAAATCACGGTCTAGCTTATAATTTGTCTAAAACAGAATACATGGTCTTTAGGGCGGGAACCAAATGCCCAATTTTTGTTCCACCTTTAATGCTTAATAGGGTCCCTCTTAAACGTGTATTTCAGTTTAAGTATCTTGGGCATTTGGTAACCGATGACCTTAAGGACGATTTAGATATGGAGCGGGAGTGCAGAGCGTTGTCAGTCCGAGCGAACATGTTGGCTCGCAGATTTGCTCGATGTACGGATACAGTGAAAATAACGTTGTTCAAAGCGTATTGCACATCACTGTATTCGGCTAGCCTGTGGTTCCGATACACCCAAAAGGCGTACAACGCTCTGCGCATCCAGTTCAATAATGCGTTCAGGGCGCTGTTGCGGCTGCCTCGCTTCTGCAGTGCGTCATCTATGTTTGCCGAGGCGCGTACAGACGGCTTTGATGCCGTCTGGCGCAAAAAGTCTGCCTCTCTCCTGAATAGAATGCGCGGGAGTAGCAACAGCATCCTGAAAATTGTAGCTGGTAAGTTTGATTGTCCCTTGACAAAAATACTTACCGAACGCACTAAATCCCTTTTTACTATACATTAATAACCTAGTTTAAGATTAACTAACACAAGTGGACCTCATTGTTGTCTTTCAGTACTAAATAAATAAATAAATAAATAAATTACAAGCACAAGGAACCGCGCAGAACTGTTTTTGCTGACGGCAGTAAACCAACCCTATAAGTAATATGGCAAGCGGTTTGTTTACATTTGCAAGTCTTAATTGTAAAAGTGTAAAGCGCTGTGTTGACGGTGTTAGACAGCTGTGCAAAACATGTCATATTGTTGCTCTCCAAGAGACATGGCTTTTGCCGGATGAGATTCCGTTTTTGAATAGCATTGACGATAACTTCTGTGCGACGGGAACGTCAGCTGTGGATACGACGGCGGGCATGGTGCATGGCCGTCCGCATGGAGGTACTGCGGTTCTCTGGAATAGTGCCGTTTTTCAAAACGTGTCGGTTGTACAGTGCGATAATCCGCGTTTATGCGCAATTAAAATAGTGACGGACGACCGTCCGATTATAGTCATTAGTGTTTATATGCCAACCAATAGCGCGGACAACCTACCGGTTTTTACAGATTGTCTCGGTGCGGTGAGTGCCATTGTTGATGAATACGGGGTTGAATCGGTTTACATAATGGGAGACTTCAATGCGCATCCGGGTGAGTTGTTTTTCCGTGAACTAATGAACTATTGCAATGATCTGGATTGGTGTTGTATGGATATACTAGCTTTTGCCCGCGGCTTCGCTCGCGTGTACCATGAGTATTCCAAAGAACTAAGATATCAAGCAAGAAAGCATGCACGCAAGCAAGCACGCGTGCAAGAAAGCGTGCAAGTAAGCGTGCGAGCAAGCGTGCAAGCAAGCCCGACTAAACTTCAGGTAGATACGGTCCTTTACAGTATTTCTTTATATACAATGTTTTTCACTAATTCGGAAGCGGGCACTAAAATAACCAGGCTTGTTAATAACATAAAACCTATTATTACTTTCCTCTGTCCTGCATTAGGTATAATTCAATGTTTTCTTACCTTCTACGGAAACTTGAGTAACTGGAAGCGCTGTGTACCTACTTAGCATTGATATTATACATATTATAGTATTTTGTAAAGGTGTTGCGTGACCTAACCGCTAAGGAGTTAT
The DNA here is from genome assembly GCA_947563465.1 of Archips xylosteana. NCBI lineage: Eukaryota > Metazoa > Arthropoda > Insecta > Lepidoptera > Tortricidae > Archips > Archips xylosteana. The sequence continues at coordinate 1,266,646 of CANOAX010000003.1, forward strand.
ACCTTCCATCATCAGCTCATCTGAATAACCAGAAAGAATACAACCAACGATCTATACGTGCATATGATATTTAAAGAAACTTCCTATAACTCCTAACCGTTAAGGAGTTTAACCTTCCATCATCAGCTCACCCGGATAACCTGAAAGAATACAACAATCGGTCTATACGTACCTATAATATTTGAAAAATTATCCTCAACTCCTAACCGTTAAGGAGATTTACCTTCCATCATCAGCTCATCAACATGAGATGATGTCTACCAGACGCAAACACTTCAATAGCTTGAGAAAATATATGAAAAACGTAATGCGTGCCTACAAAATTTGAGGGTTGCCCTCGATTTCCTTGAGATCCCGTCATCAGATCCTGATTTGGTGACAATGGGACCATCTCAGGAGTATGTTGTATTCTTTCGAATAAAAAAATAATTTTTATAATCGGTCCACAATTGACCGAGAAATCGGTGAACATACCTACATAAAAAAATACATAAAGTGGAATGTATAACCTCCTTTTTTAAGTCGGTTAAAGAGCCCTTTGCGGCCTACTTACAGTATAAACTTATGGATTTTGAAATTTTAGCTTTCTACAACCAGTAAAACGCAAAATCCCGTTTATTCCCGTTCCCGTAAGAATTTCGGGAAATGCTTTCTTAATGCTCCTCTTCACTCCCTAAGGAACCCACTTGCCAAATTTCAGCTTTCTATGACCAGTAAAACGAAAAATCCCGTTTTTCCCGTTCCCGTGGGAATTTTGGAAAGTTCTCTCTCAATGCTCCTCTACACTCCCCAAGCAACCAACATGCCGAATTTCAGCTTTCTACGACCAGTAAAACGAAAACTCCCGTTTTTTCCCGTTCCCGTGGGAATTTTGGAAAGTCCTCTCACAATCCTCTACACTGTCCAAGCAACCTAGATGCCAAATTTCAGCTTTCTACGACCAGTAGAACGAAAAATCCCGTTTTTTCCTGTTCCCGTGGGAATTTTGGAAAGTCCTCTCTCAATCCTCTACACTTTCCAAGCAACCTAGATGCCGAATTTCAGCTTTCTACGACCAGTAAAACGAAAAATCCCGTTTTTTCCTTATCCCGTGGGAATTTCCAAAAATCGTTAAAACTGTTTTTTACTATTATAATTACCTACTTCTATGCCAAATTTCAAGAGTCTAGTAATTATAGTTCATAGGATCCCGTTGAACTGAACATATAAATCCCGTTTTTTCCTTATCCCGTGTGAATTTTGAAAAATCCTGAAATTAATGTTTTAACTAATGTAATACCTACTTGTGTATCAAGTTTGAAGAGTCTAGTTATTATAGTTACTGAGATAGGGTCACTCGGAATCGAATATATAAATCCCGTTTTTTCCCGTCCCCGTGGGAATTCCCAAAAATCCTTCCTTAGTGGATGCCTACATTGTATAAGGTATCTATGTGCAAAATTTCAAGTCTCTAGGTCTAATGGTTTGGGCTGTGCGTTGATATATCAACAGTCATTTAGTTTAATTAGACATTTCAACCCCATTGCACCCCATCCAGGGAGATGGTATTTTACGTCCGCCACGTCAAATTTTAAAACCGTTGTTGTTTTCATAACCAGCGACCCGATAAACCATAGAAACAACACCCATGTTGATTTTCAGACTTTTTTACCCCTTTTCCCCCTTTTAGGGGTTGAATTCTCAAAAAACCTGAAACACGTGTTTACTCATTTATCATTAAGAGTACTTCTGTGAAGTTTCGAATAAAATAGTCGAACGAATCTTGTTTCCCCATACAAACTTTGGACCCCCGTTTCACCCCCTTAGGGAGTGAATTTTGAAAAATCCTTTCTTAGTGCACCCCTAGACCTTATAAGGAACCTACATGCCAAATTTGGAATCTCTAGGCCCAGTGGTTTGGGCTGTGCGTTGATATGTCAGTCAGTCAGTCAGTCAGTTTCTTCTTTTATATATGGATATATAATATATAAAAACTAGGTATTGACTCTGAAACTTATACTTTCATTAGTGACGCTCATAAGTGTAGGCGGTGGTTAGACCACTGTGTTATAACACAGGCTGTATGTGCATCTGTACATGACGTATACGTTGAGTATAATGTGACTTGGTCCGACCATTTCCCACTCATATTACGGTGTAATTTGAAGCTACTTACACCCAAGTTAAACAGACCAGTTAACGTATCTAATCGATATATAATATGGGGAAAGAGAGGGTCGGAGCAAATAATCCATTATAACGAAGAGTGCAACAGGTTGTTGAAATGTATAGACTTTCCTATTGAGTTTACACACTGTGTCGATAAATATTGTAGTGACATTAGGCATAGGAAAGTTCTGGACAGTTTGTATAAAAATATTGTGTCTGCCCTTTGTGTGGCGGCGACACGAACTACAAGTAGGAAGCGTAAGCCCAAAAAGCAGATAGTGGGATGGAATCGGCATGTCAGTGATGCGCGCAGGGCTGCGAGAGAAAGGTTTCATGTGTGGACAGTTTACGGTAGGCCGGAGGTTGGCAGGTTATTTAATGAGATGTATGAAACGCGAAAAATATTCAAATCTCGCTTAAAGTGTCCTCGCCAGGATCATCAGACCCAAATAAAAATGGATATTTTAGCTTCACAGCACTCCAAAAAGGACTTCCGATCTTTTTGGAAAGCCACGAACAACATGAAATATCGACCTTCGTGCCCTGTGAGCGTTAATGGCAAGACTGATGCAAAAGACATAGCTGACACTTTTAAAAATCATTTCTTTGTCAAATCTCCGCTTGGACCATCGCAGGGTGGGGTGAGCGATGCTGAGACCACTGACATGGAACCTGGACCTGTTAAGGTGAGAAGGTCGATGTATTTTGATTTGGAATGATAAGACGTTACTTTTATTATTGGAGTTTATTTGTACTTCGACAACACAGAACACAAGGCGCAGAGCAAACAGTCATTGCTACTGACCACAGATAACGTATATCGTAACATCTCCCCTCGAAGGAAGAACTTAAATAATAATACAATAATGTTCTATCTTAAACTAATTAACTTATTAACAAAAAATGAAACAAGCTTCGTGAAACGAAAAATTTACTGACTGACATCTGTCATGTCATGTGTCACTGTCAAAATGAACATAACCTCAAACCAAAATAGAAAAATACAATATTATTAGTTAACACGGAATTGAAAAAAACAAAAATAACACTGAATGAGAGTCGGATGCTAACTTAAATGCTAACTGGTTAAGCAAAATCCAGTAGTTATTTATGAAATTATGTTACAGTTACAATCATTAGTATTCTTCATGATAATACCTTGGTTTTACAACCTCGCGACCAGATCGTGTGTATTTCTTTGTAGGGTCTAAATCTAAAACAATAGTTTGTTCCGCACCACGATTGTCAATATTAGTAGAATAACAAGGGCTATAATCAGGTGATGGGTCTATAAACATAGGTCTACTTATAATATGTTGTCTGTTTCGCCTGTACATACCATCAGAATTCTTAACTATATATGACCTAGGTTCGGGACAAACTTTGTCAATTATTCCAGGAGTCCAGAGTGAATCTGGGCATTTTTTAAACATTATTTGGGTCCCTGCCTGCAAGGGCTTTAAATCTTTCACATTTCTATTGTAATAATCAGACATCTTTGTAACCCGACTGTCATTATATTTTTTCAAAATACTATAATCACTTACTTTGGGTTTCAAATTTTTTTCCAAAACTGGTAGCTTACTACGTAATGATCTGGACATCAACAATTGTGCTGGTGAGAATTGACTGTCTTTAGCAGTATTTCTGTATTGTAACAGTGCTATGTAAGGGTCGGAGTTGTCTGACTGGCATTTCTTTAACATGTTTTTCATAATGGCCACTGTACGTTCAACTAAACCGTTCGACTTGCTTTGATATGGACTAGAAGTTATATGTTCAATATTCCATTCATTCATGAAATCTTGAAAAGCTTTTGAATTCATCGGTGGACCATTATCTGACACTAATATACTAGGAATACCATGCCTGGCAAATATTGACTTTAGTTGTGTAATAACTAGTTCACTAGTGATTCTTGAACATTGTACTATTTCAACATACTTAGAGAAGTAGTCAACGACAATAAGATATGTAGTTCTATTGAAGTCAAAAAAATCAATGGCAATTTTATTCCAAGGCAAAAATTTGAACTGGTGAGGTAAAAGACTTTCATTTGAATTATTTCTCCTGTATATAAGACAAGTTTCACAGTTACCTATGTAATTCTGTATATCATTATTTATATTGGGCCAGTAAATTGAAGTTCTTGCTAATCTTTGGCAAGAATTTATACCTTGATGGCCTTCATGAAGTAATGACAAGTATTTTCTTCGCAGTGATTGTGGTATAATAACCCTATTAGATATAAAAATTATGTCATTTGTACAATGTATGTCATCTTTGACTGGGAAATATGGTTTTAATTCTGGTTCTATATTTTTTTTTTCATTTGGCCAACCATTTTTTAAATATAATTTCAACTTATTCATGATTTGACATGAAGAAGTAGCTTCTTTAATTTCTTGCAAGCTTTTAGGGCTAACTGACAAATTGGCAACTAATAAGTTTACATGAAGATCTATGTCTTTGTCCAAGTCTGTCAGTACATTTTCAGGGAGTGCAGCACGAGACAATGTGTCTGCAACATAAAGGTACTTGCCGGGTTTGTAAGTGACAAGAAGGTCATATGGCTGTAATCTGAGCATGATTCTTTGTAGACGTGGTGGTATATCATATAATGACTTATTAAAAATATTGACAATTGGTTTATGATCTGTCTCCACTAATACTTTATTGCAGTATATATATTGGTGGTACTTAGTACACCAAACAAAATTGCAAGAAGCTCTTTCTCTATTTGTGAATAATTTTGTTGAGCTCTTGTGAGAGACGCTGAGGCATACGCTATGGGATTGTTTTCATGCAGTATGACCGCTCCCATGGCGTCTTTAGAACTATCCACTGAGAGAGTTAATTGTTTATTTTGGTCAAAATAAGTTAAGACTGGTGCTGAGCTAATAATTTTTTTTAAATTATTAAACTCTTTTTCATGTATGTCTGTCCATAACCAAGCAGTATTTTTATTCAACAGTTGTCTGATATGTGTGGTTTCTTTTGACAGATTTTCAATGAAAGAACCTAAAAAATTAACCATTCCTAGGAATCTTTGTAACTCAGTGACATTAGTGGGACTGGGCATTTTGCAAATTGACTCGACCTTTGATGGATCAACTGACACTCCATCTTTACCAAAAATGTATCCTAGGTACTTGACCTCTGACATGCACATCCTTGACTTTTCTCTATTGAATTTAAGACCTATTTGATCTGCACGTTCAAGAACTTGTTTTAATATAGAATCATGTTCAGATTTAGTCCTGCCATATATCAGGAAATCATCCATCATTATTTTTAATCCTTTTATATCGCCAAACCTCTTAATCATTTCATTATGAAATATCTCAGGGGCTGCGTTAATGCCAAAAGGTAGACGCAAAAACCTATACCTGCCTAGTGGTCACGAAAACAATCTTTTAGACTTGAATGACGATGCTACCTCTATAAATAGTGACAATGTATCTGCTGGGAGTAACACGATTTCAGAAGATCATAATTCACACCATCTTGCAAAACGGAGTATTTCACGTGCCTCATCTGTAGAATCTTGTGACCCCCAGCCAGTTCATATTATAACTAATGCTATAGTGCATCAAGAAAGTGACTAGTAGCTTGCAGGAATAATGAACACATCGGTTACAGGGACTATTAGTCCGGTCTAACCATACCGGTCCAGTTTAAAACTGAAGGGATTCTGAAGGGTCATATGACTAGGCCAGATAGGTTCTGAAGAGTCAGTCGACCGGGCCAGATAGGTTCTGAAGGGTCAGTTGACTGGTCCAGATGGGTTTTGAAGGGTCAGTCGACCGGACCAGATGTTATTTCTCAAGGGTCTATGAAGACCGGACCAAATTTTAATTCTAATGTAGTATTAAGGTTAAGGAAAGTCAGGATGAAGGAATACTAATCATAGAATTTTCTTTGCCAGGAAACAGCCTGTAAAAGGACGCGTACGAGGCCGTACGCACGTCAGTATGGCCGTGTCGGCGCAACGTTAACAAATGTTATTATTTTAAACGGCACGTGCAGCAACTGACGATGCTGCGTCATCGTACCGTTGTAAACAACACCTGCACTGAGCCGTACCCTTTCTACCTGCTGTCTCGCCACTAAGTTGTTTACGTCCAACTATAAAAGGGAGGCGATGGGCGATGGGGCGGCAGTTCTCGCTTGGCTTCGGCTCGATGCACATGTTGTAACGTCCTTATGGGATTGATTATTGTGCAAGAGAACTTAGAACTGATTGTCCTAATTAATTAATCAAAGATAATTGGAGATTACAATATAACCTATTAGAACCACTTCCGGACTTTTACTACAATGTCCCCCCCTTCGCCTTCATATGGATTTATGGAACACAACAGTGTGCCGGTTTAGCTTTGACCCTTATAAAGTCCAGAAGAAACACAACCTACGAGCATTATTCAGCAGATGCCCTGATAAAACCAGATGCTCTTACGGAAGTACTCATAAATAGTTGCGCTAAGGAAAAAATCCAAGCATGTGACAAAATTATTATGTGTTGGGGAAAATGACTCTAATCCCTTAAAAATTTTAAGTGAGCTTAGTTACTTGGCTAAAATAAAAAATGACATTCCAGTAATTATCCTAAGTGTAGTAAAAAACCGTTATTTAAATGAAAACATGCTCAATAAAAAAATTAATTTATTGTGTAAGAACTTTAAAAACTGTCATTTCATAGATTTAGGTCCACAAAAAAATGGTGGCTTTTTCACGGAACTTTGTTTTAAAATTAACATTAAGGTCGATTACCTGGACTATGAATCCAAATTTCTATGTCCGCAAAGAATAAAAGCTCGTTTGAGCAACCATGGTCCTAACCCAAAATTGTTCACCAAAGCTGCTGGTCATCCTAGGCCTGAATTAACAATATCTGAATCAAAGTTAACTTCACTGAAACAAAGAACCATATTAGAATTTTTCAAGGCAGATAAGAGGGTCGGCCGCCAAGTAGATTGTTCTCAAGAAATGAAAAAGAATACAAATAATAATTTACCTTCCGATTTGTTTCGAGTCCAATAGTAGTACATTAAAAGTCATGCACCAAAACATCGCGGGTTTTCTAAGTAAAAAGGATATCTTAAACTTAACGATACATGAACTCTTGATACTTTACGAAAGCATTGACGTCCTTTGTTTAAGTGAGACATTTATTAAGTTGGGAGATGAGGGTAATATTCACTTGAATAATTTTAAGCTGGCTAACTCTTTCTCTAGGATCAATATGCGACGTGGTGGTGTGTGCATCCTCTGCAGAGACACTGTAAAATTTAAGGAGTTTCCTATTCTGAGGGAATTATGTCGCGAGTTTATTTTTGAAGCTTGCGCTATTGAATTGCCTTTACTTAAATGTATCATAATGTGCATATACCGTACGCCTAGCTCTAACTCTAATACTTTTTTAAAGCAACTGGAGAATGCTTTTACAATTCTTCGCAAAAAAATTAACAAAAAAAATAATAATTGTCGGGGACTTTAACATAAACTTACTAAAGGAATCTAATACAGCCGTTGAATTAAACCGTCTTATACAAACTATGGGTATTTTTTGCATGCACGTGAACCTACCAGACAGGAGGCTTGCTTAGATTTGCTTATTAGCAACATTCCAGATGCTCTTGGAAAAAATCTACCACTTCACTTGTCGGACCACGACACAGCTCAAGTTATTACCATCCCAGGCGTAAACAAAAAGTTGCCACCAAAACACTGTTTTTTGAATAAACGAGATTTTTGTCCAGAATATATAGATAAATTCCTTCAATACCTAAATAGCTTGTCTTGGTCTGAAGTATTTAGTGAGCATGACGCTAATGCAGCGTTTAATATCTTTCACGATATGTATACACTACTTTTTAAGTTATGTTTTCCCATGATACGTATAAAGGTTACTAACAATAAAAAACAAAATAAATGGGTTTCAAAGGGCATAAAAATCTCCGCAATAGCTAAAAGAAAACTGCGTTTTAAGTATTATTCCTCTAGAGACAATGCTGCAAAAATAAATTATCTCAAATACAGCAAGTTACTAAAAAAATGTATTTTTACCGCGCAAAAAAACCATAATGCGGAATTCATGAAAAAAATTAAAAATAAATGTAAATCATCTTGGACATTAATAAAAAAAGATACTGGTCAACAGATGAAGCAAGTTATTGACAGAAATATAAATGAGATACGACACAAGGAAACAATTATTACTGATCCTAGTCTTATTGCCGATGTATTTAATGATAATTTTATAGACCTTACTAACGGGAGTAAAAAACCACAATTGCCCTACCCTTATTCGATTGAATCAGTGTCTTCTAGTATTTTTATAAATCCAGTAAGCCAAGATGAAGTGTATAAAACAATAATGTCTCTGCGAAACACAAACTCTGTGGGTTTTGATGAGATTCCAACTGCAATTTTAAAATACTCAGCTCAATCTATAACGCCAGTCCTAACTCATTTGATCAGGCTATCATTTGACCAAGGCATATTTCCAGAAAAAATGAAAATCTCCGTCATCAGGCCTTTGTTTAAAAAAGGCGATAAAAAGAATATTGGAAATTATAGACCGATTAGTTTGCCTTCTGTTATATCCAAAGTTTTCGAAAAAGTCATGAAAAATCGTATTGTAAGTTTCGTGAACAAATTCAACATTCTAAAAACGGAACAATATGGATTTCAGAAGGGAAAATCTACAACCTCGGCAATTTTTAACTTAGTTCACAAGATATTAGAACAAGTTGACAAGCGAGTGCCATGCACCACGGTTTTCTTTGACATGAGTAAGGCTTTCGATTTCGTTGCGCATGATCTACTGCTCTTTAAATGTAAAGAATATGGCCTTCGCGGTGGAGTGCATGACTGGTTAAAAAGTTATCTTTCAAATAGAAGTCAACATGTTGAAATTATGACTCTGTCAAAGAGCATGGAGTTGTTAATGATTAGGTCAAAAAGCAAATATAATGGGGTAGGTGTTCCGCAAGGAAGCATACTAGGCCCGTTGCTCTTCCTAATTTATAATAATAATAATAATAATAATTTTTATTTCAGACTTAGGTCCATACAATGGTGTTAGTAAACAATGAAAATCTTAAATACCTAAGTGTTAGTACTCAATCATAACAAAACTATACCTACATAAATAAATAAATAATCGAGCAGTTCATCACTGTGATACGTGCAAGGACGTCCACCGGGCCATCATGGGGCCGTCCCAGCGGTTCGCGAACACGCTCAGGATGCGATTGGGGCTGGCGCGCAGGCGAGCCTCCAGCGAGGCGCAGCGCTTACGCATGACGGCTGCGAACCCGTCCGTGCGCGCCTCCGCGAACATGCCGGACGCGCTGCAGTAGCGCGGCAGCCCCAGCAGCACCCGGAACGCGTTGTTGTACTGCACGCGGAGCTCGTTGTACGCCCTCTGCGTGTAGCTCACCCACAGGGCGCACGAGTAAAAGGAGACACAGAACGCTTTGAAAAGCGTGATTTTTACCTCTCTCGTACACCGAGCGAACCTGCGGGCCAACATGTTGCAGCGGACGGCCAACGACCTCCGTTCCCGCTCGATATCTTCATTGTCACTCAAATTATCGGTGACCCAGTGACCCAAATACTTAAACTTGGTAACTGTTTTCAAAGGAGTACCTGAAAGTATGACTGGCGGCACAGAGTATGTTTTGGTACCTGCCTTAAATACCATCACCTCGCTTTTACTAACATTGTATTTGAGTCTATGGGCCACCGCATATTGTTCACAAACATTCAGTAAACGTTTGAGGGCCCCTATTGAGGGGCTCAGCAGCACCATATCGTCTGCATAACTTATATTGTTTATGCAAACGCCATCTATATGACATCCGATTTTGGTACTGCTGAGCTCATCAATAAGTCCATTCATGTAAAGATTAAAGAGCCGAGGCGAAGTCAAACCCCCCTGCCTCACCCCGCACTCCAATCCATACTCGTCTGAGAAAACCCCCGCCCATCTCACACTGTTCTTTTGATTATTGTACCAGTATTTTAAGAGGGACGTGATCTCACCAGGCAGGGTTGTCTGTCGTTCCAGCTTATCCCACAGTACGTTGTATGACACTAGATCGAAGGCTTTCGATAAATCTAGATAACAAGCAAATACCGGCGTACCACCAGATGTATAGTACTGGACAGTGCGCTTCAGACACAAGATAGCACTCTCGGTGGAATGCCCTGGCCTGAAGCCAAACTGAGCATCATTTAAATGCAGGTGCTTATCTAAGTGACTATCCAGCACACTATCCAGCACTTTACCCACAATAGTTGCCAATGAAATTGGCCTATAATTAGAAAGCTCCGATGAATCACCAGTCTTATTTTTAACTAGCTTTTACCCGCGGCTTCGCTCGCGTGTACCATGAGTATTCCAAAGAACCACGATATCAAGCAAGCAAGCATACAGGCAAGCAAGCAAGCATGCAAACATGCAAGCAAGCATGCAAACATGCAAGCAAGCATGCATGCACGCAAGCAAGCAAGCGTGCAAGAAAGCGGGCAAGTAAGCGAGCAAGCAAGCCCGACTAAACTTCAGGTAGATACGGTCCTTTACAGTATTTCTTTATATACAATGTTTTTCACTATTCGAAAGCGGGCACTAAAATAACCAGGTTTGTTAATAATATAAAACCTATTCATCTGCTGCTATTAGCTCATCTGAATAACCAGAAAGAATACAACTAAAGGTCTGTACGTGCATTATAGAAGAAAGAAGAAGAAGAAAGAAGAAGAAAAACATTTACCTATTTATAACAACAATAAAACGTACACAGGCGAAAATAAGAGGACAAACATAGACATAGACATAGATAGTTATGTACATATTAATGCTGTCACAAAAGGGACCCGACTCAGCATGTCGCTAGTTAAAACTAGCACTGGTCTTCCGCCGGGCCACAGTACAGTAAACTCACGGAAGGCCACACAAAACAGACACAGATTATAAAATTATTGTAATAAACATAAAAAACTACAACCAAACATGTTTGAAAACTCAAGGCATCCACAGACCGAAGCGCGGGGGGCGCACGTGACTGCACAGAAGCACTACGATCTGTGGTGGTCTTAAAATAAACTTGGCAGCATGGTTCAGAGACCCTTGCCTTTTTATAGCGGTACACTAAACAAACAAAAGGAAAAGAAAAAATAATATAACCAACAAACAATACCAACCCGCTCCGCTCATAACCCAATTATAATCCAAATCAAACCAGTTTTTCCTCTGATCTGAGTGAGAAAAATGAGAAACAGATAACAAACTAAAATTATAACAAACAAAGAAACACAGTTTAAATTATGAAAAACACAGATTAAGAAATATTAAACTACAGTGGAAAAACAGTTACAGTTACATAATGATATTTAAAGAAACTTCCTATAACTCCTAACCGTTAAGGAGTTTAACCTTCCATCATCAGCTCACCCGGATAACCTGAAAGAATACAACTATCGGTCTATACGTACCTATAATATTTAAAAAAATATCCTCAACTCCTAACCGTTAAGGAGTTTTACCTTCCATCATCAGCTCATCTACATGAGATGATGTCTACCAGACGCAAACACTTAAATAGCTTGAGAAAATATATGAAAAACGTAATGCGTAGTTACCTACAAAATTTTAGGGTTGCCCTCGATTTCCCTGAGATCCCGTCATCAGATCCTGATTTGGTGACAATGGGACCATCTCAGGAGTATATTATATTCTTTCGAATAAAAAAAGAATTTTTAAAATCGGTCCACAATTGACCGAGAAATCTGTGAACATACCTACATAAAAAAATACATAAAGTGGAATACATAACCTCCTCCTTTTTTGAACTCGGTTAAAGAGCCCTTTGCGGCCTATTTACAGTCTGAACTTATGAATTTTGAAATTTTAGCTTTCTACAACCAGTAAAACGCAAAATCCCGTTTTTTCCCGTTCCCGTAAGAATTTCGGAAAATGCTTTCTTAGTGCACCCCTACACTCCCCAAGGAACCCACTTGCCAAATTTCGTCTTTCTACGACCAGTAAACCGAAAAATCCCGTTTTTTCCCGTTCCTGTGGGAATTTTGGAAAGTCCTCTCACAATGCTCCTCTACACTCCCCAAGCAACCTACATGCCGAATTCAGCTTTCTACAACCAGTAAAACGAAAAATCCCGTTTTTTCCCGTTCCCGTGGGAATTTTAGAAAATCCTCTCTCAATGCTCCTCTACACACCCTAAGCAACCTACATGCCGAATTTCAGCTTTCTATGACCAGTAAAACGAAAAATTCTGTTTTTCCCGTTCCCGTGGGAATTTTGGAAAGTCCTCTCTCAATGCTCCTCTTTACTCCCCAAACAACCTACATGCCGAATTCTACAACCTACAGCTTTCTACAACCAGTAAAACGAAAAATCCCGTTTTTTCCCGTTCCCGTGGGATTTTTGGAAAATCCTCTCTCAATGCTCCTCTACTCTCCCTAAGCAACCTACATGCCGAATTTCAGTTTTCTATGACCAGTAAAACGAAAAATTCTGTTTTTTCTGTTCCTGTGGGAATTTTGGAAAGTCCTCTCTCAGTGCTCCTCTACACTCCTCAAGCAACCTACATGCCGAATTCTACAACCTACAGCTTTCTACAACCAGTAAAACGAAAAATCCCGTGTTTTCCCGTTCCCGTGGGATTTTTGGAAAATCCTCTCTCAATACTCCTCTACTCTCCCTAAGCAACCTACATGCCGAAATTCAGTTTTCTATGACCAGTAAAACGAAAAATTCTGTTTTTTCTGTTCCTGTGGGAATTTTGGAAAGTCCTCTCTCAGTGCTCCTCTACACTCCCCAAACAACCTACATGCCGAATTTCAGCTTTCTACGACCAGTAAAACGAAAAATCCCGTTTTTTTCCCGTTCCCGTAAGAATTTTGGAAAGTCCTCTCTCATGCTCCGTTATACTCTCCAAGCAACCTACATGCCGAATTTCAGCTTTCTACGATCACCAAAACGAAAAATCCCGTTTTTTCCCGTTCCCGTGGGAATTTTGTAAAGTCCTCTCTCAATCCTTCTCTACACTCCTCAAACAACCTACATGTCGAATTTCAGCTTTCTACGACCAGTAAAACGAAAAATCCCGTGTTTTCCTTATCCCGTGGGAATTTCCGAAAATCCTTCAAACAGTTTTTTACTATTATAATTACCTACTTCTATGTCAAACTTGAAGATTCTAGTAATTATAGTTCATAGGATCCCGTTGAACTGAATATATAAATCCCGTTTTTTCCTTATCCCGTGGGAAATTTGAAAAATCCTGAAATTAATGTTTTAACTAAAATAATACCTACTTGTGTATCAAATTTGAAGAGTCTAGTTGTTATAGTTACTGAGATAGGGTCACTCGGAATCGAATTTATAAATCCCGTTTTTTCCCGTTCCCGTGGGAATTCCCAAAAATCCTTCCTTAGTGGATGCCTACATTGTATAAGGTATTCTATGTGCAAAATTTCAAGTCTCTAGATCCAGTGGTTTGGGCTGTGCGTTGATATATCAACAGTCATTTAGTTTATTTAGACATTTCTACCCCATCGTACCCCATCCAGGGAGATGGTTTTTTTTTTTTTTTTTTTTTTTTATTTATTTCTCAACGGTATTACATATACTGGCTTACTGTCTAAATCCACTCGCCAAACTGATATGACAGTTTGTTGGCGAGAACACGCTCATACGCTCGGTATTTTACGTCCGCCACGTCGGATTTTAAAACCGTTGTTGTTTTCATAACCAGCGACCCGATAAACCATAGAAACAACACCCATGTTGATTTTCAGACTTTGTTACCCCTTTCCCCCTTTTAGGGGTTGAATTCTCAAAAAACCTGAAACACGTGTTTACTCATTTACCATTAGGAGTACTTCTGTGAAGTTTCGAACAAAATAGTTGAACTAATCTTGTTTCCCCATACAAAATTTGGACCCCCTTTTCACCCCCTTAGGGAATGAATTTTGAAAAATCCTTTCTTAGTGCACCCCTAGACCTTATAAGGAACCTACATGCCAAATTTGGAATCTCTAGGCCCAGTGGTTTGGGCTGTGCGTTGATATGTCAGTCAGTCAGTCAGTCAGTTTCTTCTTTTATATTTTAAGATAATCGGTACAACTATAGTACGCATGAGATCGTCGGGTAAGTAACAGTGTCCTAAACACAGAGTATAAAACATCGACAATACCTTAGGTAAGTGTACACCAGCGTATTGTAGATGCTCTATACTGAGACCATCATGCCCTGGCGACTTGCCTCTAATCATGTTTTTTATTATAGAAGAGACTTGCTTAGAGGAGATGGTTATAGTAGTCTCCGAGGCGCCAGTCCCAGCACCAAACACTCACGAGGGCGGTCCTAGAGGGGAATCTACACGGAAATGGCTTTGAAATAAACTGGCTATTTCCCTAAGGTTATGAGCCCCCGATACAGTCACCGGGATGCACGGCTTATGATTAAACTTGTTCACAGACCTCCAAAACGGTCCAAAGCTTTTACTGGAATGATGTTGAGCAATTATGTCATTCTTAATTTGCTGTTCATTGTTTTGACACCATTTCAATTTAGCCCTGAACCGCTTTCTGGATTGACTCATCTCATCATATATAAAACCAGTGGAAGGCTTACCGTGCAGAAACCAGTTTTGAAAACACAATCGAGCCCTTCCGTGAGCCTCCCGGACATAACGATTCCACCCAGTTACATTCTTTCTCTTTTTTTTACAATTAATTGCATTAAAACTAGTAGTTGCCGCATCCGTTAAAACACATATAATTTCCTTATACATTTGTTGCAAAACCTGAGTATGATATTTATTACTACATATTTCATTACAACAATTACTAAGTTCTTGAGGAAAATCAATGTGCTTCAACTTCGAGTTGCAATAATCATGATACATGGCTATCTGAGCAGGGTCGCGATCACCCCAAACAATAGCATTTTTATTTTGCACAGGTTTTGTAATTTTAGGCTTAATAAGGTCAATATTACATTGCATTAAGACTGGGAAATGATCGGACCAGTACGTGTCATACAGAACCGACACGTTCACTACAGTTTGCCTCGCAGCACTCGTCACAATACAGTGGTCGAGCCACCGCCGGCAACCGTGTGCCTCGCTAACAAATGTGTATGAGTCAACTAGTAAAAGATCTAAGTCAACACACGACCACGACTGTTCACTACAAAACTGTGATAGTTCAACAGCAAACGGCTCTCCAGGATGCGCGTTGAAGTCTCCCAATAAGAACACCGTTTCAAAATCCTGACTCTCAATTATAGCACCGATCTCCGCAAGACAGTCCGTGAACTCGACTATATTTTCGTTGCAGTCTGTCGGCATATAAATAGAAAATATCAACAATGCGCGATCCCGTAATGTAACCCTAATAGCGGCCAAGCGAACACTTTTACACTCAATTACAGACACCGCGGCGAACACATCCTTCCTCCACAGCAGCGCGACCCCTCCGTGAGGCCTGCCCCGGAGCACCCCGGCAGAAGTGTCGACGGCACTTGTGGCAGTGAAGGTGAAACGATCATCAATGCTCCCCAGATAGCCCAGGTCATGCGGCAGCAGCCAGCTCTCCTGCAGCGCGACCACATCAGCCACCCGACATAGCTTCTTGACTCAATCAACAGATCGTATCACATTTTTACAGTTAAAAGTCAAAAAATTCGTGCTCATCATGAAAGCTTTTTGTTCTCGACGCTTTTCTTCACTGGGCTATATGTGGATGGCCTTCTGTTCTTAAAATCAAAAAATCTCCTATACGCTACTCCATCAGGCCAAAATTCATCTGACATAAACAAATCCAGCTTGTGTCTAGGTATAAATATTTTGTACGCGTCATAATCCTTAGCCCGTTTCATAACCATTTTTTCTAGTGTAACGCATAAACTTGTTTTGCGCTGAATGTACTTAGTTATGTCCCATACGGTCGCCTCCTTGGACACATTATAAATATAAATCGGAATTTTTGTGTCCGCGGCCTTAAATAACTCATCACCATCGGTAGCATTGCCTCTTTTTCCCACAAAACGGTTCCTAAACCTCTTTTTTTGATATAAAGTCCAATCATCATTTTGAGTTGGTTGCTTCCATTCTCCCCCACGCAAAACATCAGCTAACGTTCTTTGTTTATTTTGACTGTCGCGCGTGTTAGATATACTAAGTAATATAAACTATTATAATATTATTAGACATGTAAGGTGATAAAATATATTGGTAAAATAAGTAAGTAAATGAGATATAATTATGGAATTGATAATTTAGGTAATACTTGGCTCTAAAGACAAGCGAAATAATAATTAAGATACTTTCCGATTGTCTAACACTGGTGACGTCAGTTGTTTGCGACTCACCCACACGGCAAAGCAAACCTATAAAAGGCCTTCTTAGGCCAGGTAGAAGACACTTTGTTACGAGCCGTCGCCGGGGTCACATGACAGTTAAGTACTTTGTCTGTATACTTATGGCTATAATTTGTTGCTATATCCTTCATATATAAATATATTAATAATTGACGTAAAAATTATAACTTATGCTATTATTATGTTAACGTGTAAATGTATAAATATATAATAATGAATATTTGAATTGTGTGAGTGACGAAATTATATTGATATACATATGTCGACTATCTTAAGTTTTGTTGTTATTTGTTATCTTTAAAAAGCTACTATTTCCTTGGATGATAACATTTGTTTCAATATAAGCGTTTTCTTGAAACATGATTAGACATGTTTGTTTTACTTACCAAATACATATATCTTAACCCATCATAAACTTATTATTTCATACTCCGTTAACTCTTGGCTCCGCTAAATAAGAGAATATTAGTTAATATCTTATATGTGACTTTGACCCTTTTCTAACATCAGAAGTGGGATGGTACCTAGCCTAGCCAAGTTATTAAGGTATACCTATTTTTTTCCATGGACATCATTGTCACCATCACTTTGACGGAATTATGATCAACGGCATCCTTGACACGAAACGAAACGGGGTCCCGATCGCGCTGACGCCCTACCAATATTGGCAGCATCGTGATGTGGTGTCCCAGTATTTACAAGCTTTCATGAAGAATAAAGAAGAGCAGCCACTATAAAAGAGTAACTACCTACTTCACAAAGGCCAGTACGATTTAAGAGACCTATAATATTGTCATTTATTTCGCGTTATCCTTATTTTCCACGAAATTATTGTTTCGATTGCAAAAGTCTGAAAGTCATTTTCAAATTAAAGTGAACCAATAAAAAGAAAAAAAAAGAGAAGGTAGAATCAAAATTCCGTTATATACGAGATGATCCGTTGGTCTTGTCTTATGATTGTTTTCCTACGGGATTGTCATGAATGATGGACTTACTCAATAATTTTGGTCTACGAAAATCATATCTTAATATCTCAATTGATATAATTATAATATTGTGACTTTTGATAAATAACTAATAAAATGACAAACAGAAAAAGCTTTCAGCTTAAGTGGTCGAAACGTTAATTTAAAAAAAAAACCTTGCTATCAGTACTGTACTTATAAATATAGAATTTAAGGATTTGTCATGTATAAATGTTCAAAATGAAATGGCATAATTTAACGGTAATTTCAACAGACTCAAGAATCTATTTCTTCGTTGCAAATATTACAGCGCTAAAGTTGTTTTTTTTTTTTACTTTGAAGTAGTTAGCCAGGAAATTATGATTTGAATTAAGTAATGTCCTTGCTTCTCAAAAGAAAGATTTGCGAGTATAGTAAACACAGTGGTTTTCATCACATTGCGAGAAAAAAAAAGAATCTAAAAATAAAATTAAGTATTTTGTCTCTAAACACTTAAATTTAATAAAATAATGGCTACCTTCCAGTATAATTAGATTGTCACTTTTTCGAGTCATCTACCATAGATAATGTAAACTGTGTTTGGCTTAGAATTCGAATGGTCATACGGCCAGATCCTGCTAACATGAAAAAAAAATACATACTTACTAAAATTATTGCAAAACTATTTGATATAAATTTCAAATATAAAAAATAACGAATTTTCATGATCACATAGATCAGTTTTGTGTTGTAAAATTGGGTTATAGCTAAGTTTTAAAGATGTACATAAAACGTTGGCTGAAATGGAACATCCTTAGTCTGAAATGAAATACTTACTAATATTGTTTGCAAATTTTAAAACTAAAGTTAAAACTCCCTTGGGAGGAAAAACTGTACGTAAATCCATAACTCCCTTAAAAAAAATTTAACGAGAATTCATTTTTCTTTGACACCTGAAAATTACTACAGGAATCGAAAGAGTTTCACTTTCTGAATACGGAAAAATATTTATTATAATTTATTTCTCCATATTTAAAAAATACAACAGAAAAAAAATCTAAATTTACCAGTGCCACAACAGTACAGATATGTTTCCTTCACCTTTTTCACCAGAAAAAAAAAAGCTGTAATAATTTTTAATTTGATAACAACCTTAACGTAAAATTTACGTCATCACTTTTTTTGAATACAGACTAGACAAAAGTAATCGATCTATTGTATCGTGGTTTTGGAGTTACACCCTTTTAGTATAAGCACATCTTTTAAAAAAAATTGTAATAAATTAATTAATAATCCTAGTGAAAATTTAAAACTATCAGCGTCTTTCTCTTTCCAAACAGAATACAGGTCTTAGTAATATGAAATCTTGTCAATTGCTGCTTTGTATGACGCGGTTGGTTGGCGTTGGTCGGCCAATGGTAATTAGTACTGTTGGTTAATAAATAAAAACATATACGGCGTATGTTGGAAAATAATTGCGTTTTGAATTTGGTAGAAAGTATTAGACTAATGAATAAATAGAATTATATTTTGGAAATTAAATTGCGATGGTACGAAAAAGATCGAAAACCATTGACGAGCAAGTGTGATGAAAAAAAAAAAAAAAAAAAAACTACAACTTCTTGAGATTTGTTTAGCTACACTTGAAGCCATACTTAATTAGTGAGTAAATGATGTATTTATTAGATTCAATTATTTGTCTGTGTACGACAGTTTTCGTAGTCTTTGTTCATCTACCGTCAGAAAAATTAGGGTAGTTGGTAACAGTTATAGTGTCTCAACGAAACAACAGTGTTTTCGAAGCGTTGATAAATATAATTAGCAGTTATCTAAAAAAAAATACTGTACGTACGTGTCGTAATTTCTATTAAATGGTAAGTTAAAGATAACCGATAAATACTGACGACCTGTGGTTTCGTATTATACTTGGCCGTCAACAGGTTTGTTTATTACCTATTTTATTAGAGTAGGGCACATTATGCCGGAATTTCATTTTACACTTTTGCCAATACTCCTAGATCTTAAAAGGAGTTAGTGTTATAGTACCTAAATTCCGGAATGCCTGATTTTCTTTTTCCTCAATACACCATATGGCCGAATTTTAATGTCTTGAGTCAATAATGAAGAAACTTCACAATACCCTTATTGCAGAACATCGTATATTAAAAACAACCAGTTGCCATGATACTTAAATTTCAATGAAGTCGGTTAAAAAGCTAGTTAACCTTCACGTAGGTACATTAAGCTTCACTATTTTCTTTAGTCCTGGCCTCTTACATTAAAGTACTAATAATAAAAAAAAAAAAAAAAAGATTAAGTTCGACAAGCAAGTACGGTACGATACGATATGATGCGGTACGATAATAATATGTCAGCCAAATGTAATCATTGCCGCATCCCGCAAGCTAAAAAAAAAAGACTGTCATTTTAAAACTGATATTTTGGCATTCTGGAGTTTTCCGTTTAAGTCATTTTGAAGGATTATCGTATATTATCTGTGATTCGGTATTATAAGGAAATGTACATTTCAATATTTGAACATATCGGAAATGAAAGGTTTTGATCAAAGTTATTATGACATTTTGTTTGTTTTAGCAATGAGACAAATCGAAATTTAGGTATTGCGAGACCATAAAAATTTGTTCAGTCAATTTAGTAAATTAGGCATTATGCAAATCAGGTAGAATTTCTTATCCAATTTTGTTGATATTTGAAGTTCAGTTTAAAATAAAAGGGGCTGTCCAGCTTTTTTTACTCTTACAAAATGATAAATAAATGTGTCCGCAGGATAGCAATAGATGAATTTCATCCCTGAGGACTACACGGGTACCTACCCTATTGTATTTTCTGCTTGGGTGAATCTCACCTATTTATTTAAATAAATAAATATTACGGGACAATCTTACACAAATCGACCTAGTTCCAAACTAAGCAAAGCTTGTACTATGGGTACTATACGACGATAAACATACTTATATAGATAAATAAATACTTAAATACATAGAAAACATCCATAACTCAGGAACAAATATTCGTGCTCATCACACAAATAAATGCCCTTACCGGGATTTGAACCCAGGACCTCTTGCTTCGTAGGCAGGGTCACTACCAACTAGGCTAAACGGTCGTTAAATAATTCATTATATTTAGTTGCACAATATAATTAAATTACACTAAATGAAATTAAATTACTTTACATTAAATTGACAAGAAATACTACAAATGTCAACTGAATAAAATATTTTGCAATGTAAAAATGTTATTAAAATTAGTAAATCAATATTTAGTACTGAAATAATAAATACTTAAGTTTTCTGTAAAACTATTAACAATCGTAAAATACAACACATAATGTAAATGATTTAAACAGTAAGCTTATTTTGCCATACAATGACGTAGATTCTAGAAGAAATAAATAGACTAAAAACTGACGTATTTACAATACAATACAAATATTCTTTATTGTACACCAAAAACAGTTCAGTGACATTACAGTTTTATCACGTTGCTGACATATGTGTTGTTTTTAGATATTTATTTTGTTAAATACTGTATAGATTCAGGCGTTACTTTGCGGAGGTCCATGTTTAAAATAAATGGAATACCTGTGTTGCTCCTCCGCTAAGTAGTGAGGCCAAGTCGTGCAAAACAGCTACGTTTGCGCTGAAAAATGCTTTTTCATGCAATTTAACCCACCCTCCCTCCGCATAAAAAAACGTAAATCACCAACGCAAACGTAACTGAACCCACCACCAAGAGAACCACCACCACCATAAACCAAATCCCGGACACGTGTTTCGCTTCTCTCCGAAGCATCATCAGCGGTTGTTGACCCTACGACAGTTAGTCGAAGATTTGATTCTTCGACTAACTGTCGTAGGGTCAATAACCGCTGATGATGCTTCGGAGAGAAGCGAAACACGTGTCCGGGATTTGGTTTATGGTGGTGGTGGTTCTCTTGGTGGTGGGTTCAGTTACGTTTGAGTTGGTGATTTACGTTTTTTTATGCGGAGGGAGGGTGGGTTAAATTGCATGAAAAAGCATTTTTCAGCGCAAACGTAGCTGTTTTGCACGACTTGGCCTCACTACTTAGCGGAGGAGCAACACAGGTATTCCATTTATTTTATTTTGTTAACATTTATGGATGTGTCAGTTTGGCCGAGCTATTTATTTGTAAAATTGCAGACAAGGTAGTTTTTAATTTTTATTAAATCTTAAAGACTTCATCACAATGAGGTATACTTACATAAATCAGGTTACAGGATTTTGATTAAAACCAAAATTATAGCGTAGAACAAAGAATAAAATGTTTGGCATAATAAATAAAATAGTGCTGATAAAGGATGTCATGCCATTGTAAAATTAATACCTACACGAAACATGAAAAAAAAAAGTGATTTCTGATATTTAATGTTTATACTTGTATTGTAAAATTTGTTGTCTTGAAAGTAACAGTTTTTGTTATTGGTCATATTTACTACATAGGGTGATTATTACAGAATTTACAATCCTGTGATTAGGATTTTGAGTAATCTATATATATAAAATTCTAAACTGACTGACTGACTGACTGACTGTTGATATATCAACGCACAGCCCAAACCACTGGACCTAGAGACTTGAAATTTTGCACATAGATTCCTTATACAATGTAGGCATCCACTAAGGAAGGATTTTCGGGAATCCCCACGGGAACGGGAAAAAACGGGATTTATATATTCGATTTCGAGTGACCGTATCTCTGTAACTATAATAACTAGACTTTTCAAATTTGATACACAAGTAGGTATTACATTAGTTAAAACATCAATTTCAGGATTTTTCAAAATTCCTACGAGATAAGGAAAAAACGGGATTTATATATTCAGTTCAACGGAATCCTATGAACTACAATTACTAGACTCTTCAAATTTGGCATAGAAGTAGGTAATTATAATAGTAAAAAACAATTTTAAGGATTTTCGTAAATTCCCACGGGATAAGGAAAAAACGGGATTTTTCGTTTTACTGGTCGTAGAAAGCTAAAATTCGGCATGTAGGTTGCTTGGGGACTGTAGAGGAGCATTGAGAGAGGAATTTCCAAAATTCCCACGGTAACGGGAAAAAACGGGAGTTATATATTCGATTCCGAGTGACCGTATCTCTGTAACTATAATAACTAGACTCTTCAAATTTGATACACAAGTAGGTATTATATTAGTTAAAACATTTATTTCAGGATTTATCAAAATTCCCACGGGATAAGGAAAAAAACGGGATTTATATATTCAGTTCAACGGAATCCTATGAACTGTAATTATTAGACTCTTCAAATTTAGCAAAGAAGTAGGTAATTATAATTGTAAAAAACTATTTCAAGGATTTTCGGAAATTCCCACGGGATAAGGAAAAAACGAGATTTTTCGTTTTCTGGTCGTAGAAAGCTGAAATTCGGCATGTAGGTTGTTTGGGGAGTGTAGAGGAGTATTGAGAGAGGACTTTCCAAAATTCCTACGGGAACGGGAAAAAACGGGATTTTTCGTTTTACTGGTCGTAGAAAGTTGAAGTTTGGCATGTAGGTTGCTTGGGGAGTGCAGAGGAGCATTAATAGAGGACTTTTCAAAATTCCTACGGGAACGGGAAAAAACGGGATTTTTCGTCTTACTGGGCGTAGAAAGCTGAAATTCGGCATGAGGTTGCATGGGGAGTGTAGAGGATCATTGAGAGAGGACTTTCCAAAATACCCACGGGAACGGGAAAAAACGGGATTTTTCGTTTTACTGGTCGTAGAAAGTTGAAGTTCGGCATGTAGGTTGCTTGGGGAGTGTTGAGGAGCCTTGAGAGAGGACTTTTCAAAATTCCCACGGGAACGGGAAAATACGGGATTTATATATTCGATTCCTAGTGACCGTATCTCTGTAACTATAAAAACTAGGCTCTTTAAATTTAATACACAAGTAGGTATTATATTAGTTAAAACACTAATTTCAGGATTTTTCAAAATTCCCGCGAAATAAGGAAAAAAACGGGATTTATATATTCAGTTCAACGGAATCCTATAAACTGTAATTACTAGACTCTTCAAATTTGGCATAGAAGTAGGTAATGATAATAGTAAAAAACAGTTTCAAGGATTTTCGGAAATTCCCACGGGATAAGGAAAAAACGAGATTTTTCGTTTTCTGGTCGTAGAAAGCTGAAATTCGGCATGTAGGTTGTTTGGGGAGTGTAGAGGAGTATTGAGAGAGGACTTTCCAAAATTCCTACGGGAACGGGAAAAAACGGGATTTTTCGTTTTACTGGTCGTAGAAAGTTGAAGTTTGGCATGTAGGTTGCTTGGGGAGTGCAGAGGAGCATTAATAGAGGACTTTTCAAAATTCCTACGGGAACGGGAAAAAACGGGATTTTTCGTCTTACTGGGCGTAGAAAGCTGAAATTCGGCATGAGGTTGCATGGGGAGTGTAGAGGATCATTGAGAGAGGACTTTCCAAAATACCCACGGGAACGGGAAAAAACGGGATTTTTCGTTTTACTGGTCGTAGAAAGTTGAAGTTCGGCATGTAGGTTGCTTGGGGAGTGTAGAGGAGCATTAATAGAGGACTTTTCAAAATTCCTACGGGAACGGGAAAAAACGGGATTTTTCGTCTTACTGGGCGTAGAAAGCTGAAATTCGGCATGAGGTTGCTTGGGGAGTGTAGAGGAGCATTGAGAGAGGACTTTCCAAATTTCCCACGGGAACGGGAAAAAACGGGACTTTTCGTTTTACTAGTATATGACATTATGATAGTCACTGACATGGCTGTGACGATGAATTATAATTTGGGATAACACAAACATGAGAAAGTAACTATGATTATATATGAATCATAGTTGTGATGACGAATGACGTTTGCTATTATGACGACAGTTTGAGCATTAGAAGGTGTGTGTGTGTGTGTGTGTGTGTGTGTGTGTGTGTGTGTGTGTGTGTGTGTGTGTGTGTGTGTGTGTGTGTGTGTGTGTGTGTGTGTGTGTGTGTATAATAAGCTGATCAAATTTCTGCTGGTCGGTCACTTGTCTGATGTTTGCCTAGCTTCACTGGCAGCAGGTGTTGGGGCTTACATGCCAGGGCAAGTGACTACTAAAAACAAAAAAAAACTGCTGGTCGGTCATATGCCTGATGTTTGCCTAGCTTCACTGGCAGCAGGTGTTGGGGCTTACATGTCAGGGCAAATGACTACTAAAAACAAAAACAAAAAAAAAAAACTGCTGGTCGGTCATTTGCCTGATGTTTGCCTAGCTTCACTGGCAGCAGGTGTTGGGGCTTACATGCCAGGGCAAGCGACTACTAAAACTGTTTGCTGGTCTAATTTCTGGCTGACTGGCTGACTTACTGACCGGATTGACTGGCTGTGAGAAATCTGACTGACTGAATCTGATGTGACTGTGCCTATTTATGACTATTTAACCCATCCATCACAAAGTTTACCTATAGTAATACGTTTAGAGAAGAAAAAAATATATACATTTATATCTATGACTTGATGATTTTACCTATGTACTCCGAGAACGTAGTACATGTCAGTATGGCCGTGTTAGATATACTAAGTAATATAAACTATTATAATGTTATTAGACATGTAAGGTGATAAAATATATTGGTAAAATAAGTAAGTAAATGAGATATAATTATGGAATTGATAATTTAGGTAATACTTGGCTCTAAAGACAAGCGAAATAATAATTAAGATACTTTCCGATTGTCTAACACTGGTGACGTCAGTTGTTTGCGACTCACCCACACGGCAAGGCAAACCTATAAAAGGCCTTCTTAGGCCAGGTAGAAGACACTTTGTTACGAGTCGTCGCCGGGGTCACATGACAGTTAAGTACTTTGTCTGTATACTTATGGCTATAATTTGTTGCTATATCCTTCATATATAAATATATTAATAATTGACGTAAAAATTATAACTTATGCTATTATTATGTTAACGTGTAAATGTATAAATATATAATAATAAATATTTGAATTGTGTGAGTGACGAAATTATATTGATATACATATGTCGACTATCTTAAGTTTTGTTGTTATTTGTTATCTTTAAAAAGCTACTATTTCCTTGGATGATAACATTTGTTTCAATATAAGCGTTTTCTTGAAACATGATTAGACATGTTTGTTTTACTTACCAAATACATATATCTTAACCCATCATAAACTTATTATTTCATACTCCGTTAACTCTTGGCTCCGCTAAATAAGAGAATATTAGTTATAGTACATTACTGCAGCGGCCGCGAAATAGGGGATTGCCGGCCGAGTAGTTATAGATGGCCGAGTGTTAACGAGGCCATCTAGAGATACGAGGCCGGCAATCCCTGTTCGTGGCCAAGGCTTGTATAGAGTTTATTAAAAAGATATTTTCTCAAACATGCTATGAAATATTGACGTTATGTTCCTTATAATACGCCACGAAGGGTCACGTTGCAGGTGCAGGTGCAGCCGGTGGTGGGGGACCGCCTAGACGAGAGGTCAATAATGGAATTTCATACAACTTTGCTGGCCAAGGCCAGCAAAGTGATCGTCTATTGTTTCATACCATGACGTTTATAGGTCTATGGCATCATAGCATTTAGCCATTAAAAAAAACTATAAGCAATATTTGCGTTTTGGTTCATTAAGACATTCTGCCACTACGCTTATTTAAGGTAAGGTAAGATGATGATGATGATGATGATGATGGTGTGATGATGATGGTGATGATGATGGTAATGATGATGATGATGGTGATGATGATGATGATGATGATGGCGATGATGATGATGATGATGATGGTGATGATGAGATGATGATGATGGTGTGATGATGATGGTGATGATGATGATGACGATGATGGTGATGATGATGATGGTGATGATGATGATGATGATGGTGATGGTGATGACGATGATGTTGATGATGATGTTGATCATGATGGTGATGATGATGATGGTGGTGATGGTGATGCATGTTTGAGAAAAACTCTATACAAGCCTTGGCCACGAACAGGGATTGCCGGCCTCGTATCTCTAGATGGCCTCGTTAACACTCGGCCATCTATAACTACTCGGCCGGCAATCCCCTATTTCGCGGCCGCTGCAGTAATGTACTAATATGTGACTTTGACCCTTTTCTAACACGCGCGGCGCCCGTGTGTGCGTGCGCGGGTGTATTAGCGATCGACGTCGCAGGTGAATGCGCGTGCACAGAGGGCGACGGCGAAGCGACCGTTGATAGATGAGTCATCTTTGCGTTATTGTGCGGACTTTTGTTGACTACCGGCACATTTATGCTGTTCTCTAATGCTACCGGTATATTGATATTTTGCGAGCTTGTAAGTGGAAACACATGACAATTTCCCATATCAGGTGGTGTATGGGGTTGCTCAATACTTCTATATGGTATTCTAGACATATCTTTATAGTTCACGGATTCCTCGCTCTCCGGCACTTGAAAGAAACCCATGGGACCACTGCTATGGTCGTAACTGCTGAGAAACTCACCACGCTTGGCGTTTACTTTCGATGGATTCGAGACATTCACCACCGACGTCATTTTTAACGTGTTTAGGTCCAACATAAGTGCATCCAACTGTTCCTTTGTAGCGTATTGCTCCATGATTTTCTTAACATCTTGCTGCACCTTTAATACATCCTTTAGAAGCCTGGTTGTGTCGACGTGATCAAAGTACACCGGAGGTAGCCTGTGCAAATCTCTAGCAACAAATATAGGAAGATAATCTGTATGTCCTTCCTTCAACACTGTTATAATATCGTCAATATCACGACGTGACTTGCCACTTCCTTTTCCTACTTTTTTACGCCTTGCAGTCGAAATTTGAAGTTGCAATTTATATTAATGATCTACCTAATATTTCAAATCACAATTATACATTATTTTCCGATGACATTTCCGTAATAATACCATTCAAAATTAATTCCAATAATGAAGAATATAATAATGACATTAATAATACTATCGTTAAAATAATTAAATGGTTAAAACATAATAATTTATTTGTTAATATTGACAAAACAAGCTATATTCAATTTCATAACAGACATGGTTTAAAAAGAAATCTAATAGTTAAGTACGATAACAAAACATTAACAGAAAACAACCAAGTAACTTTCCTCGGTATAGTGCTTGACGATAGTTGTTCTTGGAAATCGCACATCGAAAGATTGTGTGGTAAAATCAACCGCTTTGCATATGCTCTTTGAAGACTACGGAAAGTCACAAACAAAAATATTGCAATTCAGGCCTACCATGGTTATGTATGCTCAGTTCTCAGATACGGGATTCTCATATGGGGAAATTCAGTCCACATAAACAGAGTTTTGATAGCACAGAAGCAGTGCATTCGTAGTATCTGTGATGTTGCTCAATATTTATCCTGTAGACCTTTGTTTAAAAGTCTTAAATTACTGACAGTTCCATCTCTGTATATGTTGGAAGCATGTATGTTTGTAAAAACACACCATGAACTGTTTAAAAAAATTGGAGATGTATACACTTTTAATACTCGATATCCGGATAACTTAGTTGTACCTAAGGCCAATTCAAAACAGTTCAGTTACAGTTGTTATCCAATGGCCATAAAAATTTTTAATGCTCTTCCACAAGATTTTAAAGGTCTGCCCATAAGGGAGTTTAAACGTAAACTCTCTCACTGGCTTCAAAATGAATGTTTTTACTCGTTAAACGAATTTTTAAAACGTAACCAAATTGGGCGTGGTTACTAGAATTGTAAAATTTTGATTTTATTGTCTATTGAAATTTGTTTTGTTATTTTATTATTTTGTTATTTTACTATTTTGACATGCATAATATGAATTATACGTAGTTAACTATTTATTTAGAACATAATAATATAATTGTACCTACTTACAGTGTAACTTAAATAATTAGATTAATTAAATTTATTAAGATTAAAATATATACTTATTTGTAAAATATAATTTGTACGTCATATAGTGATAAAACATGTGAAACTCTTTCTTCCATGCCACAAAATATGTACCATGTTTTATGCAAATAAATGATTTATGATTTATGATTTAAGCATCATTAATACGGACAATAAAAAGCAGATTACACCTACAACAAAAGCACAAAACAATCCATGCCACCCGAGACGTCCCCAAAACTACCCGAGCCGGTACGGCGAGGGCAGACAGACACGTCGAGGGGAAAATGAGTCCAATGCTCGACACTCTGCTCTTCACTTCGATTACAAGGAAAATAAACAGCAACATTGGAAACCATTAATTTACAAGCTGCAATTTTCATCCAATGCATTATTTATAATAATGTACCAGATTTGCGTAATTTTATTGATTTCGTAATATAAAACAATAGTTATATATAGCAGCTACCGAACCACCCCAAACAAACATGCAACCGCCATATAGTTCCTTCACCCTACCCTACGTTTTAAAATCACACTCGAAATCAAGTACCGGACAACCGCTTTGCTTCTGTAAGAGAATTAATTTGTATTGTGTTTTGAAGGATTTTTTTGATGTTAAACACGCCTTATCGGTGGGGGTATATTGTTCCAGCACTTGGTTGCAAGATAACGAAAACTACCGGTAAAAGCTACAGTTCTGTGGGGGTGACATTCCAACAGACAATGTCGGGTGGATCTAGTTCCATATCTCCTATGAAAAGGGGAAACATCTGTCTTAGTGAAAAGATAATCGGGTTTCTTAAAATTCATGACCTCAAATAGAAGACTTGCAAGATGTAAGTGTCTTCGCGAGGACATGTTCAGCATAGAAGCTTTGTTCAGATATGGCGTTATTTATTTATTTATTTATTTTAGGGATAAAAAACAACTGTACACAATGTATTACAAACTAAGTTACAATAGTGTGTTATTCTATGTACAATCAACAACATTATCCACAGAATACTATGAAACTATAACGGTTGTCGACATTAGAGTGCCGTACTACACTTAGCTCAAGTTACTTAAGTCGGTACACATTACATAGTCTGTTAACCTAAAAAAAAAAAAAAATTTCAAACTGAAATACACAAAAATTAGCTATATGTAACAATCACGGTTCATCTTAATATATCTATATATATAAAAGAAGAAACTGACTGACTGACTGACTGACTGACTGACTGACTGACATATCAACGCACAGCCCAAACCACTGGGCCTAGAGATTCCAAATTTGGCATGTAGGTTCCATATAAGGTCTAGGGGTGCACTAAGAAAGGATTTTTCAAAATTCACTTCCTAAGGGGGTGAAAAGGGGGTCCAAAGTTTGTATGGGGAAATAAGATTAGTTCGACTATTTTATTCGAAACTTCACAGAAGTACTCTTAATGGTAAATGAGTAAACACGTGTTTCAGGTTTTTTGAGAATTCAACCCCTAAAAGGGGGGAAAGGGGTAACAAAGTCTGAAAATCAACATGGGTGTTGTTTCTATGGTTTATCGGGTCGCTGGTTATGAAAACAACAACGGTTTTAAAATCCGACGTGGCGGACGTAAAATACCATCTCCCTGGATGGGGTGCGATGGGGTTGAAATCTATATATATAAAAGAAGAAACTGACTGACTGACTGACTGACTGACTGACTGACTGACATATCAACGCACAGCCCAAACCACTGGGCCTAAAGATTCCAAATTTGGCACGTAGGTTCCTTATAAGGTCTAAGGGTGCACTAAGAAAGGATTTTTCAAAATTCACTCCCTAAGGGGGTGAAACTGGGGTCCAAAGTTTGTATGGGGAAACAAGATTCGTTCGACTATTTTATTCGAAACTTCACAGAAGTACTCCTAATGATAAATGAGTAAACACATGTTTCAGGTTTTTTGAGAATTCAACCCCTAAAAGGGGGAAAAGGGGTAACAAAGTCTGAAAATCAACATGGGTGTTGTTTCTATGGTTTATCGGGTCGCTGGTTATGAAAACAACAACGGTTTTAAAATTTGACGTGGCGGACGTAAAATACCATCTCCCTGGATGGGGTGCGATGGGGTTGAAATGTCTAATTAAACTAAATGACTGTTGATATATCAACGCACAGCCCAAACCACTGGATCTAGAGACTTGAAATTTTGCACATAGATACCTTATACAATGCAGGCATCCACTAAGGAAGGATTTTTTGGAATTCCCACGGGGACGGGCAAAAACGGGATTTATATATTCGATTCCGAGTGATCCTATCTCAGTAACTATAATAACTAGACTCTTCAAACTTGATACACAAGTAGGTATTACATTAGTTAAAACATTAATTTCAGGATTTTTCTAAATTCCCACGGGATAAGGAAAAAACGGGATTTATATATTCAGTTCCACGGGATCCTATGAACTATAATTACTAGACTCTAGAAATTTGGCATAGAAGTAGGTAATTATAATAGTAAAAAACCTTTGTAAGGATTTTTGGAAATTCCCACGGGGTAAGGAAAAAACGGGATTTTTCGTTTTACTGGTCGTAGAAAGCTGAAATTCGGCATCTAGGTTGCTTGGAAAGTGTAGAGGATTGAGAGAGGACTTTCCAAAATTCCCACGGGAACAGGAAAAAACGGGATTTTTCGTTTTACTGGTCGTAGAAAGCTAAAATTCGGCATCTAGGTTGCTTGGAAAGTGTAGAGGATTGTGAGAGGACTTTCCAAAATTCCCACGGGAACGGGAAAAAACGGGATTTTTCGTTTTACTGGTCGAAGAAAGCTAAAATTCGGCATCTAGGTTGCATGGAGAGTGTAGAGGAGGATAATAAATAATAATAAAATAATAAAAATGATTTATTGTACAATCAACATCAAATTAGTTACAGTGCTCAAAACATAAAGTAGGTTTGTACAGAGAAGTCACAAGAGTTGTCATACAATCTGACCCCCCAAACTAGGTAAAGAACTGTGTCTTGGGGGACAAAAGAGGATTAAAAGAGGACTTTCCAAAATTCCCATGGGAACGAGAAAAAACGGGATTTTTCGTTTTACTGGTCGTAGAAAGCTGAAATTCGGCATGTTGGTTGCTTGGGGAGTGTCGAGGAGGACTGAGAGAGGACTTTCCGAAATTCCCACGGGAACGGGAAAAAACGGAATTTTTCTTTTTACTGGTCGCAGAAAGCCAAAATTCGGCATGTAGGTTGCTTGGGGAGTGTAGAGGAGCATTGCCACTTTCCAAAATTCCCACGGGAACGGGAAAAAAACGGGAGTTTTCGTTTTACTGGTCGTAGAAAGCTGGAATTCGGCATGTAGATTGTTTAGGGAGTGTAGAGGAGTATTGAGAGAGGACTTTCCAAAAGTCCCACGGGAACGGGAAAAAAACGGGAGTTTTCGTTTTACTGGTCGTAGAAAGCTGGAATTCGGCATGTAGATTGTTTAGGGAGTGTAGACGAGTATTGAGAGAGGACTTTCCAAAATTCCCACGGGAACGGGAAAAAAAACGGGATTTTTCATTTTACTGGTCGTAGAAAGCAGGAATTCGGCATGTAGATTGTTTGGGGAGTGTAGAGGAGCATTGAGAGAGGACTTTCCAAAATTCCCACGGGAACGGGAAAAACGGGATTTTTCGTTTTACTGGTCATAGAAAGCTGAAATTTGGCAAATGAGTTCCTTGGGGAGTGTAGGGGAGCATTAAGAAAGCATTTCCCAAAATTCTTACGGGAACGGGAAAAAACGGGATTTTGCGTTTTATTGGTTGTAGAAAGTTAAAATTTCAAAATTCATAAATTTATACTGTAAGTAGGCCGTAAAGGGCTCTTTAACCGACTTCAAAAAAAGGGGAAGGTTATGCATTCCACTTTATGTATTTTTTTATGAAGGTATGTTCACCGATTTCTCGGTCAATTGTGGACCGATTTTAAAAAAATTTTTTTTTTCGAAAGAATACAATATACTCCTGAGATGCTCCCATTGTCACCAAATCAGGATCTGATGACGGAATCTCAGGGAAATCGAGGGCAAACCTCAAATTTTGTAGGCACGCATTACGTTTTTCGCTTACTTGCACGCTTTCTTGCACGCTTGCTTGCTTCCTTGTATGCGTGCTTGCTTGCATCTTGCTTGCATGCTTGCTGGCATGCTTGCTTGCATGCTTGCTTGCTTGCCTGTATGCTTGCTTGCTTGATATCTTGGTTCTTTGGAATACTCATGGTACACGCGAGCGAAGCCGCGGGCAAAAGCTAGTGTCTAAATAAACTAAATGACTGTTGATATATCAACGCACAGCCCAAACAACTGGATCTAGATACTTGAAATTTTGCACATAGATACCTTATACAATGTAGGCATCCACTAAGGAAGGATTTTTGGGAATTCCCACAGGAACGGGAAAAAATGGGATTTATAAATTCGATTCCGAGTGACCCTATCTCAGTAACTATAATAACTAGACTCTTCAAATTTGATACACAAGTAGGTATTATATTAGTTAAAACATTAATTTCAGGATTTTTCAAAATTCCCACGGGATAAGGAAAAAACGGGATTTATATATTCAGTTCAACGGGATCCTATGAACTATAATTACTAGACTCTTCAAGTTTGACATTGAAGTAGGTAATTATAATAGTAAAAAACTGTTTTAAGGATTTTTGGAAATTCTCACGGGATATGGAAAACACGGGATTTTTCGTTTTACTGGTCGTAGAAAGCTGAAATTCGGCATGTAGGATGCTTAGGGAGTGTAGAGGAGGATTGAGAGAGGACTTTCAAAAATTCCTACAGGAACGGGAAAAAACGGGATTTTTCGTTTTACTGGTTGTAGAAAGCTGAATTCGGCATGTAGGTTGCTTGGGGAGTGTAGAGGAGCATTGTGAGAGGACTTTCAAAAATTCCTACAGGAACGGGAAAAAACGGGATTTTTCGTTTTACTGGTCGTAGAAAGACGAAATTTGGCAAGTGGGTTCCTTGGGGAGTGTAGGGGAGCACCAAGAAAGCATTTCCCGAAATTCTTACGGGAACGGGAAAAAACGGGATTTTGCGTTTTACTGGTTTTTAGAAAGCTAAAATTTCAAAATTCATAAGTGCACACTGTAAATAGGCCGCAAAGGGCTCTTTAACCGAGTTCAAAAAAAGGAGGAGATTACATGCATTCCACTTCATGTATTTTTTTATGTAGGTATGTTCGCCGATTTCTTGGTCAATTGTGGACCGATTATAAAAATTATTTTTTTATTCGAAAGAATACAATATACTCCTGAGATGGTTCCAATGTCACCAAATCAGGATCTGATGTCGGGATCTTAGGGAAATCGAGGGCAACCCTCAAATTTTGTACGCATGCATTACGTTTTTCATATATTTTCTCAAGCTATTTAAGTGTTTGCGTCTGGTAGACATCATCTAATGTAGATGAGCTGATGATGGAAGGTAAAACTCCTAAACGGTTAGGAGTTGAGGATATTTTTTCAAATATTATAGGTACGTATAGACCGATAGTTGTATTCTTTCAGTTTATCCGGGTGAGCTGATGATGGAAGGTTAAACTCCTTAACGGTTAGGAGTTATAGGAAGTTTCTTTAAATATCATATGCACGTATAAACCTTTAGTTGTATTCTTTCTGGTTATTCAGATGAGCTGATGATGGACGGTATAACTCCTTAACGGTTAGGCCACACAACACCATAACAAAATACTACAATATGTATAATATCAATGCTAAGTAGGTACACAGCGCTTCCAGTTACTCAAGTTTCCGTAGAAGGTAAGAAAACATTGAATTATACCTAATGCAAGACAGGGGAAATTAATAATAGGTTTTATATTATTAACAAACCTGGTTATTTTAGTGCCCGCTTTCGAATACTTAGTGAAAAACATTGTATATAAAGAAATACTGTAAAGGACCGTATCCACCTGAAGTTTAGTCGGGCTTGCTTGCTCGCTTACTTGCACGCTTTCTTGCACGCTTGCTTGCTTACGTGCATGCATGCTTGCTTGCATGCATGCTTGCTTGCATGCTTGCATGCTTGCTTGCTTGCCTGTATGCTTGCTTGCTTGATATTTTGGTTCTTTGGAATACTCATGGTACACGCGAGCGAAGCCGCGGGCAAAAGCTAGTCTTAATATATAAAAGAAGAGACTGACTGACTGACTGACTGACATATCAACGCACAGCCCAAACCACTGGGCCTAGAGATTCCAAATTTGGCATGTAGGTTCCTTATAAGGTCTAGGGGTGCACTAAGAAAGGATTTTTCAAGATTCACTCCCTAAAGGGGTGAAACGGGGGTCCAAAGTTTGTATGGGGAAACAAGATTCGTTTGACTATTTTATTCGAAACTTCACAGAAGTACTCCTAATGATAAATGAGTAAACAAGTGTTTCAGGTTTCTTGAGAATTCAACCCCTAAAAGGGGGAAAAGGGGTAACAAAGTCTGAAAATCAACATGGGTGTTGTTTCTATGGTTTATCGGGTCGCTGGTTATGAAAACAACAACGGTTTTAAAATCCGATGTGGCATACGTAAAACACCATCTCCCTGGATGGGGTGCGATGGGGTTGAAATGTCTAAATATCAATATGGATGTCGTTTTCAAGGTTTTGCCCAAACCACTGGACCTAGAGACTTGAAATTTTGCACATACCTTATACAATGTAGGCATCCACTAAGGAAGAACTTTTGGGAATTCCCACGGGAACGGGAAAAAACGGGATTTGTATATTCGATTCCGAGTGACCCTATCTCAGTAACTATAATAACTAGACTCTTTAAATTTGATACACAAGTAGGTATTAAATTAGTTAAAACAGTAATTTCAGGATTTTTCAAAATTCCCACGGGATAAGGAAAAAACGGGAATTATATATTCAGTTCAACGGAATCCTATGAACTATAATTACTAGACTCTTCAAATTTGGCATAGAAGTAGGTAATTATAGTAGTAAAAAACAATTTTAAGAGTTTTCTGAATTCGGTTTTTTGAAGGAAAAACGGGATTTTTCGTTTTACTGGTCGTAGAAAGCTGAAATTCAGCATGTAGGTTGCTTGGGGAGTGTAGAGGAGCATTGAGAGAGGACTTTCTGAAATTCCCACGGGAACGGGAAAAACGGGATTTTTCGTTTTACTGGTCATAGAAAGCTGAAATTTGGCAAGTGGGTTCCTTGGGGAGTATAGGGGAGCATTAAGAAAGTATTTCTCGAAATTCTTACGGGAACGGGAAAAAACGGGATTTTGCGTTTTACTGGTTGTAGAAAGCTAAAATTTCAAAATTCATAAATTTATACTGTAAGTAGGCCGCAAAGGGCTCTTTAACCGACTTAAAAAAAGGAGGTTATGCATTCCACTTTATGTATTTTTTTATGTAGGTATGTTCACCGATTTCTCGGCCAATTGTGGACCGATTATAAAAAATATTTTTTTATTCGAAAGAATGCAATATACTCCTGAGATGGTCCCATTGTCACCAAATCAGAATCTGATGACGGGATCTCAAGGAAATCGAGGGCAACCCTCAAATTTTGTAGGCACGCATTACGTTTTTCATATATTTTCTCAAGCTATTTAAGTGTTTGCGTCTCGTAGACATCATCTCATGTTGATGAGCTGATGATGGAAGGTAAATCTCCTTAACGGTTAGGAGTTGAGGATAATTTTTCAAATATTATAGGTACGTATAGACCGATTGTTGTATTCTTTCTGGTTATTCAGATGAGCTGATGATGGAAGGTTTAACTCCTTAGCTGTTAGATCACACAACACCTTTACAAAATACTATAATATGTATACATAATATCAATGCTAAGTAGGTACACAGCGCTTCCAGTTACTCAAGTTTCCGTAGAAGGTAAGAAAACATTGAATTATACCTAATGCAGGACAGGGGAAAGTAATAATAAGTTTTATATTATTAACAAGCCTGGTTATTTTAGTGCCCGCTTCCGAATTAGTGAAAAACAGTGTATATAAAGAAATACTGTAAAGGACCTGTACCTGAAGTTTAGTCGGGCTTGCTTGCGCGCTTGCTTGCACGCTTACTTGCACGCTTTCTTGCACGTTTGCTTGCTTGCGTGCATGCTTGCTTGCTTGATATCTTAGTTTTTTGGAATACTCATGGTACACGCGAGCGAAGCCGCGGGCAAAAGCTAGTGAGTGTATATACAGTCAAGTGCAAACATATATGTATCGATTTAATTCTATCGTCACAACATAAGAGCTATGGGACATATTTATGAGCAAGTTAAATGCACCCATATTTTTACTCTGACTACTGTACCACGTACCGGAACTCACAGCGTAGGTAGGCCTCCAACAAGATGGAGCGACGACCTGGTTAAGGGTGCGGGGTGGTGTAGGACCGGTCTCTTTGGCGAAAATTGGGGGAGGCCTATGTTCAGCAGTGGATGTCAATAGTGATGATGATGATGTGTTGTTGCTCGAAGATATTTTCCATTACCAACCCACAATAACGAAATAGGCACGCGTATCTAGGTTCAGCTAGCAAAGTATAGAGGATGTGGTTTTCCGCTCTACTTGATAAATTTGATAATGTTATCGTGGCTAACCATTATCTTCTATATATATAAATGTCGGCGCAAATCATAAAAAGGGGTTGATTTGACGTCAAAGAGGCTCAGCGCGTGTTTGGCGTATTCCGGTGGCGCTGCTGTCGCGATCACGTGCTGACGAAACGTCGAGAACCGGCGCGCGGCCGGCCGGCATTCTCATACAGACCGGCAACCGGAGCGCGTGTGTTATCCCGTCGGATCGTCTGCCTCTTTGCCGTTACAGTTTGAATTTGAAAGTTAACGTTTTATTTGATTTGTTACTGTTCATTATAAAGTTACCGTTATTATTTGAATTGTGTTCCAATTAAATAATGTGTGATTGACTTTCTGGGTTTCATTCCGACATATATCTATATATATAAAAGAAGAAACTGACTGACTGACTGACTGACTGACTGACATATCAACGCACAGCCCAAACCGCTGGGCCTAGAGATTCCAAATTTGGCATGTAGGTTTCTTATAAGATCTAGGGGTGCACTAAGAAAGGATTTTTCAAAATTCACTCCCTAAGGGGGTGAAACGGGGGTCCAAAGTTTGTATGGGGAAACAAGATTCGTTCGCCTATTTTATTCGAAACTTCACAGAAGTACTCCTAATGATAAATGAGTAAACACGTGTTTCAGATTTTTTGAGAATTCAACCCCTAAAAGGGGGAAAAGGGGTAACAAAGTCTGAAAATCAACATGGGTGTTGTTTCTATGGTTTATTGGGTCGCTGGCTCGCTGGTTATGAAAACAACAACGGTTTTAAAATCCGATGTGGCGGACGTAAAATACCATCTCCCTGGATGGGGTTGAAATGTCTAATTAAACTAAATGACTGTTGATATATCAACGCACAGCCCAAACCACTGGACCTAGAGACTTGAAATTTTGCACATAGATACATTATACAATGTAGGCATCCACTAAAGTAGGTGTTTATTGGGAGTTCTAAATCACTTTTCAAGTGATTTAGAACTCCCAAAAGGGTTTGATGATCTAGAACTTCAAGTGATTTAGAACTCCGAAAAGGGTTTGATGATCTAGAACTTCAAGTGATTTAGAACTCCCTAAAGGGTTTGATGATCTAGAACTCGCAATCGGTTTTGGTGATCTTGAACTCTCAATCGGTTTTTAGTGACTTAAAACTCTCAGTCGAGTTTATCTGATTTAAAACACCATCTTTCACGGTACGAAAATTTTTGGTGATTATTTTTGATTGACATTAATAACTTGTCTTTGACTTAATGAAAATTCTCGGTTGTTAGTTTATTTAAGAAGTGTTAGGAGTCATGACAGAAAAAAACAAAAGCTTAACACAACGAGTACAGCGCGCGTTCTGCACTCGAGGGACACAGAGGTCTCAAACCGTCCTAGCCTCTTCATCGGTGGTGCTCAATCGCATGGTGACTACTTGGCTAGTTGGAATGATGTTTGAACACCACACAATCAACATCGCATAGTTGGCCAGACCCTTTGACGTGAAAGTGCAGCGTACCAGAGCACTACCGACCTAGTGT
This sequence comes from Archips xylosteana, assembly GCA_947563465.1. Taxonomy (NCBI): domain Eukaryota; kingdom Metazoa; phylum Arthropoda; class Insecta; order Lepidoptera; family Tortricidae; genus Archips; species Archips xylosteana. The sequence goes on from CANOAX010000003.1 coordinate 1,305,152, forward strand.
TGGATTTTCCATTTCAATATTCGTTCGATAGGTATTTCCACACTGAGACGTGGCCAGCGCCACAGCGTGTACTCTACAGTTCCTCCACAGCTACCGGTCGGAGTAGTGTGAATTTCCCGAAAGACATATCAAGTCAAGTTCTATTTATATGAACGAATGTTAAAAACTTCGAAAGCGCGATGCAGAACAGTCGAGTGCCTAGTGAAATTGTAAATCATAAAACGAACCTAGAATTAATGATTCAACGTTTAAAATACAATGAAAATATTAAGATGTCATATCGGGTTTTAATTCTAAAGCAACAAAGTTAGCACGCATGACGTATTACCGATTCTAAGGTGTACATTAAGGACAGTACAAGTAAAACTAACTTGTTCAAATTAGAACCTAACATAACGTAACATAAGGTCTCAATAGAAAATGATGTGCATATTTTTCTTTAAACTCATTCGCTATATCTAGAAAGACTTAATGTATAATATAAGCTTTGTCTCATTATCAACCTTATCATGAAGGAATACGAGTGCTTAATAAGTTAATATCATGTCACCAATAACCTTTCTATAACGTGCTAATTGCAGCGTCTCATATCTCAAGGAACTTGATACGATGTGATTTAGAAACAGCGAATGTAAGTAGGTATCATTGTAGGAATAATTTAAAACAACGAATGTGTTTTACAACTTAGAATAACCATTTTATTTTAATTTTAACATTAAGTACAATATATTGCTTTTATGTTAGATCCCTCATATATAAGTTTATTATTTTTACAAATCAACAAAACAGGAGAATTTAAGTATACGATAAACATACATCTATTTTTTCATTTCATTATTATTTATTGTTAAATAAAAAAATGAATATAAGAATGAATACATAACAATATGGTATCTTTATCACTCCTTACGTAACTAATTTCTTTAGTAACCTAACCAACTCAGAGTTCAATACATATCTCAAAAATGGTTGAACCGATTCTAATGAACCAAAGCTAAGAATCATCACAAGGAAATTTGCTTTTATGAAACAAAAATAAACTTTTTATCTGTTTGAGGGCTATGGTGCCACATACTGACATTGGTGTTAGACTTATAACATCATTATTTTACGTTGAGGTTAAAAATATTTATCGTTTAGCTATAACTTAAGCATTACTTAATAACAAATATCTTCACTTAATTTCTTTACAATTTTTTCGATGAGTCGCTCGGTCGCATTTAATAAATCATCGTATTCGTTTTCTACGATGTATTGCACTGATTGCACAGTTATCGCATTTGATTCAGCCATAGGATCGATATCAGAAACACTGATTTTTATTATGCTTTTCCCTTTCGTCACTTTCTTGATGACATGAGAGTTTAAGCCATTATCCTTCGATTTGCTTTTTTTCACTCTTGGTGTTCTTTTTTTGACATCCTTTGTTTGACAGGGAGGAATATCTACGGAGCGATTCAACATCCTCTCTTGATATTTCGAATACTCATCCAAATTTTGTGAGTATGGAACCTCATTTATTTTCTCGTTAAATTGAGAGAAAAATGGAGGGAAATCGATGTCGAAGTCCTCTTTAGGGTCAATGGCCTGTGAGCTCTGAAAAAATTAAAAACAAGAACGGTAAAATTAATTAAAACAAAATATGTAATATAAGGCAATTTACAGTTTGGAAAGTACTCACCATTTTATTTTTTCAACGAAAGAAGCAAGCTGTTCGTTACAAATCCGTGATTGAAATATATATTAATAACAAAAAATACGCTTTTATAGGTACTATGGTTTCGATGAAGTTGCAATTTTTGTTTCGTGACCTCGTTCCAATTCATGTTTCGACAAGTCAAAATGAGTAATTTCGTGAATAATTTGTAAGGATATTTATTTAGCATTCATCTTTACTGTGTGCGCAAGCTTTAAGGTCGGCTTTCGTTTGTTACGAGGCGGCGCTTTAATAGTATCTTATTTCAAATTAGGTTTTAAAATTGACACGTGTTTATCAAATCAACATGATTTGCGCAATTGAATGCAGAGAAGTGGAACCTTTCACTACGTATACAAACAATATTATTTATTGTAACTAGCGCTCTCAATTAAGTTGTGGTCGGCAGGCGTATGTTTGATCGCGCATCAGTTACGTGTTTAATAGTTGTCGACGCCTGCTTTCATGTCAGCATATTTGTTTCATTAAAACTAATCAGTTTTTCTAACTTGTGCATTTCCGTACGTAACTTCTAATCAGTGCATAACGCCGTTTGCTTATTATAAGCAAGTGAAACTACCTAGGTGAATCTTAGATAATGTTCGTAAGTTTTATATTTTATTTATTGTAACTGATCTCCTTAATTTGATAATAATTTATGTGTGCACTCCAATGCAATCTTAATGAATTTAACTATGTTTATTAGGTCGGGTACGGATTACAACCTTGAACACTCTGAGGAAGAGCAGTTTGATTCTAGAAAGGAATCCTGTAGTGGAAGGTAATAAAGTTTCAAATATTTATGTGCTTTGCTATCTTTTTATAATTTATTACGGACATCTGAGTCGATCGTAGCATTTAAATTTAAAGTACCAGTAAATAAAAAATAAATTTATTATTGGTGAAAAAATTCCAGCTACGTGTCCGTTGACTTTAATTATATTTTGTTTCCTTTATTAACGATTTCAGTAAGAAAATTCATCCAAAAGCTTCTGTGAAAACTGGAAGGGCTCTACCAAAGCCAAACGCGAAATCAGAGTGGCTCCTGAGTAGCGAGGACGAGGAAGATATTGAACGTTCCAAACAGGAACTGAGCGAGTCTGGAGACGAATCCACTACTACAAGGTGAGTAACTCATTAAAAAATATGTATATGGTTCTAAGTGTGTTGTGATTGAATTTTAGTTTATTTATTTTCATATTTATAATTTCAGTAAAAAGGTGCTACCAAAGACTGTAGTAAAAAGAAAAACTGTTCATGAACCTAAGCCGAAGAAAGAAAAAAGTGTAAAACGGTCCAAAACGGAACAAAGTGAAAGTGAAGAGGAGTATACTACAGCAAGGTACGTACCTAACCAGTCTATTTATTTTATTTTTTCATGCCATAATTATTTTTAGTTTTTTGTGCGACATTATCTAAAAAATGATACGAGGTTTCTGACTGTGAGGACTGACGACTGATGGGGTCGGAAGAACCAACAACAAGATGAAGCGACGACCTGGCGAAGGTGGCGGGAACGCATTGGATGCGGATGGCGCGGGGCTGATCTGTGGCGAGCCTTGGGGGAGGCCTATGTTCAGCAGTGGACGTCTTTCGGCTGATACGAGTCTCTCAAATCTAAGCGTACTTTTAATTCTTACGTTGTTGTATTATTTATATAATGTTTTCTTCTGCATTTTCAGGAAAAGGGGTCCATCAAAAAAACTAGGTGCTTGCAAACCGAAGCCAGGCGCTAAAAGTGGGTGGATTTGGGAGTGCGCGGACGAAGAAGATGTGGAAGTGCAGCGTAGTGCGGAAACTGACAGAGCTCTAACGTCGGTGCTGAATCGACGCGTTCCCGGCGGAAGAGTGCGACGTATGACCTCATTGAAAGGTGACCTGTACTTAGAATTAAAACTTTACAATGTAGATGATATTAAGAACGTTAACGCACTCGATCGTTGGGAGAAAGCTTTAGTTAGTTTGAAATATAGGTTGGATTCGAATTCACCCGTAGTGGATAACGTAAATAGAATTCTAAAAATTTGTAAAAAAGATTTTAGTGCGGAAGGAACTTTTTTCGCAGATAGAAAGAAATAAAAGATTTATGTTTAGTAGGTCAAGTAAGTGCTTTACCATTTTTATTACAATTCCTTTTTATCAAAACAATAAGACAGATTGACATATTTACTTGCAAGTGCAAATAGCCTTTAATGTTTTAAGCCGTACAACTAACATTAAACCTTAGGGTGGTAAAGCAATTTCTTGGTCGACTATGCCTATACATGACGCTGTTAGCTTAAGAATTAAGGATTAAACAAAACCAGTCTATTTATTTAGAATTTATCTTTTCACTCAACTTGATACACAAATCAAAATGCGGAAAAGATTGATATTTTGTTCAGTGTGTGAAATAAGCATCCTAAGTAAAGCTTTTTCTGCTCATTTACGTAGCATCGTACACAAAAATAATAATTCAGTTCAAATAAACTCATATATTGAAAAAATAAGCACTGCATTTCGTAGTAGGATTGCTTCATATAGAGTGCGAGTTCTCGAAGCTAGTTCACACGACGCTCCAACTCTGTTTTTGAGTAAACTTCGCAGGCGAGTCTATCAACTTCTCGAAGCAAGAAGAGCTGCTTTTGGTTCAATTAAAGCTAACTTTGAGCTGTTTACTGAATTTTGTTTACCGAAAAATGATACTTGCGAGATTAAATCATTTGCAACGCGAAATATGATTCTGAATCAGAGCTATGATTTTAACGAAATATTTTCACTGATTTTACATACGATAGGAAAAAAAATCGAAGAATTTCAAGAAAGAGATAGTGGTTGGAGTTTCCTTCGAAACTTATATTTAGAAGTTAACATAAACAAATACAATCCACTGAGAGCATCAGGATTTATTGAATTACCGAAAAATATAAAACTTAAACGAGCATGCGTTAATATTAAAAACAAAGATAATTGTTGTTTTTTATGGAGTATAATAGCAGCGTTATTTCCTGTAAAAAATAATGCGGATCGTGTATCATCGTATCCTCATTTTAAAGGAATACTAAACATAAAAAATATGACATTTCCTGTAGGGCTCTCTGATATAAAAACATTTGAAAAAAATAACCAGAACATAAGTCTTAATATTTTTGGTTTAAGGAATAATAGAGATATTGTAGGTCCTCTTTATAAAACTGCAAACAAATGTAAACATCATATAAATTTATTGATGTTAGAAAAAGGAAATGAAACACATTATTGCTTGATAAAAAATTTAGGTCGCCTTCTAAAAAAACAACTAACGAAACATAACGGAAAAATATTTCTCTGTGAAGAGTGTTTAATATTTTTTCGTACTGAAGATAAACTTCATAATCATGTATGTGGCGGCGTCGCGACAGTGTTACCTGATCGCGGTACTTATATTCAATTTAAAAATTTTGAAAGAATGCAGGATATGCCCTTTGTTATCTACGCAGACTTCGAATCTTTATTGCAACCGGAACCAAGTGGGAGGGTTAGCTCAAAATGTACTACTACATTACAACGACACGTACCTGCTGCATTTGCCTACTATATCATATGTTCATATGATAGTTCTCTCAACAGATATGTAACTTATCGTGGACGAGACTGCGTTACTAAATTTCTTAACTATCTGAAAAAGGATGTAGTGGAAATAAATAATATTTACAAAAGCCCAGCACCGTTTATTCCTACGCTCGAAGAAGAAAAAAAGTTTTTAGAAGCGAAGTATTGTTTTCTTTGCAATAAATTGTTGTTAGATGATGCAGTAAGAGACCACTGTCATTTAACGGGACGATTTAGAGGAGCAGCTCATTCTTTCTGTAATATTCAGTTTCGTTTACCAAAGTTTATACCAGTATTCTTTCACAATTTGTCAGGGTATGATGCTCATTTGTTTATACGCGAGCTAGGAGAAATGCCAGGCAGGTTAAAGGTTATCGCGAAAAACAAAGAGAACTATATATCGTTCACAAAATTTTTACAAACGAGTCCTGATGAGTTCGTACCTATTCGTTTTGTTGATTCTTTCAAGTTTTTAGGAACCAGTTTGGAAAAACTTGCAGCCGATTTAAATAATGATGACTTTGCACATTTACACCGCTTTTTCCCCATTTCAGACCACTTTTCTCTACTTAGAGGGAAGGGTGTATATCCATATGAATACATGACATGCTGGAATTCCTATGAAGAGGAAACTTTACCTCCACGGGAATGTTTTTATAACTCTATGACAGATAGTGTAATTTCAGAATCTGATTATAAGCATGCTGAATGCGTTTGGAAAGTGTTTAATATAAATAACTTAGGCGAGTACACTGACCTGTATCTTAAAACAGATGTGCTATTACTAGCTGATATATTTGAAAACTTTCGTCAGACTTGTAAGTTAAACTACAAATTAGATCCTGCTTTTTATATGACTGCTCCAAGTTTAAGCTTTGACGCGATGTTACTTATTACTAATGTAAAACTAGAACTCATTAATGATCTCGAAATAATTCGAATGATTCAAAAAGGAATCCGTGGAGGTGTGAGCCTTTGCTCGTCTAGATACGCACGTGCGAATAATAAATACTTGCCAAACTATGATGCATCAGTTCCAGATAGTTATCTGTTATATATAGACTGTAACAATCTGTATGGTTTTGCGATGTGTGGTTATTTACCGTACGCTGATTTTACATTTTTAAATAAAGATGAAATAGAAAAAATTGATTTTGCTCAGGTGCCAGATGACGCTCGGGAAGGTTTTATATTAGAAGTAGATTTAGAGTATCCGGAATACCTGCACGACTTACATAACGATATTCCGTTTTGCCCTCAAAAATTTACACCTCCTGGATCTAAGAACTCTAAACTGATCCCTAATTTATATGATAAATATGAATATGTTATTCATTACGTGCATTTAAAAACATGTCTGAAACACGGATTAAAACTTAAAAAAATACATAGAGTGATAAAATTTAAACAAGCTCGTTTTATTCAACAATATATTGACTTAAACACACAATTGCGGAAGAATGCAAAATCAGAATTTCAGATGAATTTCTATAAACTTCTCAATAACAGTCTTTTCGGAAAAACATTAGAGGCCACTGAAAACAGAACAAAAGTTATGTTAGTTAATCAGTGGAGTGATACCGCGAATAAAACTAAGAAAAAAATTAGTGCAGAACTATTAGTAGGAAGACCGAATTTTCATAGCTCGAGTATTTTTACTGAAAACTTTGTTGCCATTCAAATGAATCCCGAAATGATAACTCTTGATAAACCGATTTATATAGGATTTACTGTTTTAGAATTATCTAAGTCTCACATGTATGATTTTCACTATTCATATATGAAACCATTTTATGGGGAAAAGTTGACCATGTGTTATACTGACACAGATTCTTTCCTGTATTTTATAGAAACAAGAGATTTATACAAAGACATGAGATTAAACTTTCAACATCATTTAGATACAAGTAATTATCCTGAGAATAATGTGTACAACATAACTCGAAAAAATAAAAAAGTCCCGGGTTTATTTAAAGATGAATTCGGTGGTAAAGTAATTATTGAATTTGTCGGGCTTCGGTCAAAGTTATATTGTATTAAGATGGAAGAGAAGCAGATAAAAAAAGCTAAAGGAAGTAAAAAACATGCCATACATGAACTGACATTTCGTGACTATAAAAATGTACTGTTTAACAAAGAATTAGTACGAAAAAAGAACATTTTATTTAAGTCATTGAAGCATGAAATTTTTACACAGTCTCTAAATAAAATAATTTTATCCTCAAATGATGATAAACGTATTATTTTACAGGACAATATTTCTACCCTTTCATGGGGTCATAAATCATTTTTCTAAGAATAAGTAGACTGGTTGTATTTTTGTAGTGTTAAGCTTTCGGAATATTTTGTATTTTTATCTTTTGATTAAACTCAATATTAATTTTATAGTGTGTGTGTGTTTGCAATTATCTTCTTTTAAAAAATAAATACTATTATAATCCAATTTGATGTTTCTCTTAAACCTACCCATCACTCCTTCCACTCCTGCTCATGACTCCTGAATATGTATGTTTCATCTATGATTTATCTCACCTTAGTTAGCTAAACTAGATAAATATTTAAACTTTTAACATTAAAGTAAATAAATTTTAAATTCAAAGTTTCTTGTTTTTAATTATTATAGGATGAATTTTAAATAAAATGCTTTGGTTCAATTACAAGTTTTTAATTCAGTATTCATAACACATCTTATGCTAATTACAGTTTTAAAAATATATGCATTTTATTTTGCATGTACCACTTTTTAATACATATGACATTATTTAAGGCATAATGTGAAGTATAGCTCAAACAGTTATTTTTACTTCTATCATCGAAAAAACTCTTATACATAACACTTAAATTTGGACATTCCTTTTCATTAATATTGGTAACAAAACAATTACTACACAACTCTTTGATCCATCTCACTTTTTCTAAACCTTTTACTAATATTTTCTTATTTTCAAGATAGGGAATTATGATTCTTTTAAATTCTCTGTAGTCAATGTAACCATCACTCCAACGAAAGCCATATTTCTTTTCAATCCATGATACTTGACGTCGTTCTTTATCTGATAAACGTGAATATGGAAATGGGGGCTTCATTGAAAACACAATGGTAAACTCTTCTGCAGCTAAAGCCAACTCTTTAATAATAAAATTATTTTCACCATCTTTGAAGCCTTGTACGTCAGCTATGTAATGAACGCGAAAATTTGAAGTCATGATATTTTCTTCACAATGCTACTCAAGGGTTTATACTCCACAATACAGTCGTTAAAAATAAGACAGTAAGCTGATGTGTTATCTGGGATTTCCGTATCGCTCTCGATTTCTATCCTCACATCTACCGGTCCCGTCTTTATGCGATCGTTTTGTCTAGATGTATCCAAAACATACAGAGCGCAATTCTTAAAGTCACGTATGTTCAATAGCGGTTCTGCGCGACGACGACCGTGATATGACTGTTGAAACCTAGCGTATTGTTCATATAATAAAGCATAGTTATTGTGTTCAAACTTAACGTTTAAACTTTCATAGGGGAAATAAGTAGAGTTTAAAAATACACGAACTTCGCGTAGATTACAGTGATCAAAACACGAAAAATTCTTGTCGGACTTGTTTTTTCTATTCGTCGACAAAGCTAAAATAACAAATCGCGGTTTTTCAATTTGAGAAGATGTTTTAATTGACCAAGTATGTTTAGTGGTTTTTGGTAATAACGGATACTCGTATAGGTCCCAGTTTCTAAAAACTACGTTTAAGGGACGATCTTTTTCCATCAACTTTAACATATGAATTCTTTGGCGATCTGATACCTTGATATGAGGTACCCGCCATACAATTTTATTAATTACTATGTCCTCCAGGACTTCATTAGTGTTTAGTAGAACTGCATTCAAATCTGTGTTACTCCGAAGGAGAATCAATTCATGTTTACAATTTATAATTATTTTATTAAAGTCTTCAGCAAAACCTAAAATTTTGTTTAGAGGTAAAGAGACAGCAAAGCGCCCGCCATCCGTATTCTTTGTTCCATTTATGTCCCAACCCCAAGCCTTTGACATTGATGATTCATTGGTATTCATAGATAAAAAAGATTTTATAGTTGTGGTAATACCAGCAGCAGCAGCATTTTTTACTTTATCTATCTCAACCCCATTCAATTCATAACGGATATCTTGAAATAAGAATAAAAATGGATTGTTTGTAAATTCAATACTTTTCACTTCGGCTTTCGATTCTCTATTAAAAACCTTTACAGTGCCCTCCAAATACAGGGTACTTGCTGAAGGCAATATATACAAATCTTGCTGATTGATAGGAATACGAATTTCATCGTTTCTATTGAATGTAGTCACATATGGTCTATAGGAATGGACTTCATAGCTTTCAATAGCATTGTCCTCCGAAAAGGAGTCTGAGACATTTAGAATTTCGCTCATTTTAATAATCCAATCTGCTTTAAAAATAATATATTTTCTTTTGTTAATTTAATAGGTGTTCTCCTTTTAACGATATTTGCTGAACTGGTACGTACGGAGGGTCGTGTCGACTTTTTATTATAGTCTATCATAATTACTTTTTCTTAATATGAAAATACAACTGAATGTCTTCGCCTCTTAAATTAACTAGATGATTATTTGCATCAAGAATGCGTACATTAATAGAACTTATAGTGTCTTGATTTACAGGAAAATAAATTACGTTTTTCGGAACTTCTATGATCCGATATCCTGGTGGCACGTTTGGAACAAATTCGTGGACTATATGGCTAGGTTTTCCATTAACAAATGATCCGCTCACAATATCACATTCGATTCTGATAACGGTCGTTGATAGAATGCTAACAGGAAACCGAGAACAGTTTATTATATTGGCTTTCAATATTTCATTTCCGAACCCTAAAATCCTTCCAATAGTGTTATTTTTTCGAAATGTACTTCTTTTGTACATAATATCTTAGTTTTTAATGTATTATTGTTACAAAATAATTTAAAGGTGCAGTCTTTGACGTTGTCTTTTAAAAAATCAGCAATATCTTCGAGTTCGTATGATCCTTCTGGTATTTCTAATGACTCATTATTACCGTAACAGAATCGATTATTTCTACTATCAATGTTAGGAATGGAATTAAATGTTGAAAAATACAAAAGCCCACACTCATATTCACCCTCTAGTTGTAAAGGAGGTGAGTAATTAGTTGTAAGCTTCGAAGTAGACCCTGTTATTGATAGCGTGAACGACATTTTAGAACTGATAGCTGCAGCTCAGCGAGTTACAATTTATATTGTTTTTTCCAAAACTTTCTTAAGTATTTTAAACATAAATGCCCACAGTTTACTGTATTAAATTTTTGATATGAATTATAATTATAAAATAAATCATATTTTTTTAAATAATCCGTAAGTTCTAGAGGAGGTTTTAAATCTCCATAACTATTAAAATACTCACAATAAGAGTTTAATTTTACGTAGGCTACCCAATGAGTTCCACTGTTCATAGAACTATCTAAATTAACTATTGCACACTCAATAGGACGTGGTCGTTTCGGTAACTCATCACGCATGAAGACACCTCTGAAGTGCGGTATGTCGCTTCCATATTTTAATAAATCTATGTTTGTAAGAGCTCTCTTTGGCAGCCTTCTATTCAGTTTTTTGAAGTATTTAAAAATAAACCAGCTCCTTTCTTATAAGGTTTTACATATAAACCCTTTCCTATCGCTATTGATTCCATCATTTTATTGTGTCGTTGGGACTCTTGTAGGTTATTCTGAGCTGATTTATAGTCGTTAACGGCTTTAGCGATACCTGCAGCTCCTCCAGCTAGTGAGCCGAGAGCCGACAATCCAGCAAAAATAGGAATTAAAGGTAATATCCCTCCAGTTTTAGGTATCGGAATAATGCGCGGCAAGCGAACTTTAGAATTCTTAGAAACCAACTTTTTGGCTGCTTTATACGCACATTTTATAGTAGATATATTGCTTTTAGGTTTATATTTTTTTAAATGAGAACGAATTTTAGAAATAATTGTTTTAAATGATTTAATACCCGCACCAGCTTTTAACTTAGTTTTCATAACTTTGTTTACTATCCATGATGCAATTTTTTCTCCTTTACTTGCATCTGGAGCGCTTTTTCGCTTTCGCGCCATATTTATTAAATCTAAATCAGCTTTATGGCGTTGTTTCAAATCTGGATATCTGTTGTAAGCGATATCGTGTTTCATACACGCCTCGTCTAATTTATTTATGCCTTGATCACCTCTCAACAATCTTTCTCTCAATCTTGTACCTGGTCCACAGTAATTATATCCAGGTAAGTGTAATTCAAAGGGTAAGTTATTTATTAAATTATTGACAAGTCCGCTCCCTTGCATTTCTTTTTATTTAATGATGTGAAATGATGAATAACATATATTTATAATCAAACAATAGCACTTTTATGTATCCAACTATTTTCCGCTTCGCTGAGGCCTAACCATTTAACAAAAAGTTTTTTTCCTTTCTTTTTGACAACTTTTTCTATCAGATACACATTTGGATGTGCAGTTTTTTGAAGTTCTTGAGCATAAAACGAGCCAAGTATTAAATTTTTGTGTAAATCTTCAATTTGATATGTCACAGGATTCGTGTTTTTTATTTTAACAATTGTAAATAGCTCAGTAGACCAATTTGGAGTAAACCCCTTACTGAAGGATGATTTAAACTTACTGATTCGTACAGAATCTCCTAATTTAAGCTTTCTTTTCCTTGGAATGGTTCGGGTTTGTCCGCTTAAGATGTTTTTTCTCACCTCATGCTCATTCAAATAATTGACGTCACACGGTTTATATTTTATTGTTCGATGCACAGTTTCGTTGTAGTTTTTGACAACGTTATTAAGCGATTTTCCAATCCATCTGTAGTTACCATCCAAGCTGAAATTCTTATATATTTTAGCTTTTAATGTTCTTATTAATCTTTCCACAATTGAAGCTTTCTTTGTGGAATACGTTGAGTAGTGATTTATATTTTTTGCTTTCATCAATTGTTGGAAAACATGGTTATAAAACTCTTTACCTAAATCTGTCTGTAAATTATTAGGGGTGCGATTGGGATCCAGGATATCATTAAATGCTTGTGTTATTTCATTTTTATTTTTAGTCTTTACTGCTTTAGCCCACGCATACTTCGAAAAGCAGTCAATCACAACTAGAATATATTTGTAACCATTGTTTACGTGACCGAATTTTTGCATATCAATTAAATCGGCTTGCCATAGATCATCTATACCTTTTAATAATACAGGACGTCGTTCAAAATTTTTTCTGGCATCTTTATGGATTTCATTAACAATATCTTGCTTACTCATTTGTAGTTTTTTCCTTTATTATTTTACCACTGATTTTATTAATATCTTCTTTTGTATTAAACTTTTCATCAAATTGTTTTAAAATTGAGTCTATGTGGCGTAGCTGAAGTATAATGTTAGCTAAATTAGTTTGAATCACTTTGTTTATATGATCTACGTAATCTTTATTAACAGCGTCATCACTGGAAACTGGAAACCTCAAACCTTTCAACCTTGATAGGCGTAAATCAAAATCTCCGTTTTCTGATTTTTTTAATGTTTCATCATCATAGTTAATGAAATTTTGGGCAAAACGCAAACGTTTATGAACGTGATGTCCAAATTTGTCGATGTTCATAGTTCGTCCACCTTTGCATCCAGCTATCTTTCAACTGATATGATGATAAAAAAGTTAGCTTATATATTATATGATATTATTTTCACGCAATTCTTCTACTATTGATATAATCTCATTGCCCAGCCCTGTGTTACCAGGTTCTCGAGAAGCGATAAGTAATTTTAATCGATTAACTAGCTCATTCGGGTCATCCCAGTACACATAATCAATATCAGACTTCACTTTTTTTAATAACCCATTACCCACTGAAAGGTTTTCTGTACTTTCACAATTCCTATGTAGCTTAAATAGAGGTTTAATAATTTGTAAATATTTGGAACCTCTGTTTCCTTTAATAGGTTTTGTTGAGTCAAAATCTCTACGGTGAGCATTCGTTTGATTTAATATGAGTTTATAATTTTCTTTGTCTTCTGCAGAAACTAAATCTAATTGAGGTATTTTCTGAAATAACAACTGTATAAGCCCAGGTGTCTTTTTGTAAATAGTTGAGTTAATGGTAATAGTATTTTCCGCGACAAAAACTCTTTGTGATCCCATCATAAGTTTTCCTCGTTCTTGTCTCACTCCGTAAGGCACATCTTCAAATGCTTTCGCGGAAAATGAAAGTGGTGACGAATAATTACGATCTAAACTGGGAAGTGACTCAAATGTCCCATCATCAGATGAAACACTATTCCCTTCTTCGTTTTCTGTTTCACATTCTTCATACGAATTAAAATTTAAATCTTTATTTTCGATTTCATCACGATTTAATTCACCAGGATCAAGTATTGTATCATCATTAAAAAAACTTGATTTTGCTTTGTTAGGGTCAAACTTTATTTTTTTAGGAGTACTATGACATTCAGGACTAATGCTTCTATTTTTAAAGTTAGCACAGGTTTTGTTTTGACCTACCATTTGGTTGAGAGGATCTGATATAGGTTTAAGAACTGTTTCAAGAATTTTTTCATTTTCACTTGTTATATCGCGCATCATTTTAACTTTTCTCTTAACTGCTTCAGCAGATTTAACGATTTCTTGTTTAGTTACCCTTTCCTCGTCCATTGCAAAAGTTATGTACTTTCTATGTGGGTATCAAATAAGTAATGAACATTATCTTACAGTGACGTTCATTATAAGTACAAACTATTTCAGAATCACGAACGTATCAAAGTTTTTTCTATAGCATCCTTTATTTCTTTCGCAGTCCTTATTAATAACTAAATAATTATAAGGAGTACACCAAATGATAGCACACATTTCCCGAAACTGTACCCATGGCATGTCTGTATTTACATGTTCATTATACACATGGCGCAAATTAGTATCATCCTGTTTAAAAAGAATGATTAAATTAGCATTGTCTCTTATAAGCTGCTTTGGAATCTTGCTGTATGTTTGATTTATATAAAAGCAATCAATTTTACTGTGTCGACCCTTAGAAAAATAATCTCGTACATTGTTTTGTTTCTCGCATGCTATGTCATCGAAAATAATTATTGAATTAGGTTTTGCACTATCTGGATTTAATACTTGTTGATTTTCGTCAAATTTTAAATATTGAACCCCAGGTACTCTTCTCAAAACTTTTTCTAAGAACCTATATTTAGGTTGGAATAATGTTTTTGAGTAAACATACACGTTTTGAAAATTTAACCCATTTTTATGTAGCAGAAGCCCAATAACTAAATTTGTTTTGCCACAGTTAGATGGACCACAAACAAGACATCGAATTGTACTCGGTAAAAGCTTTCCATGCCGGAAATGTTCTTTCTTTGAATCTGAACAAATTTTTTGTAAATTTAATGTTTGTACTTGTTTAACAAACTCCATAATTCGATATCCTAACTGATCAGAAACGTTTAAACGTTACGGTAATCTTCCGTGTTATGAGTATTATACGCAAATAAATCTATTTATGTATGAAGTAATCTAGGTACTGAAAGTGAGCTGTGAGTGAGTAAGCTAGATAGCGTTGATATTACGATTTACTTTTCCTAAAAACGAATGTTAATACCAAATCGTTAACACCGATTGAGAGTTATAAATCACTAAACTGATTGAGAGTTCAAAACCGATTGCGAGTTCTAGATCATCAAACCCTTTTGGGAGTTCTAAATCACTTGAAAAACCCCAATAAACACCTACTTACTAAGGAAGGATTTATGGGAATTCCCACGGGGACGAGAAAAAACGGGATTTATATATTCGATTCCGAGTGACCCTATCTCATTTACTATAATAACTAGACTCTTCAAACTTGATACACAAGTAGGTATTACATTAGTTAAAACATTTATTTCAGGATTTTTCAAAATTCCCACGGGATAAGGAAAAAACGGGATTTATATATTCAGTTCAATGGGATCCTATGAACTATAATTACTAGACTCTTGAAATTTGGCGTAGAAGTAGGTAATTATAATAGTAACAAACTATTTTAGGGATTTTCGGAAATTCCCACGGGATAAGGAAAAAACGGTATTTTTCGCTTTACTGGTCGTAGAAAGCTAAAATTCGGCATCTAGGTTGCTTGGAGAGTGTAGAGGAGGATTAAGAGAGGACTTTCCAAAATTCCAATGGGAACGGGAAAAAACGGGATTTTTCATTTTACTGGTCGTAGAAAGCTAAAATTCGGCATGTAGGTTGCTTGGGGAGTGTAGAGGAGCATTGAGAGAGGACTTTCCAAAATTCCTACGGGAACGGGAAAAAACGGGATTTTTCGTTTTACTGGTCGTAGAAAGTTGAAATTCGGCATCTAGGTTGCTTGGAGAGTGTAGAAGAGTATTAGAGTAGGACTTTCAAAAATTCCCACGGGAACGGGAAAAAATGGGATTTTTCGTTTTACTGGTCGTAGAAAGCTGAAATTCGGCATGAGGTTGCTTGGGGAGTGTAGAGGAGCATTGAGAAAGGACTTTCCGAAATTCTTACGGGAACGGGAAAATACGGGATTTTTCGTTTTACTGGTCGTAGAAAGCTGAAATTTGGCATGTAGGTTGCTTGGGGAGTGTAGAGGAGCATTGAGAAAGGACTTTCCAAAATTCCCACGGGAACGAGAAAAAACGGGATTTTTCGTTTTACTGGCCGTAGAAAGCTGAAATTTGGCAAGTAAGTTTCTTAGGGAGTGTAGGGGAGTATTAAAAAACTATTTCCCGAAATTCTTACGGGAACGGGAAAATACGGGATTTTGCGTTTTACTGGTTGTAATCTAAAATTTCAAAATTCATAAGTTTATACTGTAAATAGGCCGCAAAGGGCTCTTTAACCGACTTCAAAAAAGGAGGAGGTTATGCATTCCACTTTATGTATTTTTTTTATGAAGGTGTGTTCACCGATTTCTCGGTCAATTGTGGACCGATTTTATAAATTCTTTTTTTATTCGAAAGAATATAATATACTCCTGAGATGGTCCCATTGTCACGCAAGCAAGCAAGCGTGCATGCATGCTTGCATCTTGCTTGCATGCTTGCTTGCTTGCCTGTATGCTTGCTTGCTTGATATCTTGGTGCTTTGGAATTCTCGTGGTACACGCGAGCGAAGCCGCGGGCAAAAGCTAGTATCTATATATATAAAATTCTAAACTGACTGACTGACTGTTGATATATCAACGCACAGCCCAAACCACTGGACCTAGAGACTTGAAATTTTGCACATAGATACCTTATACAACGTAAGCATCCACTAAGGAAGGATTTTTGGGAATTCCCACGGAAACGGGAAAAAACGGGATTTATATATTCGATTCCGAGTGACCGTATCTCTGAAACTATAATAACTAGACTCTTCAAATTTGATACACAAGTAGGTATTACATTAATTAAAACATCAATTTCAGGATTTTTCAAAATTCCTACGGGATAAGGAAAAAAACGGGATTTATATATTCAGTTCAACGGAATCCTATGAACTATAATTACTAGACTCTTCAAATTTGGCATAGAAGTAGGTAATTATAATAGTAAAAAACAATTTTATGGATTTTCGGAAATTCCCACGGGATAAGGAAAAAACGGGATTTTTCGTTTTACTGGTCGTAGAAAGCTGAAATTCGGCATGTAGGTTGCTTGGGGAGTGTAGAGGAGCAATAAGAGAGGAATTTCCAAAATTCCCACGGGAACGGGAAAAAACGGGATTTTTCGTCTTACTGGTCGTAGAAAGTTGAAATTCGGCATGTAGGTTGCTTGGGGAGTGTAGAGGAGCATTGAGAGAGGACTTTCCAAAAATCCCACGGGAACGGGAAAAACGGGATTTTTCGTTTTTCTGGTCGTAGAAAGCTGAAATTCGGCATGAGTTTGGTTGGGGAGTATAGAGGAGCATTGAGAGAGGACTTTCCAAATTTCCCACGGGAACGGGAAAAAACGGGTTTTTTCGTTTTACTGGTCGTAGAAAGCTGAAATTTGGCAAGTAGGTAGGTTCCCAGGGGAGTGTAGAAGAGCATTAAGAGAGGACTATCCAAAATTCCCACGGGAACGGGAAAAACGGGATTTTTCATTTTACTGGTCGTGGAAAGCTGAAATTCGGCATGAGGTTGCTTGGGGAGTGTAGAGGAGCATTGAGAGAGGACTTTCCAAATTTCCCACGGGAACGGGAAAAAACGGGATTTTTCGTCTTACTGGTCGTAGAAAGTTGAAATTCGGCATGTAGGTTGCTTGGGGAGTGTAGAGGAGCATTGAGAGAGGACTTTCCAAAATTCCCACGGGAACGGGAAAAACGGGATTTTTCGTTTTTCTGGTCGTAGAAAGCTGAAATTCGGCATGAGTTTGGTTGGGGAGTATAGAGGAGCATTGAGAGAGGACTTTCCAAATTTCCCACGGGAATGGGAAAAAACGGGATTTTTCGTTTTACTGGTCGTAGAAAGCTGAAATTTGGCAAGTAGGTAGGTTCTTTGGGGAGTGTAGAAGAGCATTAAGAGAGGACTATCCAAAATTCCTACGGGAACGGGAAAAAACGGGATTTTTCGTTTTACTGGTCGTAGAAAGCTAAAATTCGGCATGTAGGTTGCTTGGGGAGTGTAGAGGAGCATTGAGAGAGGACTATCCAAAATTCCCACGGGAACGGGAAAAACGGGATTTTTCATTTTACTGGTCGTAGAAAGCTGAAATTCGGCATGAGGTTGCTTGGGGAGTGTAGAGGAGCATTGAGAGAGGACTTTCCAAATTTCCCACGGGAACGGGAAAAAATGGGATTTTTCGTTTTACTGGTCGTAGAAAGCTGAAATTTGGCAAGTAAGTAGGTTCCTTGGGGAGTGTAGAAGAGCATTAAGAGAGGGCTATCCAAAATTCCCACGGGAACGGGAAAAACGGGATTTTTCGTTTTACTGGTCGTAGAAAGCTGAAATTCGGCATGAGTTGCTTGGGGAGTGTAGAGGAGCATTGAGACAGGACTTCCCCGTATTAAGAAAGTATTTTCCGAAATTCTTACGGGAACGGGAAAAAACGGGATTTTGCGTTTTACCGGTTGTAAGCTTCAATTTCAAAATTCATAAGGTTATACTGTAAGTAGGCTGCAAAGGGCTCTTTAACGGACTTCAAAAAAAGGAGGAGGTTATGCATTCCATTTTATGTATTTTTTATGTAGGTATGTTCACCGATTTCTCGGTCAATTGTGGACCGATTTTAAAAATTCTTTTTTTATTCGAAAGAATATAATATACTCCTGAGATGGTCCCATTGTCACGCAAGCAATGTTGCTTGCATGCTTGCTTGCTTGCCTGTATGCTTGCTTGCTTTATCTTAGTTCTTTGGAATTCTCATGGTACACGCGAGCGAAGCCGCGGGCAAAAGCTAGTAAAAGAAAAACTGACTGACTGACTGACTGACTGACTGACATATCAACGCACAGCCCAAACCACTGGGCCTAGAGATTCCAAATTTTGCATGTCTGTTCCTTATAACGTCTAGGGGTGCACTAAGAAAGGATTTTTCAAAATTCACTCCCTAAGGGGGTGAAACGGGGGTCCAAAGTTTGTATGGGGAAACAAGATTAGTTCGACTATTTTATTCGAAACTTCACAAAAGCACTCCTAATAATAAATGAGTAAACACGTGTTTCAGGTTTTTTGAGAATTCAACCCCTAAAAGGGGAAAAGGGGTAACAAAGTCTGAAAATCAACATGGGTGTTGTTTCTATGGTTTATCGGGTCGCTGGTTATGAAAACAACAACGGTTTTAAAATCCGACGTGGCGGACGTAAAATACCATCTCCCTGGATGGGGTGCGATGGGGTTGAAATGTCTAAATAAACTTAATGACTGTTGATATATCAACGCACAGCCCAAACCACTGGATCTAGAGACTTGAAATTTTGCACATAGATACCTTATACAATGTAGGCATCCACTAAGGAAGGATTTTTGGGAATTCCCACGGGAACGGGAAAAAACAGGATTTATATATTCGATTCCGAGTGACCCTATCTCAGTAACTATAATAACTAGACTCTTCAAATTTGATAGACAAGTAGGTATTACATTAGTTAAAATATTAATTTCAGGATGTTTCAAAATTCCCACGGGAAAAGGAAAAAACGGGATTTAAATATTTAGTTCAACGGGATCCTATGAACTATAATTACTAGACTCTTCAAATTTAGCATTAAAGTAGGTAATTATAATAGTAAAAAACTCTTTTAAGGATTTCAGAAAATTCCCACGGGATAAGTTAAAAACGGGATTTTTCGTTTTACTGGTCGTAGAAAGCTGAAATTCGGCATGTAGGTTGCTTGGGGAGTGTAGAGGTGGATTGAGAGAGGACTTTCCAAAATTCCCACGGGAACGGGAAAAACGGGATTTTTCGTTTTACTGGTCGTAGAAAGCGGAAAGTCGGCATGAAGGTTGTTTAGGGAGTGTAAAGGAGCATTGAGAGAGGACTTTCCAAAATTCCCACGGGAACGGGAAAAAAACGGGAATTTTCGTTTTACTGGTCGTAGAAAGCTGAAATTCGGCATGTAGGTTGTTTGGTGAGGGTAAGGGAGCATTAAGAGAGGACTTTTCAAAATTCCCACGGGAACGGGAAAAACGGGATTTTTCGTTTTACTGGTCATAGAAAGCTGAAATTTGGCAAGTGGGTTCCTTGGGGATTGTAGGGGAGCATTGAGAAAGCATTTCCCGAAATTCTTACGGGAATGGGAAAAACGGGATTTTGCGTTTTACTGGTTGTAGAAAGCTAAAATTTCAAAATTCATAATTTTATACTGTAAGTAGGCCGCAAAGGGCTCTTTAACAGACTTCAAAAAAAAGAGGAGGTTATGCAATCCACTTTATGTATTTTTTTATGTAGGTATGTTCACCGATTTCTCGGTCAATTGTGGACCGATTATAAAAATTATTTTTATATTCGAAAGAATACAATATACTCCTGAGATGGTCCCATTGTCACCAAATCAGGATCTTATGACGGGATCTCAGGGAAATCGAGTGCAACCCTCAAATTTTGTAGGCACGCATTACGTTTTTCATATATTTTCTCAAGCTATGTAAGTGTTTGCGTCTGGTAGACATCATCTCATGTTGATGAGCTGATGATGGAAAATAAAACTCCTTAACGGTTAGGAGTTGAGGATATTTTTCAAATATTATAGGTACGTATAGACCGATAGTTGTATTCTTTCAGGTTATCCAGATGAGCTGATGATGGAAGGTTAAACTCCTTAACGGTTAGGACTTATAGGAAGTTTCTTTAAATATCATATGCACGTATAGACCTTTAGTTGTATTCTTTCTGGTTATTCAGATTTTTAGTGCCCGCTTCCGAATTAGTGAAAAACATTGTATACAAATAAATACTGTAAAGGACCGTATCTACCTGAAGTTTAGTCGTGCTTGCTTGCACGTTTGCTTGCACGCTTACTTGCACGCTTTCTTGCACGCTTGCTTGCTTGCGTGCATGCATGCTTGCTTGCATCTTGCTGACATGCTTGCTTGCATGCTTTCTTGCTTACCTGTAGGTATGCTTGCTTGCTTGATATCTTGGTTCTTTGGTATACTTATGGTACACGCGAGCGAAGCCGCGGGCAAAAGCTAGTTATATATATAGAAAAGATTCCGAAAAATCAATGATAGAATTTAGATGTAAAAGTTTATAAGGACTCTAGAATTAACTTTTTACAACTAGCGGTGGGCAGGTGGAATATGTCAATATGGGTATAATGTTGGTTGTAGGTAGATAGCAGTCTGCGCAGAGGCGCGCGTGTGTGCCAGCGTTGGTGCGGCACTGAGCCGTCGCGAACAGCCGTAGGCGCGCGTCTCTCACCTACTGGGGCGCCTTGGAACTACATATATTATTTTATTTATGAGTTGCGGACAATCATATTTATTATGGCATAGTCCATGCAGAAACATTGCCTGTAGGAGCATGCGTCTATTACTTAGTGTAAGCAATCTATATTTTTTCAGTAGGCTATCATAGGGCAGTTTTTTATTTCTGTCGTGCTTATATGACTTCTTGGTGGTACATCGAAACAGAACCGACAGCAAGCATTTTGGAAAAGCTGAACTAGACGACGAGTTCTTGACTGCAACCTCGGTCCGTATACCAAATCCCCATAGTTTAATCTAGAAAAGAATCAATGACTCACAGAGTGTAATACGCATTTTTTCACAGAGGAGGTTTCGAATTTGGTATAAGACTATTAGACGATAGAAGCATGATTTCACCAAATTTATAATATGGCTCTCAAAGTGTAGCTTGCTGTCAAATACAATACCTAAATTTCTAGCCTCTTCTACGCGTTCAATGTCCTGACCATCAAGTGTGACCACCGGATTAGTATTCAAAATATCACGGATCTGATGTTTTGAGCCGAGAATCATAAATTTGGACTTATGGGGGTTCATCAAAAGCCCATTCTTATTTGCCCACTTCGATACCCTATCCAAATCCCCATTCAACTTGTGCACCACATCGTCAAAACTCCAAGGATACGCCGACAGGTATAATTGGACATCGTCTGCATAAAGGTGATATCTGCAGTGCTTGATAGCATTGACTATGTTGGCACTAATAGGTAATTAGGTAATAGGTAATAACGGGCTAATTTCCGCAACTCGACGTCTTTTACGCGCCTATTTTGCGTAACAGGCTGTAGGCACTATTCATGCCAGCCCAACTCCATAAGGAAGCCTAGCAGACTCTTCACGTTGCCGACGACTTCTTGGAGCGACCTCGGTGTCCCGAGGTGTAGTACCCTGTAGCTCGCCACACTAACACACTCCAGCAGGACGTGTGAGGGCGTTTCTTCCGCCTCCATGCACGCTCTGCATAGGGGGCTGTCTGTAACACCTAAATTGTGTAAGTGTTTGTTAAGTAAGGCATGTCCAGTTAGAGCCCCAACCAATAGTCGGAGCTGAGTTCTTCCATAACCGCGAAGTTTGCGGGATAATCCGGGGTTGATCTTCGGAAGAGCTTCTCTGGTCTGCCTGCAGGTTACTAGGTTTGTCCAATATTCTTGGTGCATTACCTTGGTGTTGTGGCGCAACTGGCCGCGCAACCATCCGAAAGGCAGGGGCAGAATGGGTTCAGGTCCATAGACCCTCAACTCCGATCCCTCCCTCGCCAGTCGATCGGCCGCGTCGTTGCCTCGCGATCCACTGTTGTAACACTTTATACCCTAGTAAATAACGACTTACTGGTAGAATTTGTCTCGGAGGCTGGTGAATACATTTCACGATTGTCAGTCATATAGTTGGCACTGTATCATTCCATTTCTTTCACAAAACACATACGTTAGCGTGTGGCGCGGTCTGCCTATTTGTTTGTAGTACATCAACACTCCATTTATACTAGTTTAATTTCTTAAAAGGTGAGGAAGTCGATGTTATGTTGTCGAGATTAAAGTATTTGTTAGCCTATCGAACGAAATGACAGATCCGCGTTCCGTTTCACTTGATGGACGCTGATTTTGGAAGGATGTAGTTTTTGCAGTCGTAACTTATACAAATCTTTTATCAATTATTGTTACAGGTTCACTAAATCTACGTTGGATTAGTTTTAAGTTGATTTGGATTTTCTTTCAGGCAGCGGAATGCATTTAGTTTCGTAGCTGTCAGTTTGTTTAGGTTTCGCTGGATGAGTGAAACGGAATTCCGTGATGGCCGGCGTAGTGTCGAACGTCAGTGCTGTTATCGGTAACTCTCTAGTCTATGGATCGAAATTATTTGTGATATTTATTTCATGTTTTTAATTCCTAATAACATAGAAATGTAGGATTAATTTTGTTTATTCTAATAAATAGTGTTTTCCGCGAAGAATTCTTCGTTAATGATATTTTCTTGCGTTGGTTTTGTCTCTGGTCGGATAAACCGAACTTGTAGAATGCTTTGGTCAACGCCTAGCGCGAGGCCTCATTTTTACTTGTGCTCGTCCGCTACGATGCGATAATTTTTCAATGGTCTCGTTATGAGAGACATCCAGGTGTAATCTTCCAATTTGATTCTTCAAAATGGGTAAGCTTTCTTTAGCCTCGCTGTTGTTTGTTTAACGATATAAATTCAGGTTGTATAATCGTTTATTTCTTCGTAGGAGGTAGCTTGAAGATCTGCCCCGCATATAGGCGTTATGCGCTGTGATGCTGGTTGGCGGCTAACTTTCTTTCAATGTGGTGAGTATTTGGACCGTCCTGCGACACTCAACGTTTAATTCGTTCCGAGTGATATTATTTTCTAACCTTCGTGATATCTATTTTCAGTTACGATTCGCGAGCCAGGCTTGGTCTTTCCCGGTGAAGCGATCGTAATTCCATCAGACAATAGCCCGGTGTTGGCCCACGGGTGCTGTTTATCTGTGTACGTCGTTAGTACGGAAAAAAATCCCCATTCACTTGGGTAAGTTTTGTTAGATGCCTCTTTTGCGCTACCCTCCATGTATTTTTATTAAAATAATTTATTATAAACTGTGAATATTTTGTTCCAGGGTTTTTTTCTTTTTTTTATATATATAGCAACTTCCCTACTTTCTCTTCGGTACTCTTTCACCTAAGGAGTTGCGGATTCATCGAGAGGTTTCCCGCTAACCCGGTAGATTCAGTCCGACCCCGGCCTGCGGTTTGTCGACTTAGATGAATGAGTATATTTTATATGAGTTAACGAAGATTTTCATGTAAGTTTTTACTATATTTTGACCTCGCTTCACGGGAAATTTAGTTTAATTTTCTTAGTAGTGGTACTGAGATTAAGTGTGTCGTTTCACGCTAGACAACTTCATTTCCAAACCATGATTTAACTGTTTACCCGATACTTCCGGCGTAGACAACCATTTCCCTTTGACTTATCCTCTCTCGGTCATGTACCATACTGAGACCAACTGACTTACCATTTTTATGTAGGTATTCCTTACCTTTCTTGTAGTGGTACGGAAATTAAGTGTGTTGTTTCACGCTAGACAACTTAATTTCCAAGCCATGATATAACTGTCTACCCTATACTTTAGGCGTGGACAACCCTTACCTTTGACATTTATCTACCTTCGGTTCTGTGCTAGACCGATACTCACGGTTTATAAATACTTATATGTAGGACTTTCTTACATTTATTTTGTAGTGGAGCGGAGATTAAGTGTGTTGTTTCTCGTTAGACCGCTTAGTTTCCAAACCATGATTTAACTGTCTATTCCCTATCTCTGGCGTAGACAAGACATTGCCCTTAACGTTTTCTTTTCACTGGTTCCTCATACGGACCAAACCAACCGTTTAAACTTTATTAACTTGTGTGTGCCTGTATGCCAAGTATAGAGTAAATTATTCTATTTTATACCTTGTATGCAGGTATATTTTTTTTTATATAGTTAGTGTTAAGATACTGATGACTTTTAAACATAAGATCTGGTACTGAACCACTTATAGTGTTCTTTCTTTTCAAATTTTATAGCTTGGTATTGTGGTTTGGGTACCCCACCTCGTGACCCTTCTGGTTATCTTTAATTTATTTTTCCTTGTGGGTAGGTAGGTGGGATATCTGAAGCCATCTTGCCTATTGAGTGTTTGTTTTCTTGGTAATTAAATTTAAGAAACCGTATACAATGTATAGTGCGATGCCGTTTTACTAATGGAATAAATCAGTGTTATACAAGATGTTGCTTTTGATTTAAACACATCATTCGTTTGACGACGGGAACACCTGGCGCCTATTTAAATAAATATTTCGGTGAACCTGTTGCTCTGGGAACTTGAACCAACGCCCTGTAGTCTCATTCAGTCCTTCTAGCCGGAGGCCCTTAAAAGGCATTACCATAAGAACGCCAAATATTACACTGTGACCC
>CANOAX010000030.1:0-184765 GCA_947563465.1 Archips xylosteana
ATCCATCAAAATAATTCTGACAGGTGATTTTAATATAAACACACTAGTAGATTCACGAGATAGCAGAGAATTACAGAGGATTGTGCAGAACTATAACTTTCATTTTCATATTGTCAAACCGACACGGCTAAACTCATGTATTGACCATATAATCAGTAACGTACCAAATAGTGTTGGTACGATACACGATCTAGGGCTCTCTGACCACACAGGTCAAACACTGAATTTCTATATTGAACATAAAAAACCACCAATTGAAAATTGGTACATCACAAAAAGGGATTTCGCTGATGATAATGTTCTAAAATTTTGTCAGTGTTTGAAAGGCCTTACTTGGAGCAGTGTTATTAGTCAACAATCATTAAATGATGCTTTTGAGGATTTTCATGACATTTTTGTCCTGTTTTTTAACTTATGTTTTCCAAAGAGAAGGATCAAATTATCAAATAAAGGAAAAAAATCTAAATGGATTACTAAAGGAATAAAAAGGTCATGTTTAACGAAAAGAAAACTACGATTTCATTTCTATAAAACGAAGTCTGCGGCGGCAAAAATAAAATACTATGATTACACAAAAATACTTAAACTATGCATTCACAACTCTCAAAAAAAAGAAAATAACATATATCTTAACACCTCAAAAAATAAATGTAAAGCCTCTTGGGACATTATCCAAAACAGGATACATCGCAACTTAAAGCCAAATAAAGTGCAAAACATAAAAATAGGGGATGAAATAATTACTGACCCAAAAAAAATTGCTACAGTTTTCAATGAATATTACATAAATATGACTAAAAATAAATATGATTACAAGGAACATCCGTTAAAACATATGAAAACTTGTAGTGCAACGATGTTCTTATATCCGGTTGACGAACCGGAAATTATTAAAATTATAAGATCTTTAAATAATACCACCTCCGTGGGGTATGATGAAATACCCACTTCGATCATAAAATTATGTGCCCATTTAATTGCACCTGTGTTGTGTTTTTTGGTAAATCTATCATTCACACAAGGAACTTTCCCGGACAAGTTAAAAATTTCAGTTATAAAGCCGTTATATAAAAAAGGAAATAAGGATAATGTAGACAATTATCGTCAAGTAACGTTAGTACCTGTTCTGTCAAAAATTTTTGAGAAGGCAATGCACATTAGGATTATAACTTTTTGTACCAAGCATAATATAATAAAAAATGAACAATACGGGTTTCAGAAAGGCAAGTCTACCACATTAGCCGCTTTTATGTTGGTCAGTAGTATAATTGAACATGTAGACAGGAATAACCCTGTCTCAGCAATATTTTTTGACATGAGTAAAGCATTCGACTTTGTCTCACATGAGCGCCTTCTGCTGAAATGCGAAATGTATGGCTTAAGAGGAGTTACCCTGAAATGGCTGAGAAGCTACTTGAGTGATAGAACTCAGTGCGTTCAGATGGACAATACTGATAACAAACTGTTTTTTGATTGTATTAGGTCTAACTACGAACAAAATGAAGTTGGTGTGCCACAGGGTAGTGTTTTGGGCCCATTGCTATTCTTGTTGTACATAAACGATCTACCCAATATAACTGAACATAAATGTGTACTATATGCTGATGATATCTCAATAGTAGTTCCGTGTAAAGATAAAAATATAAATTCTTGCAACGATGACATTAATGAATTAATAAAAAGTGTAGTAATATGGTTAGCATCCAATAATTTAAAAGTTAACATTGACAAAACAAGATATGTACAATTTTATAATAGAAAAGGGGGTGTAGACATTCATGTTGAATATGATAACACAAGTGTACTTGAAACTGAAGATATCACATTTCTAGGCATTATACTAGACAATAATTTTTCTTGGAAAGCTCAAGTTGATAAGAAATGTAAGATGGTAAATAGTTTCGTGTATCCAATTCGGAGGCTCGCAACAGTTGTTAACAGAGAAACGGCGCTTCTAGCGTACCATGGCTACGTGATGTCGGTGCTCAGGTACGGGCTGCTGCTATGGTGAAACTCTTATGACATTGATAGACTTTTTATTAGCCAAAAAAAATGCATAAGGGCTATCTGCAGTAAGCCACCACTGACATCATGCAGGCCATTATTCGATGAATTGAAAGTACTAACTCTTCCATCACTATATATATTGGAAATGAGTAAATTTGTAAAAAATAATATAAATTTGTTTACTCAGCTCGGTCATGTGTGCAAATTTAACACAAGATATCCCAAAAAACTGGTACAGCCCAAAATAATGTCCGAGTTACGAAGCAGAAATTGTTTTTGTATGGCTATAAAAATCTTTAACAATATTCCTAAAGATGTAAAAAACTTGCCCTATAAAAGATTTGTGAGTGTGCTATCTAAATGGCTATTAGAAAAACGTTTTTATTCAGTTAGGGAATTTTTGTCTGTGAAATATGGCTAGTGAATAGGTGATGTTGTTTTATAATTGAGATTAGGCATGACATTTGAGAATTGTATTTATTTATATAGAATATTTATTTTTTAGAGATTAAGGCATGACATTTGATAATTGGAGTAACAATGAAACGCGGCTCAGGAGCTAACTGATTTATTTTTATGTCTACCCTCCAATTGACACATTATGCATACCCTACATATCCCACCACCAATTCTATGAAATATCATGCCACCTTAATTCTAAATAATTAATTTTTTTTTTTTTTCTTAATAACGTAAATAAACAATTAGGTACAATCATTTACACAATTTACATTTTTGCGTGTGCTCTCCGATATGCTCTTTTAGTACGTGCGGAGGCGGCCGGCGGGAGCGGGGTATTTGCTTTTGGGTGTTGAACCTGGTCCTCCGACCCTTCTACGGCATCCCCGTATTCGGACTCCGTGTCCGACTTCGTCGGCGAGGCTGTCTCCGCCTCCCCTGTAGCAGAACCGGCAGCCCCCTCCGCCACTAACTCCTCATCGGCGCCGTCAGTCATTCCCTTCCCTTCTTCCGATAATATACTCGCACGCGACATAGATAATGAATATCGTTTTCCCCCCCGCAATGGGATAATCTGGTCTTGATGCCTACGCCATACCTTGCCATTCCCCATATCCACTTTGTAAGACACGGGACCGGTAGTGGCCGTAATTTGACCCTCAGACCAATTGCTACCTCGCTGTGTGTAATCGCGTGTAAGCACGGGCTCTCCAACGTTCAGCTGGCGGAGCCGTCCGCCCGCCGCTGCAGCCTGGCGGCGCTGCGCGTCGCGCGCCGCGGCGGCCGCGTCCGGCCGGAGCGCGTCCAGGCGCCCCCGCAGCCGTCGCCCTAGCAGCGCTACTGCCGGCGCGACCCCTGTCGTCGCGTGCTCAGTGTTCCTATACTGGAAAAGGAATCTATTCAGTGCGACTCCCACATCTTCGCCTTCGAAGACGGCCCGTTTGACTGCTTTTTTGACGGTTTTTACCGCATTCTCTGCTTCGCCATTTCCTTGTGGTCTGTACGGCGCCGATGTATTATGACTAATACTATTCTTACAACAGTATACTCTAAATTCCTCAGAGGAAAACGGTGGGCCATTGTCGGTTACCAGTTGTGACGGAAGTCCAAATCGCGCGAAAACGGACCGAAAAGCTTTAATTGTGGACGACGCGGTCGTTCCCGCCATCAATATAACCTCTATCCACTTTGAGTGCGCGTCTACTATTACTAAAAATCTTTTGCCCGCACAATCAAAAAAATCAGCATGAAGCCGCCGCCATGGGTTCAAAGGGAACTCCCAGGGGTGGAGGGGCGCCCGCGCGGGCGCGTCGCGCACGGCGCGGCACGCAGCGCACGCGCGCGCGCACGCCTCCACATCCTGGTCGATGCCCGGCCAGTACACGTAATTTCGATGATGCTTTTCATTTTGTTCATCCCTAAATGGCCAGAGTGAATCTCTTTTAAAACATCCGCCCTTAGCTTTGGCGGAATCACGATCCGATATTTAAAAATAATACACCCTAATTCGTTGTATAACTCATCTTTACGGGCAAAAAATGCTTTCTCGTCGTCACTACTAGGAGACAATGGCCAACCGAACATAATGTATCCTAATATCTTACATAATAAAGGATCCGTTTTAGTACATTTAGCTGTATCTTTAAAACTAATCGGTATAGTCTCCATAATGGTATTTATGTAAGCCATCGCAGAGGTGGGACGCGGCTCGTGCGACAGCGGCAACCTTGAAAGTGAGTCGGCCGGACCATTCTCCGCCGACCTCACAAACTGAATCTTATAGTCGTAGCCCGCCAGCCGCGTAGCCCAGCGCTGGAGCCTGCTGGCCGCGGTCTGTGGTATGCCTTTTTTTTCACCAAAGATGTACATTAAGGGCTTATGGTCTGTACGCAGTATAAACTGTCTACCAAAAAGATATTGATGATGCTTGGTCACCCCATAAAATATAGCCAGAGCCTCTTTGTCGAGTTGGCTGTAATTTTTTTCGGCATCATTAAGGGTTCGCGAAGCGCAGCTGACGGGCCGCTCGCTGCCGTCGGCGTAACGATGCGCCAGCACGGCGCCCACGCCGTACGCGCTGCTGTCCACCGACAGCACGAGCGCGCGCCCCTCCTCGTAGTGCGCTAGCACCCGACCGCTCACGAGCGCTTCTTTTGCGCGGCTAAACGCGCGTTCACAGCTAGGACCCCAGGTCCAACTCACATTTTTTTTTTAAAAGCGCATGTAGGGGACTTAACAATGTACTAAGATTGGGTATAAATTTGCCATAATAATTTAAAAGACCTAGGAAACTCTTTAACTGAGTCACATCGGTGGGTGATGGTAAACTAGTGATCGCCTCGAGTTTAGCGGGATCGGGGTGTAACCCATTTTTATCTATAACTAGCTTTTGCCCGCGGCTTCGCTCGCGTGTACCATGAGAATTCCAAAACACCAAGATATCAAGCAAGCAAGCATACAGGCAAGCAAGCAAGCATGCAAGCAAGATGCAAGCATGCATGCACGCTTGCTTGCTTGCGTGACAATGGGACCATCTCAGTAGTATATTATATTCTTTCGAATAAAAAAATATTTTTTAAAATCGGTTCACAATTGACCGAGAAATCGGTGAACATACTTACATAAAAAAAATACATAAAGTGATTCCACTTTATGTATTTTTTTATGCATTCGCATAACCTCCTCCTTTTTTTGAAGTCGGTTAAAGAGCTCTTTGCGGCCTACTAACAGTATAAACTTATGAATTTTGAAATTTTAGCTTACAATCAGTAAAACGCAAAATCCCGTATTTTCCCGTTCCCGTAAGAATTTCGGGAAATTCTTTCTTAATACTCCCCTACACTCCCCAAGAAACCCACTTGCCAAATTTCAGCTTTCTACGGCCAGTAAAACGAAAAATCCCGTTTTTTCCCGTTCCCGTAGGAATTTTGGAAAGTCCTTTCTCAATGCTCCTCTACACTCCCCAAGCAACCTCATGCCGAATTTCAGCTTTCTACGACCAGTAAAATGAAAAATCCCGTTTTTCTCGTTCCCGTGGGAATTTTGTATAGTCCTCCCTTAATGCTCTTCTACACTTCCCAAGCAACCTTCATGCCAAATTTAAGCTTTCTACGACCAGTAAAACGAAAAATCCCGTTTTTTCCCGTTTCCGTGGGAGTTTTGGAAAGTCCTCTCTTAATTCTCATCTACACTCTCCAAGCAACCTAGATGCCGAATTTCAGCTTTCTACGACCAGTAAAACGAAAAATCCCGTTTTTTCCCGTTCCCGTGGGAATTTCCGAAAATCCTTCAAAGTGTTTTTTACTATTATAATTACCTACTTCTGTGCCAAATTTCAAGAGTCTAGTAATTATAGTTCACAGGATCCCGTTGAACTGAATATATAAATCCCGTTTTTTCCTTATCCCGTGGGAATTTTGAAAAATCCTGAAATCAATGTTTTTACTAATGTAATACCTACTTGTGTATCAAGTTTCAAGAGTCTAGTTATTATAGTTAATGAGATAGGGTCACTCGGAATCGAATATATAAATCCCGTTTTTTCCCGTCCCCGTGGGAATTCCCAAAAATCCTGGATGCTTAAATTGTATAAGGTATCTATGTGCAAAATTTCAAGTCTCTAGGTCTAGTGGTTTGGGCTGTGCGTTGATATATCAACAGTCATTTAGTTTAATTAGACATTTCAACCCCATCCAGGGAGATGGTATTTTACGTCCGCCACATCGGATTTTAAAACCGTTGTTGTTTTCATAACCAGCGACCCGATAAACCATAGAAACAACACCCATGTTGATTTTTAGACTTTGTTACCCCTTTCCCCTCTTTTAGGGGTTGAATTCTCAAAAAACCTGAAACACGTGTTTACTCATTTACCATTAGGAGTACTTCTGTGAAGTTTCGAATAAAATAGTCGAACTAATCTTGTTTCCCCATACAAACTTTGGACCCCCTTTTCACCCCCTTAGGGAGTGAATTTTGAAAAATTCTTTCTTAGTGCACCCCTAGACCTTATAAGGAACCTACATGCCAAATTTGGAATCTCTTGGCCCAGTGGTTTGGGCTGTGCGTTGATATGTCAGTCAGTCAGTCAGTCAGTCAGTCAGTCAGTCAGTCAGTCAGTCAGTCAGTCAGTTTCTTCTTTTATATATATAGATAAAACCTAGATAATTTACACTTTTTTGTAGGAATGTACATTTCTTAAGTTTAACAGTTAATCCCATTTCTCTGAGACGCTCCAATACTGCTCTCAAATTGCGTAATTGTGTATGGCGGTCCGGGCCCGTGACACAAATGTCGTCCAAAAACACCACCGTACCGGGGACCCCTCTCAAGGTTTCTTCCATTAATTTCTGAAACTTTTCCGGCACACAGGATAGTCCGTATGGCGTTCGCCGATATACAAACGTGCCGACGTGAGTCGTTATCGCGGTAAATCGCTGCGAGTTATCCGTTAAAATCACCTGTTCATATGCGTGCCGAAGGTCGATTTCTGTAAACTCCTCCCCATTACTTAAATTCGCGAACAACTCCTCTATTCGCGGCAAAGGGTAATAATCACGTTTAAGTTTGGGATTAATCGTTATCTTGTAATCCCCGCACAACCTAAGTTCCCCATTACTTTTAATCACCGGCACGATCGGCGTACCGAAGTCTGAGTGGTCTACCCGGTAGATGGTTCCATCGCTCTCGAATCGCGCGAGCTCGCGCTCAACGCGCTCGCACAGCGCAAGCGGCACGGGCCGGGCGCGCACATACACCCCTTCGCAGTCGGTTAATTTCAAATCTAATGTTTTTTTACATGTTCCAAGTTTGGCACTAAAAACTTCCGGGTATTCCTTACACAACTGGCTAACGAATTGATCTTCCACTATTTGGTTAATCTTAATTTCACTGATCTGGAGCGCGTTTAGCCAATCGCGGCCTAATAATGGCCTGCCACCCCCTCTAATAACGTAAAGCAACAGGTTGGTGACAACAGTGTTTTTTAAACTTACTGTTACTGTTAAAAAACCTAGGGGTTCAATTCGTGAGCCAGAGTAACTACGCAGAATTAAATTATCACTTTGCAATTCCTTATGATTAAACAATTGTTCGTAACAATGTTCATTAACTGCCGATATTCTGCTCCCGGTATCAATTTCCCATTCTAACATCTTCCCGTCCACTTGAATGTTTATAAAATAGGGTTTGTTACCTTCACGTACAGTGTCCATGCTGTAAAACTCGTCCTCTGAATTATCACTCAAATAATTTTGGCCACGATTACCTTCACGTCGATCACTTTTTGGACACATCGCTTTTAAATGACCACGCTAATGACACTGATCACAATTATAGTTAGCAAACCGGCACTTGTTCGCGCGATGTCCTTTACCGCACCGCCAACATTCTGTACCGTCGCTCGGATAGGCCGCGCCGCCACCGCCAACCGGCCGCCGCCGCCGCCGCGCTCCGCCAGGCCGGGCGGCGCCCGCGGCCTGGGCCCGCCGCGGCGCGCGCGCAGCGCGTGCAGGCCCGCGCCCGCCTCGCCGTCGCCGCCGCCGCCGCCGCCACCTGCGCCCGTCGCCGCCCCGCTCAGCACCGCGTGCCTTTCTGCGGCCTCCAGCGCCAGAGCTAGCTCCACCGCCTGGCTATACTTGATTTCCCTTTCAGCGAATATTCGCGACCTCATGGTTTTGTTGGCCAACCCCGACACGAATTGATCCCGAAGCTCTTCCTCGAGCCTCCCTGTTCCCGTGAAATTACACGTTGCGGCCAGGTGCTTCAGGTTTTGCAAATATTCCGTCAAGGTCTCCCCGGATCGCTGTCTCCGTTGTCGGAAAATGTGCCTTTCGGCTATCTCTGAGCGTTGCGGTTCGAGATGTTTCGTAACTAACTGCACGAGTTGGTCATAAGTTTTACTTTCCGGGTGGTCCGGGGCACAGAGGTCACACATCAATGAGTATGTAGCTTCACCCACTACAGTTATCAGTGTCGGCACTTTCAACTCATTTTTTATTTCGTTCAGTAGTATGAACTGATTAACCCGACGCACGTAAGCCGGCCATTGTTTCGAATTTAAATCAAATGCCTCAATTTTACCGATAGGCATTTTTAATAAACACGTATGTTATTGTATATCGCGGAACTTAATACACTTTAAACTAATCTAATTACGATATAATCGTCTTTTAACTTTAATTTAAACCACGACTGCGCCACTGGAGTAACAATGAAACGCGGCTCAGGAGCTAACTGATTTATTTTTATGTCTACCCTCTAATTGACACATTATGCATACCCTACAATAATTATATTTGTATGAAGTTTTTAATATTGGTTTTTAAAATTTTAATAATAATAGTAATATTTTTACGACATGACATTTGATATTTGAAATGAATTGAATTTAGGTTTTATTTATTATTGTTATAATTTTCTTTTTTACATACATATTTGCATGCTGGTTTTCGCTGGCGAGAGCGCTGTACAAAATCTTGTATTGCTATAAAACAACTGATGTAACCGCTTCTCAAGTGAATAAATGGATTTGAATTTGATTTGAATTTGAATTTGAACATTATGGGGTCTATTATTAATGAACAGGTAAATTTAGTATCTTCTCCTTTACTGCGGCTTGGGTCTATTTTGAACAGTTAGTATTAATAAAATATGCCTTATATAAATAAACAAAAATTCAAGGTAGTTTTATAATATGTCAATAAAAGTTATTTTTTGTGGGGTAGTTTGAGAATAAGAAAAATAAAGTGGGTACTTGTGAAGTTACAGTAACAAGTTAAAACATTTGTTTTGGTTTGTTAGTTTAACATTTGGTAGCATAGCATACGGTTGTTTTAACTCCGAAGATGAGCTCTGGTTGAGTTCGAAACGCGTCAGTGTAGCTTGGTGGCGGTGATGGTTGGGTTTAAGTGATTTGTGTGTGTTCGTACAGTGTGGAGGTGGAGGAACTGCATGAGCACACATTTCTTGCATAAACGTAACTATTGTAAGGTCGCGGGTGAGCAAAGTAATTGTTTTAGTTCATTAATATGGACCTCCGCAAAGTAATGCCTGATTCAATAAATTTTTACCTATCATATCCACGAAAAATTTTTTTCCGAATATTTAAAATACCGAATGCTTCATTTATCTGAATGCATTTTTTTCTGAAACTGAAAATATTTCAGGATTTTTATAAAACACCCTTAACCTAACCTAAAGGGTTCTACACGATGGTCTTGAAATAAATCCTGAAATATTTACAGTTTCAGAAAAAAATGCTTTCGGACAAATGAAGTTTTCGGGATTCTAAAACCTTCGGAAATAAAATTTTCTAAACATCGATAGGTTCCCCTTTTAGTGTTTAGCAGTAACACAATAGTTTACTGTAACATAAACGCATATCGATACCGTAAATCTCAAATGGCGTAAAGGACAAAAATGCGATAATGAGTCTTAAATGCCATCGTATACAGCTTTTTTTTCCCTATCGAATGGCATTTAAGACTCATTTTCGCATTTTTGTCCTTTACGCCATTTGAGATTTCCGGTATCGATACAGTGGTGGTCATACAATTAAGAACGATTTGAAGTTTCCGATTTTTTTTTATCTAAATCATGTCATATGTCTAGTTGTGTTCCTTCTTAGAAGTAACAAGTTATGTTATAAAATAGCCACATGGATAGAGCAAACGGGATTAAGAATAATAGTGTATAATTGCTAACATTTTTTTTTACAAATTTTATTTGTTCTCTATACTAATAAATTCAAATAGTAATGAAGCTGGACAAATAATTAAGAACGATTTATTAAACTGCTCGAGAGTTGTTTTATATGAAACTTAGATTAAATAAATCATATTAATGTGAAGTAGGTATAGAAAAAAAAAGCAATTTAATACATTTGAATTAAAATTAATAGTTAGTAGCATGTCCACGGCTTTTAATTACGGCTTTCACCGGCGAGGCATTGAATCTATCAATTTTTGACATTTCGCAAGAGAAATAGAGTTCCATTCTTCTAAGAAAACGTCGTACAGCTCTCTCAAATTGCCACACTGTCGATATGAAACCTTTTTCTTGACTTCGCACCACAGATGCTCTATTGGGTTAAGATCTGGGCTGTTGGCTGGCCAATCTAAGACAGAAACTGATTGTGATGTGAAGAATTCCTTAACGGTGCGTGCAGTATGCTTTGGATCATTGTCGTGCTGGAATGTCCAAATAACCGGAAGCACGTCTTCGGCATATGGTAACATTGTTTCTTGCAGTATATTTTTGTATTGGAATTGATCCATGTTTCCTTCTATCAGCCTAACAGGTCCAACGCCATGTCCAGAAAAGCACCCCCAAATTTTCACATTTCCCCCGTCATGCTTTAATGTCACTTTTGTGTACTTTGGGTCGAATGCTTTATTCGGAGGGCGTCGTACATATCGTTTTCCATCAGAACATACCCTATTTATTTTTGTCTCGTCAGAAAAAAGAACGTTTTTCCACTGTCTGACTGTCCAGTTTTCATACCTTTTTGCAAATGCAAGTCGGGCTTGCCTATGACATCGTTTCAACATAGGCACCTTCCTTGCTATCCTTCCGTTCAACTTATTTTCTACCAAACGCCTTCGAATAGTGCGTGCAGAGATTGCTGAAGGGTTTTTTTCGCCAAAATATTCTTTTCTCAACTCATTAGACCCTTTAAAAGGATTTTGTTTTGCCAAACGAACGATATTTCGATCATCTCGACGAGATGACTTTCTCTGTCTAGGTCCACGTGGAACGTTTGAAGTAGTTTGATACGTGGAAAAATGCTTTACGGCATGGAAAACCATTGTTTTTGAACATTGCAGATAGTCGGCTATCTTTTTATACGACCAATTCTTCTCGCGAAGTTTTATTATTACTTCTCTTGTAGATTTATCACAACTTTTATTTATCCCCATTGTTTTTATACGAAGTAATCACTTTTAAGACTTTAACAGCACGAAATGGCGCCAAAATTATACGAATAATAATCTACAACCACAGAGCCACACAGTGTTCTCTATTTAAATTTGAAAAAATAATAAACTATTCAGCGTTCTTAATTACGTGACCAGCTAGTAAGTACTAATGCTAGGTTCAGATCGAATGTATTAAGTTTCTCTATTAATTTTTTAACCAACTATGTTGCATAAATGAATGTACCGGTAGTACGGAAAAGTTTCGCAATACCGAGAGAAATAAAAAAAATACGGGTAATTAGTTATACTTGTTACTTTGAAAAAATCATCTCAATAAATAATCGTTCTTAATTATATGGCCACAACTGTATATTGCTTGAATCATCAACAATCCATATGTATACAGGGTTATTGGTAAGTCGACCTATTCCCGTTAAGGGGTTATGGAGGAGGTCATTTGCAATCATTTTTGTCCCATAATGCCCTATGCAAAAATGAACCATTTCTGAGATAATTGAAATTTAAGTTTTTTGCAAAAAAAGTCTGAAACGCATATTCAAAAATTTATTTAAAAAAAGTTGGCCATTTAAGTCAACTATTTTTATTTTTTTATGTACAAGATAAAATAGCTGTTCTTATGCAATATTAAAAGTATAATTATCTGTACACATTTAAGAACGCAAGACCAAAAAGTAAAAAAAATATGATTTTTTTATAAGGTTGTTCAAAATGAATGGCATAAGAACAGAAAATTTTACTATGACATTTGGCGTGCAGATAATACGGAAAACATGTACATATTTCTAGCTTTCTATCAAGTTACTAATGCTATCATTTTTGTAAATGGTTGCCGGAAAAAAATAATCACAAAGGACGTAGGAAGAAAATCACGTCCGAACATTTCTCAAAATCAACTCATCAATCAAAAATTTATTAAAAAAAAAGTTGGCCATTTAAGTCAACAAGATAAAATATCTGTTCTTATGCAATATTAAAAGTGCAACTATCTGTACACATTTATGAATGCGAGACCAAAAAGTAAAAAAAATATGATTTTTTTATCAGGCTGTTCAACATTAATGGCACAAAAACACAAAATTTTACATATGCATTTGGCGTGCAGATTAAACGTTAAACATGTTCGTATTTCTAGCTTTTTAAAAACTTAAAAATACTATGATTTTTTTAAATTGTTTTTAGAAAAAAATTAGCACAAAGGACGTAGGAAGAAAATCATGTCCGAACATTTCTTAAAATTAACTTACTAAATCTATGAATAATAACTGTTATAAATACAACTAACATCAATAGCTAATGTAAAATACCAAATTGAAACAAAAAAACAATTAAGTTTGAAATCCTACGATATTTTTATTTTATTTACAATTGATACCCATTCATAAATATTCCTTAATGGTTGTAGTCACTGACTTCGAAATTTGTTGTTTCAAATTATAAGAAATAAAGAACCTATTAGAAAATAGAACTTCTCACTTTGATAATCTTATAAAAAAATAATTAACTGTGTTTATTTTTCGTAATTATTATAATCCCAGACATAGTTATCTGCTTAGTAAATAAAATGTTGTGCATTAAGATATGCTCGTAGGCATTAAGTAAACGAATTTGCCGCCGAAATCGGCGTATTGTGTAAAATTCAAATAAAAAAATACACTATGTTTTTTTTCAAAAATATTTCAAACTTAATTGTTTTTAATTGTTTTTTTGTTTCAATTTGGTATTTTACATTAGTTATTGTTGTTAGTTGTATTTATAACAGTTATTATTCATAGATTTAGTTAGTTAATTTTAAGAAATGTTCGGACGTGATTTTCTTCCTACGTCCTTTGTGCTAATTTTTTTCTAACAAAAATTTAAAAAAAATCATAGTATTTATAGCTTTTTTGGAAGCTAGAAATATGTACATGTTTTCCGTATAATCTGCACGCCAAATGTCATAGTAAAATTTTTTGTTCTTGTGCCATTCATTTTGAACAACCTTATAAAAAAATCATATTTTTGAACGTTTAGCGTTCTTAAACGTGTACAGATAATTATACTTTTAATATTGCATAAGAACAACTATTTTATCTTGTACATAAAAAAATAAAAAAAAAATTACTTTATTGGTCAACTTTTTTTTAAATAAATTTTTGAAGATGCGTTTCCGACTTTTTTTGCAAAAAACTTAAATTTCAATTATCTCATAAATGGTTCATTTTTGCATAGGGTATTATGGGACAAAAATGATTGCAAATGACCTCCCCCATAACCCATTAACGGGAATAGGTCGAATTACCAATAACCCAGTATAATCAAACGCACTCACATCCACCAAGTTCAGAGAAAAAACCGCCGCAGCAAACCAAGTATAAGTAAACCGCCACCAGAACCACCAGAACCACCAGAAGACCAGCAACCACCACCACCACCACCACCACCATCACCACCAACGTCAACGCCACATCAACCATGAACCAAACCATGAAGACCGCTGCCGACATCATCGTCTGGACGCAGCCAAATATCCGGGTGTAAATAGACGTCCGGAACAATCATAGAAAGGTGTCGACAGTCCGCCATGTAATCTGCCTTATAACCGAACAAAGACCGTCCATAGAAGCAGGAAAAATCATTCACGAACCATTACAACCACCACCACCACCACCACAGCCGCCGTTCCAGACCAAACCAGTTCCAGAGTAATTAAATTATTGTGTTTTGTGTTTGATTTTTGTGTGATTTTTGTGTATTTTCTTTTGTATTTTTGTGTTTTGTGTGTAAATAAAAAATGTATTTTCTTTCTTTTTTCTTTCTTTAAATTCATTATTCATATCATAGTTACTAAAGGGGGGGTACCGTGTTTTTAGCGCATTTATTGCATTAATTTTAACTCTTTCATTTTAAATACAAACTGAAATATAGATGCACAGAAAAATTTCAGAAAAAAGACCAATGCTGGGAATCGAACCCAGGTCCTCAGCATTCCGTGCTGCATGCTTTTATCCCTACACCACCACTGGTCTAGAGTTTAGACACGAATTTTTCGGTATTCCCTTAACTTGTCTAAACTTTTTTTGCCTAATTTCACTTTGTCTACCAACTTTTACTATAATGAATAAATAGTTTGTCTATAGTCAATTTGTATAATTTCATTATATATAATTTTTATTTTGTCGAATTTTCATTTTTACTAAATGATCATTTGCATAACTCTTGTTTTGTCGAGATATTATTTTATCGAAAACTCACTTTGTCGATACTTATTTTAACTAATCATCATATAGCCGAATAACGTTTTAACTAACATCATTTGCATATGTCTTGTTTTGTCTAATATTATTTTAACGAAAACTCACTTTGTCGATTCTTATTTTAACTAATCATCTTATAGCCGAATAACGTTTTAACTAACATCATTTGCATAAGCCTTGTTTTGTCTTATATTATTTTATCGAAAACTCACTTTGTCGATTCTTATTTTAACTAATCAACATAATAAAACGTTGTCGATGAGAATGAGACACTTCAATTCTATGCGCTGTGCTACGCTCCCGCATTAGCCTTTGAACCTAACCATGCCGAGTCGCTTCCCCTCCGACAGGTCTTGATTGCTCGCTTCGCTCGCTCGCTGGCTTCAAACGCTATCATTGGAGTCAGCAAGCGAGCAAGACCTATCTGGGCGGAAGCGACTCGGTATGGTTAGGTTCAACCGAATTTTTCCCATACATCGTACATTTCAATCTGTTAAATAATCACCTTATGCAGTGATAAAGAGCGCATCTATTTTATACCCTCAACGAGAGACATCAACACTCCGTCGGAACTACCTGCTCACCCGGACAAGAGATACTACTACTACTACTACTGCTACTGAGCCAACTTTTAACAAGTTTCATGTACCTTGTTTTGCCTAACAACTGTTAGCCTATTATCAGTTTGCCTAATTTTAGATAAACTAATATTACTTAACCTAATGTTTCATTTTACTTAATTTTCATTTTAGTGAAAGTCATTTTACATACAACTTACTTTACATAATTTTGTTCCATCTAATTTTAAATGACCTAATTTTCATTTTGTATAAATTTATTTCGTTTAATGTTTGACTGACATAATTATATTTTGCCTTACGTACATGTTGCATAATTTTCATCTATATATATAAAAGAAGAAACTGACTGACTGACTGACTGACTGACATATCAACGCACAGCCCAAACCACTGGGCCTAGAGATTCCAAATTTGGCATGTAGGTTCCTTATAAGGTCTAGGGGTGCACTAAGAAAGGATTTTTCAAAATTCACTCCCTAAGGGGGGTGAAACGGGGGTCCAAAGTTTGTATGGGGAAACAAGATTCGTTCGACTATTTTATTCGAAACTTCACAGAAGTACTCCTAATAATAAATGAGTAAACACGTGTTTCAGGTTTTTTGAGAATTCAACCCCCAAAAGGGGGAAAAGGGGTAACAAAGTCTGAAAATCAACATGGGTGTTGTTTCTATGGTTTATCGGGTCGCTGGTTATGAAAACAACAACGGTTTTAAAATCCGACGTGGCAGACGTAAAATACCATCTCCTTGGATGGGGTGCGATGGGGTTGAAATGTCTAATTAAACTAAATGACTGTTGATATATCAACGCACAGCCCAAACCACTGGACCTAGAGACTTAAAATTTTGCACATAGATACCTTATACAATGTAGGCATCCACTAAGGAAGGATTTTTGGGAATTCCCACGGGGACGGAAAAAAAACGGGATTTATATATTCGATTCCGAGTGACCCTATCTCAGTAACTATAATAACTAGACTCTTCAAACTTGATACACAAGTAGGTATTACATTAGTTAAAACATTAATTTCAGGATTTTTCGAAATCCCCACGGGATAAGGAAAAAACGGGATTTTTCGTTTTACTGGTCGTAGAAAGCTGATGTAGACGACGCGTACACACACATACATATAAAATATTATTTCTTAGATTTACGGTTGTGGGTAGTTTAAGGTTTTATGTTTTTATAAATAAAAATTGAGGGTAGCGTTAGAAGCTAAACTGTTACCGCGGGCGGTCATCCAGTCGCCATTGTCACGTGATGCGAACCGCGCGTGCGCTAACGCTGCCGCCTCTCTATATCACAATTTCTGTCTTTAAATTATTGCCCAGTGCTCAGTAAATCCCTTACAAAGTGGTCCTACGAACCGAATAAATACTTAGACTAGTTTTAATTTGAACGCGAAGTGATAAACCGTCACCGTACCGTCGGCCGCCATGTTTAGCACACCGCCAGCGTCGAAATGCAAAAAAACTACGCTGCATCAGATCGAGCCGTTTTGGATAACGTCATTCAAGAAGGCACTAAAAAGATGCTTGACGCTCAAGCCTACTCAGACCAAGGTACTTCTATGAAACGTATAGAGGTCTGGAAACATGGAGGTACATCTGAAAAAAGCAGCGTTAAAACGGAAGCACCTAAGGCGCTGGCATCAACTAGCAGCAAACACTCCAATGCTTGTGAGCTTGAGTTCACAGCCCGTAAGAAGCAGCTCGAATTGGAAGCAGCTGAAGCTAATGCTCGCATACAGCTTGAACTCAACGCAAAGAAGTTAGCTGCGGATATTGCCGCGCTCCGACTAGAACGTTCGCAAAATGGCAGTGTAAGTGCCAGGTCACGCATCAAGCAAAAAGTGGATGAATGGATGGATCGTAGCCACGAGGATGTCATGAAGCAGCCGCATATTGAGCCGTCCCACGGGGCGCCGGCCGCCGCCACGGGCGCGCCTAGCGACATCCAACAACTTGCTAACGCACTAAAGAATGCCATCACTACCGCCACTGCTAACGATCGACAAACTCAATCACGAATAAAAACAAATAAGGAGCTGCCAACCTTTTATGGTGACTCAATGGAATGGTTGTCATTTAAAAACGCGTACACCGAGTCCTCCAGATTGTGTGAATTCAGCGACGCAGAGAATGTCTGCCGATTACAAAATTGTTTACGCGGCGAAGCTAAAGAAACGGTATCTTCGCTTCTTATCGGCAACACTTCGGCAGTGAGCATCATAGAAGCCTTGGAATTACGTTACGGCAGGCCTGAAACTATCATACAAAGAATTACTGTACAGTTGAGAAAGTTGCCACCGTTGCCGCCGGCGTATCACAATGAGCTTGTCAACTTTTCTATAAAAGTAAAAAACTACGTAGCCATAGCCACCGCTCGAGCAATAAAACAAGTTGATTACATACGTAGTCCCGAACTAATGAATGCAGTTATTACCAAGTGCCCGACGGCGCTCATCACTAAGTGGACCGATTACTACGCTTACACCCACCAAGATGAAAATAAACCTAAGCTCGAGTTATTTTCTGAATTTTTATACGAAGAAGCCACGAAGGCATCAATTGCTGGTATAAGCCATATTTATACCTATAATTCCTATAAAAAACCTGAAGAACGAAAATCTCAAGAAAATAGGCATGTTATACTAGCCCAATCACAGTCAGACATCAAAATAACAGAAGCTGATAAAAAATGTGCATTTTGCCGCGAGAGTAATCACGCCCTTCCTAAATGTGCTAGATTTAGAAAGGCTATGAGAAGGGATCGTTGGCGTTTCGTTAACGGTAGACGTCTGTGTCAAAAATGCCTCATACACAAACACCATAAGGACGAGTGCCCCGCCGAGAACTGCGATGTCGATCAGTGCGGCCTGCCGCACCACGAGCTGCTGCACTGGCCCGCGCCGCCGGCCGGCGCCCGGGCCGCGCCCGCGCCCGCGCCGCCCAAGCGCGTCCACACTGCGGCGGTGGACGCCGACGACGACCCCCTCGGCCCTGGCGACGCCCTCGACGACGACCGCGAGTGTACAGACAATCACAATGAAAGTGTAAATAACACAATATCAGTCTCTAATCCAATCGTAATGTTAAAAATCGTGCCGGTAGTTTTGCGTGGCCCTAAGGGTGCAATCTCAACGTACGCATTATTGGACGACGGTGCGACGATTTCGCTAATCGCTAGTGATATTGCGGACTCCATAGGTCTTAAAGGCCAGAAGAGACAATTGCGTATGTGCGGTGCTTGGGAAAACAACGAAATAGTTTGTACATCAGAGACTGTAAGTTGTAGAATAAGTGGCTTAAATGATAATCATATAGTTTCTGAATTTAATGCTCAAAAGATAAAAGAATTAAACTTACCTAAACAAAATATGTTAAAAGTTAATACTTCCCAGTATAAACACTTGACCAACATTGTATTAAATTATATTCCTGGTGTAAATTTAAAACCAAAAGTCTTAACCGGTAAGAAAAACGAACCCTTTGCTACATTAACTCCATTAGGTTGGTGTGTACACGGCTTTATGTCTACTTTGTCTTCCCAATATGCTCCTGGTGAAAACCGGTTCGGCGCTGGCTCGGACGCCGCTCACGTGTTTGCTCATACCGTATGTCACGTGACAACCACCGCGCAATCAAAAGATTATAGCATTATCGGTGACCGTAGCTTGAATGAACTCGTGCGCAAATCCTTTGAGTTAGACGCACTCGGGGTCTCCGCGGCACCAGCGCGACCAAATCGTCTCGAAACGAAGGCGGTCGAGATATTGAAAAGCACTGCACAACTAGTTGATG
Organism: Archips xylosteana; assembly: GCA_947563465.1. Taxonomy (NCBI): domain Eukaryota; kingdom Metazoa; phylum Arthropoda; class Insecta; order Lepidoptera; family Tortricidae; genus Archips; species Archips xylosteana. Next base: position 19,026 of record CANOAX010000030.1, read on the forward strand.
GTCACTGGGAAGTAGGTCTCCCGTGGAAGAGTAGTGCCAATATGCCAGATTCGCTCCCAAACGCGCTTTCACGCTTGAGATCCATTGAGCGCAAAATGTCACGTGACCCAGGTTTCGCTCAGCGATACAAAGAAAGAATCGAACATTTATTTGTAAACAATTACGCTCGCGAAATCGAGCCGAGTGAGTCTGGACCGCGGGTCTGGTACCTTCCCCACTTCGGCGTCGATAATCCAAATAAAAAAAAGCTTAGATTGGTTTTCGACGCCGCAGCCACCACGAACGGTCTTTGCCTCAACAGTTATTTATTACAAGGCCCAGATTTACTCGAATCTCTAGTGGGAATTATGCTCAGGTTTCGTGAGAATCGAATAGGTATTACCGCGGATATACGTGACATGTTCTTACGCGTAAATATAAGATCCGAAGATCAACATGCACTTCGTTTTCTGTGGAAAATAGACGGTAAAATAAAACATTTTGCTATGACTTCCTTAATATTTGGAGCTAATTGCTCGCCCTTTGTCGCACAATACGTAAAAAACCATAACACCGAACGTTTTAAACAAACAATGCCCGATTCCGTACGCGCGATAATAACTAATCATTATTGTGACGATTATGTCGACTCTTTCACTACTGAGGACGCGGCTATTAAGTCGATGCGGGAGATAACGTATATTCATTCGCAAGGCGGTTTCGATATCACAAACTGGACATCTAATAGCCCCGCCGTTTGCAAAGCCACTCCAAAAGGTACCTTAAGTGCAGCGTGCGTAGGTTTAGATTTCCGTGGAGACGAATTGTTTGAGCGGACACTTGGTTTGTTGTGGTACCCGAGTACGGATTGTTTAGGGTTTAAATTATCATTTAAAAATGTTAGTGAGGGCATAATAAAGGGTCAGCAAAAGCCAACTAAGAGAGAACTCTTGCGCATAGTCATGACGATTTATGATGTTTATGGGTTGCTGGCCCCCTTTACCATGAAAGCAAAAATACTTTTGCAATCCACCTGGAAATAGGGAATTAGTTGGGATCAGGTTTTGACTGATGAAATGTTTGTTGTGTTTAGGGAATGGATAAGTCAAATTAGATTTATAAATGAATTACGTGTTCCGAGATGGTATTTTATTCATAACAACAACAATTCACTCACACGTAAACTTGACCTACATATTTTTTGTGACGCGTCCCCGGTTGCATATGCCTCGGTAGCCTATTGGCGATCTTATTGCGATGAGGATAAGGCTGACATTAGCGTGGCCTTTGTAATGAGTAAAAGTCGTTTAGCACCGGTAAAATGTGTGTCTATTCCTCGCTTAGAGCTGCAATCAGCTGTGCTCGCATGCCGTCTCGCCGATACGCTGAAAAAAGAACACAGATTACAGACTGACAGGACATTTTACTGGACGGACTCCACTACTGTGTTGTTATGGATACGCAATGACCATCGAAACTACAGCACATTCGTAGCAAATCGGCTCGGGGAAATAGACTCATTAAGCAATGCTAAAGAATGGCATTATGTTCCAACCGAGTTAAACATAGCGGACGTCGCTACGAAAAATAATAATTACCACTTAAAAAATGGCTGCGAATGGTACACGGGACCTGTTTTCCTTTCTTCGTCCGTTGACCGATGGCCGCGCGAACCTGTAAACATACAAAACGTTAATAAGGAACAATTGGAAATTAAAAATATACATATCGTGAATAATAATAGTTATAATAAGTCAAACTTACCTGTGCCCGATCCGTCGCGTTTTTCGTCTTGGTTCAGATTGCTTCGCGCGACGGCTGCGGTTTTATTGTTTGTAGCAAAATGTAAACTAAGCGGCATACCTACGATTAACAAGTGTTTACTTGAAAGAGCTGAACTGTTGCTATTAAAATACTCGCAGGAACTTTATTTTAAAACTGAACTGAATCAGTTGAGACAAAATAAAAACATCGACTCCAATAGTAGACTTCGCACCCTGACCCCGGTTCTCGGACAGGACGGTCTTCTTAGAGTAGGGGGGCGCATCGACGCAACGAGTGAGGTCGATATAAACGTTAAGAGACCCATCATTCTAGACGGCCATGATTACGTTACTAAACTAATTGTAAAACATTTTCATGAGCGCGCGGCACACTCTTTTAACGAAATGGTAGTAAACGAACTCAGGCAAAAATATTGGGTGATTAAACTACGTCCCACCGTTCGTGCCGTGGCCTCACGCTGTCTCTATTGAAGGTTACGTAGAGTGAAGCCACAGCCTCCAAGAATGGGTGACTTGCCGGAGGGTCGCTTGTCTCATCATCAAAGACCTTTCACACACTGCGGCGTAGATCTTTTTGGCCCCATGGATGTTACTGTTGGTCGTCGACGTGAGAAAAGATACGGTGTTCTTTTCACGTGCCTTACTGTGCGAGCCGTGCATATTGAGATAGTGACCGCGTTGTCGACTGACTCACTCATCATGGCCCTTCGCCGTATGGCCGCAAGGCGTGGTTGGCCAGCAAAGATTTACTCCGACAACGGGACAAACTTAAAGGGAGCCGAAATTGAGTTGAAGAAATCTTTTGAAACGCTAAATCAGGAATACTTGTCTGAGTATGCCACTAATTATGGTGTCGAATGGCATTTTATATCTCCAGCTAGCCCACACATGGGAGGGGCCTGGGAGCGCATGATTCGTTGCGTTAAAACCGCGCTAAAAGCTGTTCTTAAAGAAAGAGCACCACGTGACGAGACGCTTATGACATTGCTTATGGAAGTGGAGGCCATGGTCAACAGCCGACCTTTAGCTCATGTCTCTGTAGATCATGATGCCCAGGAAACTTTGACTCCCAATCATTTTTTGATCGGCTCGTCATCGGGTCTACCAATACCGGGAGAATTCAATGAAGGGAACCTCTACCTACGACGTCAATGGCGTATAGCTCAACGTCTTGCCGATTTATTTTGGAGTAGGTGGATGAAAGAGATTCTTCCAACTCTCTTGCCACGATCAAAGTGGACAGAGGACGGTGAAGACTTGCGACAGGGTGATCTTGTGGTAATAGTCGATCCAAACTCGTCACGAAATTGTTGGCCGAAGGGACGCATAGTCCAGACACATCCTGGGCAGGACGGTCGAGTGAGAGTCGTGGATGTGCAAACACGTACATCGATGTATCGTCGACCTGCCACACGCGTCGCACGGTTGCCACAGGTAGATTAGTGTCGCCAGTGCGACACGCGGGGGAGATTGTTGACGACGCGTACACACACATACATATAAAATATGTTCCGGCTCACGCCTGCACAATGCGGATGCACCTCAATGCAATGGATTGCATTATGTTTTTGATCAGGCGCTTCGGTGCTTCAGTACCTTTTAACGTTAAGCTACCACTCTGCATCTTACCGTCGTTACAAGCACATAATATTTTTTGTAAAATTTTATTAATCTTTTGAAGATTAAAGTTTGTTATCGAACTTTTGAGTTTTCATCCAAAGAAAATTCCATTTCTTCCACAAAAGAAGAAACATTGGCGACCGTGACAGGACGATTAGGGAATTAAAGGAGCATTTTGAGAAGATTAAAAATAAGACAACCCGTCATAAGAAGCAGCCGGACCAGCGAGACATCCAAAGTATCGCACCGCAGCGCATCGCGGGATTCCTTCAGATAAGTGCCTTGATTTCCTGACGCATTCTAAATCCAGAGTCTATCTATCCCTAATTTTTTTTGTACGTATTTTGGCTTTGTAGGTACCACATTCAATCCTACAAATAACGCCTATAAGTAAAGTACCTAATTTTAATATTTCAAGTGAGAATAAATAATTATCGAATCGAACCTGCCGATTTTAATTACGCGTTAACATTATCAGTGCAGGCTCGTTATCAATCAGCCGTGCGCGGGCCCAACCGGTTCTTTGGAATGCGCCTGTCCCAGTGAGGAGCGCATGGTTTGATAATTTTATTAAAATCGCAAAGTAATTAACCTATTATCCGTTCGATTTTATCTCTAAGTTAGTGCGTGGGTATACATTAAGTTACGCTCTTTTCTTGTACTGGTGTTTGCGCGCGGGATAACTTCTACTTCTAGTCGAAATGAGTCCTGGCGCAGGTATTAGTAATGATGGAATGGAGTTAAGACAGTTGATTGCTAAACGGGGCTCGATTAAAGGGCAAATTACGAAATTTAAAGGTTATTTGGATAAAATTACGCAAAGGATAAACTTGCCTCCCGTGGAATTTACAGAATTAAATTTAAAATTAACAAAATTTGAGGGACTGTTGCCTAGATTTGATGATTTGCAAACTCAAATTGAAATTTTGAATTACGAAACTATAGACACTGAGATTGATGAGCGTGATACCATTGAGCAGGAGATCATTATAACTATAGCCACTGCCAAGATGTACATCGATAAAATTAATTTACAAAATGAAACGCGACGTGCATCCCAAGATCTTAATGCTCAATGCCACCATGATCATCGTGATGTCGGTGTCAAGCTGCCACAAATTCAAATTGCCAAGTTTGGAGGCTCTTTTTTTCGCTGGCTTGAATTTAGAGATACATATTTGTCACTTATACACGAGAACGAGCACATTTCTAACATTCAAAAATTTCATTATTTAATTTCTTATCTTGAAGGTGACGCAGCAAGAATAATTTCTAATCTCGAGGTCTCTTCCGATAATTACAAGGAGGCCTGGGGTTTGCTTTGCGAGCGGTATGACAACAAAAGATTACTCATTAACCATCACCTTAAATCTTTATTCGATATTCACCCGGTTGTACGTGAATCCGAGAGATCGTTAAGATTTTTAGTAGATCACGTCACAAAAAATCTTCGTGCTTTGTCTAGTTTAGGACAGCCCTCAGAACAATGGGACACCTTAATTATACATATAATGACGTCTAAGTTAGATGTTCGTACGCTGACCAAGTGGGAGGAATTACGCAATACATTTGACGAGTATCCTACATTAGAGCAGTTTCATAAATTCTTGACCGATCGCTCAGATGTTTTAGAGTCACTCAGCCGTAATAAAGGCGATATTTCCCCCAAGTCCTCTCAGCCGTCTCCGTCTTCAAGTTTTAGTAATAATCAAAATAGTAATAATTATAGCAAATATCAGCAATCGCCGTCTACAAGTTTCCAAAATAATAATAATTACAATAAATTTCAACAAAGGGGTCAAAATACATTAAAATCATTCGCTGTAAGTAAGAACAACCTAAATTATCGTTGTATAATCTGTGACCAAAATCATAAGATTTACGATTGTTCAACTTTTAAGTCAATGGATCATCAAACAAGGCTTAATAATATAAACAAATACAAACTGTGCATAAATTGTTTGAGACAGGGTCATGCCTCAATCGACTGTCGTATGGGGCCTTGCCGCGAGTGCAAGCAAAACCACAACACTATTTTACACAATAGTTTCACATCAACAAACTCTAAAGATGTTGCTAGTGACACAATTTCAAATTTTTCTAATCACTTGGACAACCAAAGTCAGGTGATTTTATCTACTGCCATAGTCGAAATCATCAACCCTAGCACAAGTGAATCGATTAAGGCCCGTATTCTCTTGGATTGCGGAAGCGAGTCTTCTTTTATCAGTAAATCGCTACAACAAAAACTAAAATTACCTTCTACTCTTATTGACATGAATGTGATAGGAATTGGAAACCACATAACAAACAAAATTAAAGAAACTTGCGTTGCTAAATTAAAGTCAATTAATAAACCATTTGCACTAACAGTGTCGTGTTTTGTTATGGATCAGCTGACGGGCGAGCTGCCAAAGGCACCTATCGACATACAGCAATTAAGGTTGCCTAATAATGTAACATTAGCCGACCCTAACTATCACCTGCCGGCTCCGATCGACTTATTGATTGGCGCGGATATCTTTTGGGATATCCTAGGGCTCGAACAAAAATCTTTAGGTCCAAATAATCCAAGGCTGATAGACTCAAAATTAGGTTGGCTTATCACTGGCCCCGTCTGTTCGGCTATCTCCAATCAAAAACAATTATATTGCAATCACTTGATTATGTCAAAAACACAAAACAATGACATCGAAAAATTAATAACTAAATTCTGGGAGCTCGACGAAGTCCCTCAAAAACCGGTTTTAAATAATTCCAATAGGGCATGTGAGGAGCATTTCACTACTTACACTCGTCGCTTGGAATCGGGTAGGTTCTCTGTGCGTTTACCATTGATCGATTCCCCAGATTGTTTAGGCAATTCCTATTACATGGCCAAAAAACGATTATTAAACATTGAAAAAAGGTTTATTAAAAATCAAGAATTAAAACATGAATACACACTTTTTTTAAGGGAATACGCTGAGCTTGGTCATGCCTCTATTTCCGCAGTTTCTATACCAAATGAAGCCTATTTTTTATGCCACCACCCGGTCTTCAAACAAAATAGCGAAACTACAAGGCTCAGGGTGGTGTTTGATGGTTCTGCCCCCTCCTCCTCAGGCTATTCTGTCAACGACTTGCAAATGGTGGGTCCAAACGTACAGGATTCTCTTTTTTCCATTTTAATCAGGGCGCGCCAGTACAAATACCTACTCACAGGCGATGTGGAAAAAATGTATCGCCAAATTGAAGTAGATGCAATGGACCGTAACCTACAACTGATTTTGTGGAGAGAAGATGAATCCTTGCCCATCCAGACCTGGCAATTAAATACTCTCACTTACGGGACCGCAAGTGCGAGCTATTTGAGCACACGGTGTCTTTGGCAGATTGGGGAGGAGTGTGGGGACCCACTCATTAAAATTATTATACAAAAGGACTTCTATGTCGATGACCTCATAACTGGTTCTGACTATCCTGAGCAGCTAAATTATATTAAACAATCTGTTTCTGAAGCTTTGACTTCTGGCTGTTTTAAGCTGCGAAAGTTTAAAAGTAACTTATCGACTGTCTTGGAAAACTACAACTTTAACGACTCGCAAGGCAGCCTAATGATAAGTGAATCTACGAGCACACTCGGTCTTAACTGGGATCCTTCTCAGGATACACTAAATTTCCCCACTATAATCTCTTCCGATAGTAACAAAATTACGAAGCGTTTTATTATGTCGCATTCTCTAAAAATTTTTGATCCCTTGGGACTCTTAAGTCCTTGCATAATAATACCTAAAATTATTTTACAAAGGTTATGGTTAGCTAAGATTGATTGGGACGTTCCCGTGCCTCAAGATATCAAAAATGATTGGGATGATTTTACTAGCAAATTATCATCTTTATCCAAAATTCATATAAACAGAAACGTTATTTGCGACTCACCAAAGGAAATAGAAATTCATTCATTCAGTGATGCCTCTGAAAAGGCCCTCGGGGCGTGCATTTACGTGAGGTCAATAGACAGCAATAATCATGTGACCGTCAGGTTGCTGTGCTCTAAATCAAAGGTTGCTCGGCTGCAGCCCACCACCATCCCGCGTCAAGAATTATGCGCGGCGTTGCTCGCTGCCAGACTAACTGCAGCCGTCATAAGCTCGCTCAGATACGTACCTACACGGATTTTGCACTGGTGTGATTCAAGCATAGTGCTTAGCTGGTTGAACGGCGACACTAGAAAGCTAAAAACTTTTGTCGCTAACAGGGTCGGTGAGATATTGGAAACGACGCAGCGCACATCTTGGCGCTATACACCAACCGACGCAAACCCGGCCGACTTGATATCCAGAGGCGTTAACCCGAGTGCGATTTCAGGGCTCAAGTTATGGTGGTCAGGTCCCGAATTCTTGTCTAAAGGTGAATCGGAGTGGCCTATACTACGAATAAAATACGACAAAAAATTACCTGAAACTAAATCTAACTTAGCTATTAATTCAACTGATCCTATAATAAAAATTGAAAATTATAGTAACTTATACAAACTTAAAAATATTGTGGGATATGTTAAACGATTTATATACAACTTAAAAAACCCTAAATCTAGACGCACCGAAACAAAATTAACTATAAATGAATTAGATAACTCTTTTATTTTTTTATGCATGTTATCTCAACAACAATCTTTCCCACAAGAATACGAATTATTGCGAAATAAAAAACCCTTAAGTCCCAGATCGAAAATATTATCCTTATCTCCATTCGTCGATGATTTCAACTTAATTAGAGTGGGCGGACGTATTAACTCTTCAAGTTATTCTTACAATAAGAAGCACCCCATTCTTTTGGATTCATCACATCCTTTAGCTAAAATGTTTTGTGAATATAAACATAAGGAAAACTTACATGCCGGTCCGCAATTATTATTAGCCATAGTTAGGGAAACCGTATGGCCTACCAATGGGAGGACTTTGACTCGTCGCATTTTTAGGAACTGCACTGTTTGCAGACGGTTCCAAGCTAACTTGTTGACGCCGAAAATGGGCGATCTACCCTCGCAAAGAATAACACCTGACTTCCCATTCAAAACTGTAGGCCTAGATTTCGCTGGTCCTTTCATGATTATTAATCGCAAAGGGCGAGGGGCGCGCCTTTTAAAGTGCTACATGTGCTTGTTCGTGTGTTTAAGATACAAATGTATTCATCTTGAAGCAGTGAGTGATCTTACAAAGGACGCCTTTCTAATGACTCTTAAGAGGTTTATTGCTCGTCGTGGCAAGCCAGCCGAAATTTACTGCGATAACGGCCGCAATTTCGTGCCAGCCGCTAAAGAAATTAATTATTTTCTCAATACTAGGTCTAGTGAGCTAATTGAGTTTGCAAATCAACAAAATATTAAGTTTTTCTTTTCCCCACCTTACGCCCCTCACTTCGGGGGTATTTTCGAGGCCGGTATACGTTCTGCCAAATATCATATAAAACGCGTGATGGGCAACGCCCATCTAACATTCGAAGAAATTTCTACCTTATTCGCGCAAGTCGAAGCGATTTTAAACAGTCGTCCCTTGAGTCCGCTTTCATCCTCCCCGTCTGACTTCCTACCCCTCTCCCCGGGGCACTTTCTGATAGGAAGACCGCTGACTGCGCTGCCAGCACCAGCTTCAGACGAGAGAGCCGAAGTACCGTCTCGAAATCGCTATCGCCAGCTAGAAAATATTCGACATCATTTCTGGAAGCGCTGGCAGAGGGAATACATATGCGAACTACAACACCGAACAAAATGGAAGTCAAATACCGACAAGCTACATGTTGGTGACCTAGTCCTCCTGCACGAAGACAACGTGCCCCCACTGTGCTGGCGCTTAGGACGAGTCACGCGCCTGTTCCAAGGCGCTGATGGCATTTCCCGTGTGGCCGACGTGATGACTGCTAGAGGAAGCGCTCGCCGACCTTTAGTCCGCCTCTGCCCGTTGCTGCCCGTGAACCAAGGGGATTGAAGTGCCTTCAATGGGCGGGAAGATGTTCCGGCTCACGCCTGCACAATGCGGATGCACCTCAATGCAATGGATTGCATTATGTTTTTGATCAGGCGCTTCGGTGCTTCAGTACCTTTTAACGTTAAGCTACCACTCTGCATCTTACCGTCGTTACAAGCACATAATATTTTTTGTAAAATTTTATTAATCTTTTGAAGATTAAAGTTTGTTATCGAACTTTTGAGTTTTCATCCAAAGAAAATTCCATTTCTTCCACAAAAGAAGAAACAAAATATTATTTCTTAGATTTACGGTTGTGGGTAGTTTAAGGTTTAATGTTTTTATAAATAAAAATTGAGGGTAGCGTTAGAAGCTAAACTGTTACCGCGGGCGGTCATCCAGTCGCCATTGTCACGTGATGCGAACCGCGCGTGCGCTAACGCTGCCGCCTCTCTATATCACAATTTCTGTCTTTAAATTATTGCCCAGTGCTCAGTAAATCCCTTACAGCTGAAATTCGGCATCTAGGTTGCTTGGAGAGTGTAGAGGATTGAGAGAGGACTTTCCGAAATTCCCACGGGAACGGGAAAAAACGGAATTTTTCGTTTTACTGGTCGTAGAAAGCTGAAATTCGGCATCTAGGTTGCTTGGAAAGTGTAAAGGATTGAGAGAGGACTTTCCAAATTCCCACGGGAACGGGAAAAAACGGGATTTTTCGTTTTACTGGTCGTAGAAAGCTGAAATTCGGCATCTAGGTTGCATAGAGAGTGTAGAGGAGGATTAAGAGAGGACTTTCCAAAATTCCCATGGGAACGGGAAAAAACGGGATTTTTCGTTTTACTGGTCGTAGAAAGCTGAAATTCGGCATGTTGGTTGCTTGGGGAGTGTAGAGGAGCATTGAGAGAGAACTTTCCAAAATTCCCACGGGAACGGGAAAAACGGGATTTTTCGTTTTACTGGTCATAGAAAGCTGAAATTTGGCAAGTGGGTTCCTTGGAGAGTGTAGGGGAGCATTAAGAAAGCATTTCCCGAAATTCTTACGGAACGGGAAAAAACGGGATTTTGCGTTTTACTGGTTGTAGAAAGCAAACATTTCAAAATTCATAAGTTTATACTGTAAGTATGCCGCAAAGGGCTCTTTAACCGACTTAAAAAAAAGGAAGTTATGCATTCCACTTTATGTATTTTTTTTATGTAGGTAGTTCATCGATTTCTCGGTCAATTGTGGACCGATTATAAAAAATATTTTTTTATTCGAAAGAATACAATATACTCCTGAGATGGTCCTATTATCACCAAATCAGGATCTGATGACGGGATCTCAAGGAAATCGAGGGCAACCCTCAAATTTTGTAGGCACGCATTACGATTTTCATATATTTTCTCAAGCTATTTAAGTGTTTGCGTCTGGTAGACATCATCTCGACATGTTGATGAGCTGATGATGGAAGGTAAATCTCCTTAACGGTTAGGAGTTGAGGATAGTTTTTTAAATATTATAGGTACGTATAGACCGATTGTTGTATTATTCTTTCAGGTTATCCGGGTGAGCTGATGATGGAAGGTTAAACTCCTTAACGGTTAGGAGTTACAGGAAGTTTCTTTAAATATCATATGCACGTATAGATCTTTAGTTGTATTCTTTCTGGTTATTCAGATGAGCTGATGATGGAAGGTATAACTCCTTAGCGGTTAGGTCACACAACACCCTTACAAAATACTATAATATGTATTATATGTATAATATCAATGCTAAGTAGGTACACAGCGCTTCCAGTTACTCAAGTTTCCGTAGAAGGTAAGAAAACATTGCATTATACCTAATGCAGGACAGGGGAAAGTAATAATAGGTTTTATATTATTAACAAGCCTGGTTATTTTAGTGCCCGCTTCCGAATTAATGAAAAACATTGTATATAAAGAAATACTGTAAAGGACCGTATCTACCTGAAGTTTAGTCGGGCTTGCTTGCACGCTTGCTTGCACGCTTACTTGCACGCTTTCTTGCACGCTTGCTTGCTTGCGTGCATGCTTGCTTGCTTGATATCTTAGTTCTTTGGAATACTCATGGTACACGCGAGCGAAGCCGCGGGCAAAAGCTAGTTTTGTATAAACTTATTTCGTATAATGTTTGACTGACATAATTATATTTTTTCTAACGTACATGTTGCATAATTTCATTTTGTATACTTATTTCGTATAGTGTTTGACTAACATAATTTCCGCACTAAGAGTAAGAAAAGCGCTTCAGCGCCCATTATTGTGGATCTCGTTAGCGCTTTTAAAAAAACCATGAAGAATGTGAGGTCTTTTAATATCAGGAACAGCACAAATAAGCTAAACACGTCACACTTGTGTTTGAACGTCCCTAAGACACCTATTTATGTAGCTGAATGTTTAACCCCCACAACCCAACGCATCTTTTATCTGGCACGTCAATTTGCGAAAGAACATGACTACAAATATTCCTGGACATCCTTTGGGAAAGTTTACTTGCGCCAAGAAGAGGGGAAGCCTTATGTATTTATTAATAGTGAATCGGACCTGAGTTAGCTGCGATCGTCTTTGTGACTCAATTGTTGTTTTTCCGTGCGTTACTTATCCGTCTATGAGGCTTCTGTTTCTTTTAGTGTATTGTTATTTTTGTTATGTGCACGAAAGGAATTTACTTTTTTGTGTAATCTCTTAAATATTGAAGTAATGTCAAATGGGCAATCAAACGCAACCATGATATATACTAACAATTTTATTATATATTTTTTGTACACATCTCCCTACACTTACACTGTTATTTACACTCACTCATTCTACAACACAAGTTGTCTCAGGCCAAGACAAAGAAATATATGTTTGTCCTGCCATACCTTATTTCTATGCTTGCACAAGTGTATATATTTTATGTTGCTATATATACACCCCCCCCCTCATCTCCATCACGATTAGTTGGATTCCGAAATTTTATTACACTTTATAAATGGCTGCTATGATTAACACAATATCATTGGACATCGATGACATTTCGGTAACAAATTCTTACACATGCGACTCAGATACCTGCTTATCACGAATTAATCGTTCGGATAGATGCTTAAACATTATAGTACAAAATATTCGGAGTATATATAAAAATTTCGATGGACTCACTGCTCAGTTAGCTAGATTAAACTTTGACCCTGAGATAATAATTTTAACTGAGTGTTGGCTAAACGAGCATAAATCTCTACCCTTATTGACTAACTACGTGTCCTATGCGTCTAGGAAATGTCTAAATCAAAATGATGGGATAGTAGCGTATGTTAAGGATGGGTATCGGTGCACTTTTGAGGAACCTGAGCCTGAAGGTGCCAATTTCTTATTGCTGAAATTAAATTCAGATACTGTCATTCTTGCCATATACAGGTCTCCTTCAATTTATTGCACTGATAGTTTCTTACAGTCGATTGATAAAGTTTTACGGAATGTTACAGCAAAGAATATGATTCTGGCAGGTGATATTAACATTGATGTGAAGCCAGGCAATAGCGACAAAAATAGCTCGTCGTACTTGAATCTTATTGCAGAGTTGGGTCTTTTGCCTGGACATAATTTCCCCACTAGATTAAATAATTGCCTGGACCATATCATGATCAAAACAAATTCTCCGACGAATGTCGTCGTTGTTGATGCTACTGTCACAGACCATGCGTTAGTTCTGGTTAACATGAACCTCGGTTGCAATAATTTTGACAATAAAAATAAACACGTATTTTCAACTGACAATTTGGCGGCTCTTGAATTAATTGGAAAAGTTGCTTCTACAAATGTGACTTCTGAATGTGATGCTAATATTGCTGCCTCAAAATTTGTTGAAATTGTGCATTCGGCTATTAAGGCTAATACTAGAGAAGTAGTAGTTACTCGTCGTAAAAAGACTCTTAAGCAATGGATCACTCCTGGGTTACTTAGATGCATTAAACACCGTGATAAATTACACCTAAGCTTAAAAAAAGATCCTCAAAATATAATTTTGCAGATTTCATATAAACAGTATAGAAATTTCTGCAATTCATTACTAAAAAGACTCAAAAATGCACATGATAAATCTCTTCTTCAATCTGCTTCAAATAGCAAGCAATTTTGGACAGCCATCAAATCAGTTGTGAATCTTACTAAGAAACATAGTCCAACTCTAGGGTTATTAGGTAGTGATCCTAGTGATAATATTGAGAACGTAAACAACTTGTAACGTTGCGTCTATAACGCCGTGGTAATGTTAGGCCCTAGCTACGTGCGTCCTCGAAATGCGAATGGATTTATTTACTTAATTATTATTTGTTAATTTTATACGGGACCCGCCGAACGCGCGGCGGCTTGCAGGGCTTTCTCATTGCGCGCGCGCTCATATAAGGAACCCTGGCTCCGCCGTAGAGTGGGGGCGGCCTATATAAACCGCGGCGTTCATTTCTCGGGGCTTTTGCTGCGAGCACCTACTACTATATACTCCACGCTCGACTTAAATTCGGATTTCCGTTAAGAACGTATATATTTAAAAAAAAGACAGCGTCGTAATTAAATTCTACAAATACCTAAACTCTGTGCAACATCTGGTTCCCGCTGGGGAGCCTGGTCTACCCTAACAAACTTCCGGGTCCGGTCGTGGACCTGCCCTACCACCCCCAGTTCGCTGGAGGGAGTTGGGCCGCAGACGGCGGCGTAGCCGAGGCATCTTCGGCGGCATCAGTCGATCCGGTGGTTGAGGCCGGCCGTGGAAGAGCTGCAGTTGGGCGACGGCGACAGCCGCTCAGGCCAGTGCTTTTTGTTCGGGCTCAAAAGGAGAGTGACGTACGCGGAGTTTGTGCTTTTGTTTTGGCCAGGGAATAAATGTTATGATGGTATGACTTGTTTCCTTTCCCGCCCTGCTCTACCTGTAAGCCGTGGTCCGCCTAACGGGCTAACGTTACAGTGGCGCCTTGTACGTGGTATAATAGCACAGCCAAAGCTTACGCACTTTCTTTATCTCTCTAGTACGGCGGTTATCGCTAGCTATTGTAAACAGATGGTCGGGTGAATCAACGCGAACTGCGAACTGGTACGTACTTTTATGTGTAATTTGTGTTATTTAATGTGTAACTTGCTTTGCTTTATTTTATGTGTATTGTGCCTTGAAACTGTCGTGTTATTGCAATAATCAGCTGGCAGTTGGTTATTGTGTAGGAGCGCTATCGATTGCCGTGGAGATTAGGTATTTAGTTAGGTGTTGTTTACGTTGTGTAGCGAGTCATTTTGGTATAAGTGGAATTGTTAAGTGCAACTAGCAGTTATTAAATTTAAAACGGTATATCTTTTAGCAAGTTTTGGCCGCTACAATTTAAATGGATAGGGAGTTAAATTAGACAGGTAACCGTTGCAGTTACAGTTGAATTTGAAAAGTGACCGTTGTGGTTGCAGTTAAATTGAATAGGGTATTTTCGTAACAACCCTCAAACACGGTTACGATTAGGTCTAAATTATTTGATGGGAATATTTATTCGAATTATTTATTAGTAGTGTTGAAGTAATGAATTATATTTTTTTTAAATGGAATTAATGACATTGATTGTTTGATGGAATTGAGGATTAATGTTATAGTTTGTTGAAATTGTATTATAATTGAATGGAGTATTTTCGTAGCAGCTCGCAAACGTAGTTACGTTAATTTTGATTACATAGTTATTTTTTTTTAATCAAGTTATATTTATTAATTAAATTATCAATAATAATTATTTAATGGAATTAGGAATTGATATGGAATTTTAATTATTGCTCGCGCGTACCGTCTGTGATATTATAATTATTTAATTTTTGTAACGGGCAGCTGGTTATTACTATTGTGTTTTTTTTGTATTGTTTTTCTTTTGGGTCTAGCAAATAGCTGAGGCAGCAGCTGCGGAGTGTACTAGCACACCATTTCTTGTTATTTACAGTCTAGCTTTATATTGTATGTTGCAATTGTGCTGTGCGATTACTCCTTATTATTTGTTTTCCCTGCTTTTGTTGTGTTAGTGCTTTAAATAGAAATGGTAACTCACACCATAAAATATTTACTTCTGAATAAAAATGAGCTGGAGTACGAGGTGCTAATTAGGGGTGGGGAACCGGGTCCTACGGTTCTTAAGTTAAGGGAGCAAATTAATAGATTATCGGCGAAAATACCTGCGAACGAGGTCTTGGAATCGGGTCTAGATCCAGTGGTGGATCATGAGGGTGCGCTGGGGTCTTATAATGAGTTGTTGTTGCGTGTTAAAGCGTTGCAAGAGAAATTTGACCCTAATTTACTTGCGCGGACTAAGGCGTTGGCTAGTCATATTTATTTCCGGTTAATTCGCATTGACAGGACTGGTATCGAGGATAGGGTTAAAAAGTTAGGGAGTAATTTTGAGAGGGCATACGCATTGCTGACGCAGATCGCTCAGGTGAATAGTGTTACCGCGCCGCCCGGCGACCAACCTCAGCCGTTACAAACTAGTTTGGATAGTGTACCTACGTCGGGCGAGAGATTACCCACCGGTTGCGAGCGTAATCACGTAAGCGACCTGCAGAAATTAAAATATAATGGGAAGTCGTGCGTTTATGCGTTCATACAGAGAGTTAACGAGTTCTGCACTTCTAGGAATATTTCTAATACTAGGATACTTGCGTACGGTACGGAGATCTTTACAGAGCAGGCGTTACATTGGTACCGGAGTGTGAGGAATGACGTCACGGACTGGCCGGGGCTAGCGAAGTTACTCGTTGCCGATTTTGGTCATTTCGATTATGACTATCGATTGATGTCGGAGATACGTAACCGTACGCAAGGGGAAACTGAAAATATTGTAGTTTACCTAGCCATTATGTCTGAACTTTTTGCGAGGCGCACAACACAGGTAACTGAAGAGGAAAAATTAGATATTCTTTTACACAACATTAGGCCTTGTTACGCCAGCGCTATTGTGGCTCACGGGGCAAAGGTAACATCTATTGAGTCCTTACGCTCGCTCTGTCGTAATTATGAGCGAACTCAGGTTTTCTTTAACCAGTTTCACGAACCGCCTAGGGTGTCGCGCGAGACACTGGCGCCGGATCTCGCATATGCGGGGTCGTCGGGGGGTTCAAATCAGACTAAATCGGTTAATAGGAATTATAGTTACGGCAATAATAGGTCATACAACACTGGGCCGCAACAGGACTATGCCGGTCGGTCGGGGTATGGGCAGACATTTGAACGGACGGCTAATCAGGGCGACTATCGTCGTAGCACGGGTACGGTGGCGCCTATCGAGGGGGGGGTTCCGCGGGGGGATGTATTTTGCCCGAGATGTCGCTCTGGGAATCACTCGCTTGGAGAGTGTAGGCGCGAGCGTTTCGTGATTTGCTTCAAATGTGGCACGAAGGGGGTTAAGTATCCGGATTGCCAGAAGTGTAATGCTAGCCGCGGTTCAAAAAACTAACTAAGCACGGCTGTCGTGACGGGATAGTGGGTTTAGCTGTACCTAAATTTAATGCTTCGGAATGGCAAGAATGGTTGAAATTTATAACGGTTTATACTAAAAGCTACTCTATCGCGTCAGTCGTGAATCGAAAACCGCTTGGCGACGTTCGGCCTTACGTGACCGTGAGGGTGGGGGTCCATTCGGTTTGTGGGTTGCTGGACTCAGGATCGGCGGTAACAATATTGGGTAATAATGCTCACACACACTTTTTGTCCTCGGGGTTTACATTAAATAAATGTGCGGGCTCCGAAACTTTTGCGGCGGCCGGCGGTCAGCCGTTGCCTGTTGTAGGTTTTTTTAATTTACCTATTGTTTTCGAAAATAACTGTCACGTCTTACGGGTTTACGTAATACCTTCTGTTACGTCGTCATTGATATTGGGCATGGATTTTTGGCGGCGGTTTGAGCTGTGTCCTAAATATTTTAAGTCCATTACTTTGTCGAGCGAGCCGGTGAATCTAGTATCGACTGTACCTGCGGGGAAGCTGCGGCCATATAGCGAGCTTTCTGGTGCGCAGCGTGTCGCTGCCACGGATGTTGTCAAACAGTTTGAGAACATTTCCTATGAGACGCAGGGGTTGGGTCGTACCCATTTGGTCCAGCATCGCATTGATACGGGAGATTCGGCGCCGATTAGGCAGAGGTACTACAGGCTCTCGCCGGAGAAACAACGCATATTAGGCACGGAGTTAGATGAGATGCTTAGCTTGGGCGTGGTAGAACCATGTGAGAGTCCGTGGTCGTCACCGGTGCTTCTAACACCAAAGAAAGATGGTTCGCTGCGGTTTTGTCTGGACAGTCGGAAACTGAACTCGGTCACGAGAAGGGACGCTTATAAGTTGCCATATGTATCGGAAATTCTGGATAATTTGAAGAATGCAAGCTTCTTGTCAAGTATTGATCTTTCTAAAGCCTTCTGGCAAATACCTATCGTAGATTCGGATCGGGATAAGACAGCATTTTATATTCCAAATCGCGGCACCTTCCGTTTCGTCACTGTTCCGTTTGGGTTGACTAACGCTCCCGCTACACAGCAGAGACTCGTGGATGCACTCTTTTACGGGCCAGAGTTTGAGAACTCCGTCTTTGTATTTTTGGATGACATAGTTATAGTGTCTCCGGACTTCGATAGTCACATAGCTACGCTTATTAGGGTGCGGGAAAAGCTACGCACGGCTAATCTTACGGTGAATTTTAAAAAGTCACAATTTTTTAGGGGTGAGTTGAAGTATCTCGGTTACGTCGTGAATTCTGAAGGGTTACAGGTGGATCCTGCTAAAGTTGAGGCTATTTTGGGTATACCTACTCCTACCTCGAAGAAAGAGGTGAAAAGGTTTCTGGGTACTGCCTCTTGGTACCGGAGATTTGTGCCTAATTTTAGTGACACAGCGGGACCTCTAAATGCACTTACTTCTACGGGTAAAAAGGCGAAGCCTTTTGTTTGGACTAGGGAGGCGGATGATTCTTTTAATAAACTTAAGTCTTACCTTGTTTCCGCACCTATCCTTTCGTGTCCTAATTATGAGTTACCGTTCGCGGTGCATACGGACGCTAGTGACTACGGTATCGGCGGCTTGCTTACGCAAACGGTAGATGGCGTGGAACACCCAATAGCGTACATGAGTAAGGCCTTGTCTGCTCAGGAACGCAACTATAGTGTCACCGAGCGTGAGGCTTTGGCCGTTCTCTTAGCTCTCGAGCACTGGAGGTGCTATCTCGATAATGGGAAAAAGTTTACGGTTATTACCGATCATTCTGCTCTAAAGTGGTTTATGAATCTAAATAACCCTACTGGACGTCTCGCTCGCTGGGGTGTGCGTCTGTCAACATTTAACTTCGAAATTGTCCATCGCCGGGGTGTCGAGAACGTTATTCCGGACATGTTGTCTCGGGGCTGCCCGATTTCTGCAATCGATACGAGTCCAGCTGCTACTTCTACGAGCGATCCGTGGTATCTGAACATTTATCACGGGTGTCAGAATTCACCAACGTCATTTCCCAACTACATCATTAAGAGTGGTCGTCTCTTCCGTTTAATGAAGAGCAAATGTGTGCTGACGCAGGAATTTGATTGGAAGGAGGTCGTTCCCAAGGAGGTGAGGGACGCTGTAATCCAAGAGAATCACGCGGAACCCACTGCGGGCCACCTGGGTATCTATAAAACCTATAAGCGGTTGACTCTGAAGCACTATTGGCCGGGAATGCATGCCGATGTCGTTAGGGTGGTATCATCCTGTGACACTTGTATTGCGCATAAACATCAAAATCATGCTACCCTGGGCGAAATGGGTAGGCCTAAGTCTTGTTCTAGACCGTTCCAAGTACTGAGTATAGATTTGGTAGGGCCGTTGCCGGTGTCTAGAAGGCAAAATACTCAACTCTTCGTGGTCACGTGTTGTTTCAGTAAATATTGCTTGCTATTCCCAATAAGACGTGCAACTGCAGAAGTTATTACGAAAATTCTAGAGGAGAACGTATTTTTAGTCCACGGTATACCATCAACCATAATCTTAGATAACGGCAGACAGCTAATCAGTGCTACCTTGAGGCAGCTGTTCGCAAAGTACAAAGTGAAAAAGCTACATTACACCGCAAAGTACAGCCCACATGTTAATTTAGTCGAGAGATATAATAAATCGATTATGACCGCGGTGTCCGCTTTTATCGAGAACGATCACCGGGTCTGGGATACACTTATACCTAAAATTCAGTTCGCTATTAATAACTCGGTCAATGAGGCAACAGGTTATACGCCTGCATTCTTAGTTCACGGGCGGGAGCTTGTTACTTGCGGGTCTCATTACGTAAATGTGGATTCCGAGGACGTCGGGGAACTGACTTTTCAGCCACGTGACCAGTACGCGGAAAATTTCGGCGCTCTTGCACCCATTTTTAACAAAGTACAGTTGGCCTTGTTACAGGCACACAGTAGGAACGCGCAGTATTATAACTTGAGGAGAAAACCGGTAGAATTCAGTGTGGGTGACGTTGTCTGGAGGAAAACCTTCTACCTGAGCGATAAGGACAGGCATTTTTCGAAAAAACTGGCACCTAAGTTTATAAAATGTAAGGTCATAGCGAAGAAATCCCCACTAGTTTACGAGTTGGCAGATATGACAGGCAGGAATTTGGGTCTTTGGCATGTTAAGGACTTTAAACTGACATGTTACAAAGAATAATGTTAAATTAGAATTGTTAATGTTAATTAATTGCTCGCTGTGTAGCCCCGGCCGAATACTAGGGTTACGCCATTTCATCCTAGGGTGCCGTGAGAACCGGCAGAGGGACTTTACGCGTGTATTAAAAGCGGTTTAACATCACATTATAATTACGATTACAATTATTTTTATTTTAATGATTAATGAATAAATATGTTTTGAGTACTACACTAACAATGCATGTTAGTAATTATTTCAATATTAACCTGCATCATACTTACCTAACAATTCGTTTACCTTGTTTATTACCTGGCTAAAATAGCGGATTGAGTATTATTTAAGTGCTATCTTGATTGTGCGGATGGATTTTGCTCCTTATTTCAATTCAGTTACGGTGCCATTTTTGTCGAACCTACATTTACTTGTCCTTATAACTATTACACCTCAGCCGGTCGGTGGTATTGAGTCAGCGTACACCTTCATGCTGCGTTGGTTGTCGTTGGCCGATGCTGTGTGCTATTGTACAAATCGATTATCGTTGTATTGGAGTTTTCATGCTGCGTTAAGTCCAGACAACGGGGGGGTCGTATACATGCGGTCGTATTGGTAGTGTTAGGTATCTGTCTGCGTACCGAGGAGCTTAGCTTGTATTAATTTCTGAGTTCACGATAGGCGGCTGAAAAGGTACTTGATGGGTGCTTGGCGTCATGGGGCAATTGTGTTGGGTATTTTGTGCCAGTGGGGATTGTACGGGCCGCAGTATTTTGCTGCCTATACTTCGGACGACATCGCATGGTACCTGTTGCGGGCCGTAATTAATATGCGCGCGGGCGTTACTTAGGGCGGATGATACCTGATTAATAAAGCGGAACATCGTTACCTACACTATAAGAGTGTGAGTGTTCTATACAGTCATGCTCACGTATGGAAGGGTCTTAAGATCGCCTAGAGGTTTTAAGACCGAATGGAGGGATGAATGTAAGAGGGTGAATTATGTCTGTTAGGTTTATAGTTGGGTCACCTAGGAGGCAGGTCGGATTTTTCGCACAGGAAAAATCCTGCCCTAACTGACGGGGTACTGTAACGTTGCGTCTATAACGCCGTGGTAATGTTAGGCCCTAGCTACGTGCGTCCTCGAAATGCGAATGGATTTATTTACTTAATTATTATTTGTTAATTTTATACGGGACCCGCCGAACGCGCGGCGGCTTGCAGGGCTTTCTCATTGCGCGCGCGCTCATATAAGGAACCCTGGCTCCGCCGTAGAGTGGGGGCGGCCTATATAAACCGCGGCGTTCATTTCTCGGGGCTTTTGCTGCGAGCACCTACTACTATATACTCCACGCTCGACTTAAATTCGGATTTCCGTTAAGAACGTATATATTTAAAAAAAAGACAGCGTCGTAATTAAATTCTACAAATACCTAAACTCTGTGCAACATCTGGTTCCCGCTGGGGAGCCTGGTCTACCCTAACAAACTTCCGGGTCCGGTCGTGGACCTGCCCTACCACCCCCAGTTCGCTGGAGGGAGTTGGGCCGCAGACGGCGGCGTAGCCGAGGCATCTTCGGCGGCATCAGTCGATCCGGTGGTTGAGGCCGGCCGTGGAAGAGCTGCAGTTGGGCGACGGCGACAGCCGCTCAGGCCAGTGCTTTTTGTTCGGGCTCAAAAGGAGAGTGACGTACGCGGAGTTTGTGCTTTTGTTTTGGCCAGGGAATAAATGTTATGATGGTATGACTTGTTTCCTTTCCCGCCCTGCTCTACCTGTAAGCCGTGGTCCGCCTAACGGGCTAACGTTACAAACTATTTCGCTGATATTGGACGTAAATTAACGGACGATATCGTAAGCGCTTCACAGATTGACAAACATACGAGTAATACCTCAATTCCTTTTAGCGCCAACTCAATAGTTTTGCTTCCACCTGATGAAAGTGAAATTGAGTCAGTGATCATGAAGCTTAAAAATGACTCTGCCGTGGGTTGGGACTTTATATCTAACAAATTTCTTAAATTAGCTAAAAATTTTTTAATCCCACCTTTAACAAAAATTTTCAAACTTTGTTTCGATCAAGGCGTTTTCCCTGATGTCTTCAAACGAGCTCTTATTACTCCCGTTCACGAGAAAGGGGATCGAAATAGTATCACCAATTATAGACCAATCTCTATTCTACCTTTTTTTTTTTTTTTTTTTACGGAGTGGAAACACATGACGTGTACCCCCGGGCCCGGGGAGACCCGGTTTAGGTTATTTGGGGCTCTGTCTCCGGTCCTCTTCTCCTAACGAGAAGAGGACCGGAGAGAGAGCCCCACGCTGACCTCCTTGCCGAGGTTGGTAGGCGCCGTGGGATCCCAAGAATTTCACCAAAACGACGTCTCCCGGCCGCCGCAGCTTACGCCGGAGCTACCCGCACCAAAGGGGGGAGGAGTTGCAGCGTTTCAACCCCTCCCCCAGACATGTAGGACCGTGCAATGCGGGAAAGGGATCCCCGTCCCTCGCCCGCTGGTCCTACTGGGGGATATGACGGGCGGCAAATCGTCTCCGCCTTAACCCCCTCCGTCTGCGCCGGAACTGGGGCGCGAGGGCATCGTCCTCGCGCTCCCGTTCCGCGGCCTCCTTTTGCGAGATCACTGTCTCGCAAAAGGACGCGACCGCCTGCCAGGCCTCCTCGCTCTCCAGCATGGCCGACACGACGCTGGAAAGCGAGAGGTCACTTCTACCAATCTTCGCCACAAGCGCGTGGCGCTCTGGGTCCCAACCACTGCACACCTCAAGTGTGTGTTGGGCAGTATCATCATCGTCGCCGCAATGGTGACACGTCGCCGAGGACTCCCTCCCAATTCGGTGCAGATAATGACCGCTAAACCCCCTCTCGATCCACTGATCGAGTGACGGGAGGAGTGCGGCTATGGTGCGCGTTCCATAGCGGCAGTCCTCCAGGTCACTCTTCCAGCGATCCCTCATGCGACGCTCCACCATCCGGCGAGCATTGGCAAGCTCTCGGGGAGCCGGCGTGTCCCCCCTTTGCTGGGCCTCCCTACGGGACCAGTAGGTCTCCGACACAGTCCGGGCGTCTACGTCCCAGGGCGGTGTACCAGCGAGGGCGCAAGCTGCCATGTGCGCCACAGTGACATAGGCCCTGACCATCCTTATGGCGCATACCCTCTGCGGCCGACGGATCAGGGCTTTGTTGCGCTCTGTCAGCCGGCTCGCCCATATCGGTGCCCCGTAGAGCGCCATGCTTCGGACGACTCCGGCAAAAAGCCGCCGCACAGCGCCTCTGGGACCCCCCACATTTGGCAACAATTTGCCGAGCACCGACGCGGCACCCACCAGCCGGGGAGCAAGTCGGGTAAAATGCTCCCCGAAATCCCACTTTCTGTCCAGAACAAGGCCAAGATACTTGATATTGGCCTTGACCTGGACAGATTCCCCCCCGATGCTGACTATGGTGCCCGTCGGCACCCGCCAGCCAGGCCCTCCGAACACCATCGCCTTGGTTTTCGAAACCGCGACCTTCAGCCCTAGCATGCGGATGCGGTCGACCATCAGTTCGGCCGCAACCGCTGCCCTGCGAAGGGCCTCCCGCAGTTCGCTTCCCCGCACAACCACCAGCGTGTCATCGGCATAGCAGATGGTGGCCATGCGGGGAAGCTGAACCCCTCTTATGGCCCAGTCAAAACCGAGGTTCCATAAGAGGGGCCCCAAAACTGACCCCTGTGGCACCCCGCAATCCATGGGCCTGGCCATGTGCTGCCCCTCGTGATCGTAGAGCACTACCCTTTCCTCAAGGTAGTGCCCTACGATCCTCTGCAGATACTGCGGTATCCGATGGTACCGCAGAGCCTCCTTTATGACGCTGTAGGGGAGGGTGCCGAACGCGTTGGCGATGTCCAGGGACACCGCCACCACCCCCTCCCCTCTACCTGCCGCAAGGTCATTAAAAGACCTTAGGGCCTGGATGGCGTCCAGAGTGCCCCTTCTGGCCCGGAACCCAAACTGACGCTCCGATATGTTTGGGCCAACATCGTGTAAATGCCGGATGATCCGGGAAGCTATCACCCTCTCGAACATCTTCCCGGAAACGTCCAGCAGCACCAGTGGCCGGTGGCCAGGAGGAGAGTCAGCTGGGCGGCCCTCCTTTCGCAAAAGGCAAAGGCGTCCCTCCTTCCACACCCTGGGGAAGCATCCTGTCTCAAGGCACTCATCGAGGAGGTCCTTGAGACGCTCCCCCAGGTGCTCCAGGGCTAGCGGGATCACCCTTGCCGGGACGCCATCCGGGCCCGGGGCCTTCTTATTCCGCCTTATACGGTCCACCATGGTCACCATCTCATCCTCTGTTATGCCGGGGACAGGATCATCGGGCTCGTTTCGGTCCCCCGAGGGGGCCGACATCCTCGGGGGATCAAAAGCTGGCGCCGGCGGGAAAAGGGCCTCAACCACTCTGTTCAGGAGTTCCGGCTCCATGGAATCCATGGGGGGGGCGCGCTTCATCTTATTTCTAACTATTTTGTATGGTCTCCCCCATGGGTCCCTGTTCAAGGTAGCCAGGAACTCCTCGTGCGCCGCATCTTTTGCCCTAATGATGGCCAATTGGAGGGCCTCTTTGGCCTCTTTTAGGGCCCTATGGGCGAGCTCCTCCTCTTCTGCGGTGTGCGACCGCCTGCGCCTGCAACGCGTGTAAGCACGGCGTGCACTATTGCTGGAGAGCCGGAGAGCCGCGATCTCCTCCGACCATAATCAGCATAACCACTTGCTAATATTAACATTCACCGTTCACCGCCTAGAGTGACAAGACGGCACATCGCGCTGGAAGTGCATTTATAAATTAATATTATAGTTCTTCATAGTAAAATCAACCCAATTCGCTGATCGGAAATACCATAATAGATTTGCCCGCTAGCAAGTTAAAAACCAGCTCACTGTGCATTGTCGTGCGCACGTACACAGTACACGCAAAAATATCAGAACAAAATGCAGCGTTCACCGACTGGAGAGAACACTCACATTGCGTGGTTTAGTATGAAAACTTGTAAAAATCAAAACTATTTTAATGGTAGATCGTAGAATAATAGTACATTACTGCAGAGGCCGTGAAGTCAGGGATTGATGGACGAGATTTGGGGTATACGGCCGAGTCGTAGACGAGGCCGGATAAAACGAGTCCAACAATCCCTCTTCCGGCCGAGGATTGTATAGAGCTTTTCTCAAACATGCATCATCATCATCATCATCATCATCATCATCATCATCATCATCATCATCATCATCATCATCCATCAATCCATCCATCCATCCATCCATCCATCCATCCATCCATCCATCCATCCATCCATCCATACATCCATACATCCATCCATACATCCATCCATACATCCATCCGTATATCCATCCATACATCCACCCATACATCCATCTATACATCCATCCATACATCCATCCATCCATACATCCATCCATCCATCCATCCATCCATACATCCATCCATACATCCATCCATACATCCATCCATCCATCCATACAACCATCCATATATCCATAAATCCATCCATACATCCATCCATCCATACATTCATCCATCCATCCATCCATCCCTACATCCATCCATAGATTAGATTAAATTAGATTTATTTATTTCATGATAAAAATTACAATATAAATTTGCATTGATGTCAAAATTACAAGAATTTATACCATGATCGTCAAAATAATGTAAAATAAAAATAATTAATTATAGTGCACAAAATTTCAGAAAATAAATGTTCTCCCAATAAGGATCGTCAGTATACAAAAAGAGAAAAGAAAAACACTGTAAATATAACTATCACTATGTCAATATCATACATTAAAAAATAAAATCAACCTCTACCCTCAATTTACTTACTGGAATCGGCATTGTTTGTACGCAAACACCCTGAACTATTTAAAGAAAAAACAGACAAAAGTACAACTAGGACACAATACAGAAATAGATTATTATTACCAAAATCAAATTTAAAAATGTTCAAAAATGGTCGTCAATATAAATGTATACAAATTACTAATAATATCCCAGAATCCATAAGACAAGAGTCCCGATACAATATCTTCAAAAATAAATTCAAGACATTTTTAATTAATAAATGTTATTACTCTGTTAATGAGTTCTTGAATGACAAAACTGCAATTTAATTTCTATTAATATAAATTAGGTAAAATTTATTATTCTTTTAATAAATATTGACAATTTGAGTAATTATAATTAGAATTAGATACGCGTATTATTTCAAAATGACATTTTCAATAACTCATTGACATAAAATATCTATAACGGCGATTAATATTAAGTGTATGATTGTAATAATAATGTAATTTTCTAATTTCATATAATTTCTAACATTTCATCTTAAGTTTGGTTATAATTATTATTCTTATGTGCCCTACAGGGCGTCATGGACAGACTTAAATATTATAACCTTGTTCTATATGTACATGACTTAATAAATAAATAAATAATTGAACAGCTTCTTAACAAAATCAAAACGGGTAATTTGTTCGAATTTTCATTTATTGGTTGCTTATTTGTTTAATACCTAATTGACTTTAATTATTATTATTAATTTTGTATGGTTTATTTTCTATTTGTTATGATTATGTATTTGATTATGCCTGTTATTTTATTTTGTGCTTCTCTAATAATAATGTGTGTGTACTTTAAATGATTGGAACTAGTTATAGAACTGCATGTATAATAAAGTGTAAAATGTTTCTTGCTATACCCTACCGGGGTCCATGTGGCACAATTATATTTTAAGACCTGTACAAACACCATGGTTGCAATAAATAAATAAATAAATAAATATCTCCCAATAAGGATTGTCATTTCACAATTTAACAATAATAAATATGAGTATTCGATACCATTACTACGACTATCACAATTAAAATAATTACTTAGTATACAATTAAAACAGGAAACAAATACAATTTTTTACTGTTATAATAATTTATATAATAATACACATATATATTTATACATCTATACATTACATTTATATATTTATACATCTATACATCCATCCATACATCCATCCATCCATACATCCATCCATAGATCCATACATCCATCCATACATCCATACATCCATCCATCCATACATCCATCCATCCATCCATCCATACATCTATACATCCATCCATGCATCCATCCATCCATACATCCATCCATACATACATCCATCCATCCATCCATACATCCATCCATCCATACATCCATACATACATCCATACATCCATCCGTACATCCATACACCCATCCATACATCCATACATCCATACATCCATACATCCATACATCCATCCATCCATCCATCACCAGTAGTTTAGGCGGTTTTATAGAAATAAAAGAAGATAGATTTTTTTTTAATGTCGTAAGTTGGCTGTATGTAATTTTTCCTTTGTCAGTTTAATGTTAGTAAGCAAATTTAAAAAGTTACAGCAGCGGACAATAATGGTTTTTCATACTTACTTTTATGGCCTAGGCCAAGAAGTAATGTAGGGAGCCATAAACAACAAACTTCATGGCTTCATTTCGTGACATTAAGGTAGAACGGCACGCTCTAGGCGCGAAATTCAACATTTTTACAGGTTTTAATTTACTGTGGGTAAACGGTGTAACTGAATAACTTCATATGGTACTTGCGATTTTAAAACAGTGTTCTTTATATTATTGTGTGAAGCTTTTTAAGAATAAAACTGTTGGCTTGATATAAAAGTTGTCAAACATAGAAATGCGGACTTTCAACGTTTTGACAACTATTATTTCAAGCTAATAGTTTTATTCTTAAAAAACTTTACACAATAATATAAAGAACACTGTTTTACAAGCGCAAATACCATATGAAGTTAAACAGTTACACCGTATACCCACAATAAATTAAAAAGTTTGAATTTCGCGCCTAGAGCGTGCGCTTCCACCTTAACGCATACATTTCAAAGCATGTTTGAGAAAACTATTGTTCACGCATGTGCCTACTAGCGCCCTCCAACGGATCACTTACGCAACTCTTGCAGCTTCAAACTTAGTGCACGGATTCGCCGCGAGGGAGCGCGCCGGACGACTGACATAAAAATGCAAAACGACCGTCATTATTCGCTTTACTGTCAACCTGCGTGACTTGACTTTTTTATACAGATGAAGGTCGCGGGTGAGCAAAGTAATTGTTTTAGTTCGTTTTTTATACAGCTCATTATTCTGTAATATCAACTACTTATGTACTTATATAAATTTAAAATCACTATAAAGCTTTTAAAGTAATCGAAAAGCTTCTTGATTGAAGAAAGCCCTACCGTCGACACCTATCCTCTTCAGGCTAGTCAACGCCTAAACATTGTTCCTTCGAGCCGGCTCATCGGATCTTGAACACCGAAGAGCTTCGAATCGTCAGCTACGCTACGAGGAGCCAGAAGGAGAGACGGTCGGGTTGTAACTATCCATTTATCCAAACCTATCCGTATTTCGTTTGTGCGCGTTCCGTGCTAAACTTTTCTAGCCGTAAGTACCTTCCACTTGGTGTCTACGGTCACCTACCGTTAAAACTGTAAGTACTTCCTCTCTAATTAAGTGTTAAATCTACCGATATGGGCGGCGGTGACAAATCCCCTCTTACCTTATTCTTACGGGGGCCTGAAGATAAAATTCGCGAGATTACCAAAAAAAGGGGAGTTTTTAAAGGCCGATTAACGCTATTTATTAAGTTCGTGGATTCGTTTGAAAGATCTACATTGTCTGATGTTCAAGTTGCCGAATTTAAAATGCGTGTGCAGGCGGCTAAAAGCTTTTTAAATGACTTCAATGTAATTCAATGTCAACTCGAAGAACTCGCGGACGATGATCAAGCATTAACTACATTATTAGAGCAACGCGAGTCCTTTGAGAATGACTACTACAAAGTTATGGCATTATTTAGCTGCATGCAAGGTCAGTGATGATAAAGAAGTGAGAAACTCCAAGGGTTCAAAGTCTAACTCCTGCCCGGTCAAGCTCCCTACTATATCACTACCTTCTTTCGATGGTTCTTTTGACAAGTGGCTACAGTTCAGGGACATATATAGCTCCATGATTCATAACAGTGTCGAAATCGGTGATGTGCAAAAGTTTCATTACTTACGTTCGTCTCTCACCGGCAATGCGTTACAAGTCATAAAATCCATCGAATTATCGGCCGCTAATTACACGATTGCCTGAGAGTTATTGCAAAATAGATATAATAACACACACTTATTAATCCACAATCACGTTAAGGCTTTGTTTTCTTTGCAATCAATAAATAAAGAATCGTCTTCACAAATACACAAATTGATTGACACAGTGCAGAAAAATATACGTGCTTTGGAATCACTCGGAGAACCTGTCAATTCGTGGGATACGCTTTTAATATATATTGTTGTGTCCAAGCTTGATTGTACTACAGAACGGGAGTGGGAACAATACAGGCTTAATATTTGCGATTATAGGAAGCAGCATGAAACTTTGTTAAAGTTAAAACTAACCGATTTAATTAAATTCCTTTCGAGTAGGGCGGAATTGCTGGAAATGGTTAAGCAACATCAAGCAAAGCCGACTGTGGAAAGTAGTAATAAAAAGCAGTATACCCAACAAACTTCACATAGTTACATCGCGTCGCAAACCAGTAATGCAAAGAAAGTCGATCTTAAGCGCGCATCCCGTACTTGTGTAATGTGCAAAGGTAACCATTCTCTTTACGCCTGTTCTAACTTCGTTAATATGTCAGTGCAGCAGAGGATTAGGTTTGTTGACGAGAAAAAGTTATGTCGTAACTGTTTTAGACAGGGACACGCCGCGACCGAGTGTTGGTTTGCGAAATTAATTTAAAATCTAAAATCTATATATATAAAAGAAGAAACTGACTGACTGACTGACTGACTGACTGACTGACTGACTGACATATCAACGCACAGCCCAAACCACTGGGCCTAGAGTTTCCAAATTTGGCATGTTGGTTTCTTATAAAGTCTAGGGGTGCACTAAGAAAGGATTTTTCAAAATTCACTCCCTAAGGGGGTGAAACGGGGGTCCAAAGTTTGTATGGGGAAACAAGATTCGTTCGACTATTTTATTCGAAACTTCACAGAAGTACTCCTAATGATAAATGAGTAAACACGTGTTTCAGGTTTTTTTGAGAATTCAACCCCTAAAAGGGGGGAAAGGAGTAACAAAGTCTGAAAATCAACATGGGTGTTGTTTATATGGATTATCGGATTGCTGGTTATGAAAACAACAACGGTTTTAAAATCCGACGTGGCGGACGTAAAATACCATCTCCCTGGATGGGGTGCGATGGGGTTGAAATGTCTAAATAAACTAAATGACTGTTGATATATCAACGCACAGCCCAAACCACTGGACCTTGAGGCTTAAAATTTTGCACATAGATACCTTATACAATGTAGGCATCCACTAAGGAAGGATTTTTGGGAATTCCCACGGGGACGGGAAAAAACGGGATTTATATATTCGATTCGGAGTGACCCTATCTCAGTAACTATAATAACTAGACTCTTCAAACTTGATACACAAGTAGGTATTACATTAGTTACAAACATAAATTCCAGGATTTTTCAAAATTCTCACGGGATAAGGAAAAAACGGAATTTATATATTCAGTTCAACGGGATCCTATGAACTATAATTACTAGACTCTTGAAATTTGGCATAAAAGTAGGTAATTATAATAGTAAAAAATAGTTTTAAGGATTTTTGGAAATTCCCACGGGATAAGGAAAAAACGGGATTTTTCGTTTTACTGGTCGTAGAAAGCTGAAATTCGGCATCTAGGTTGCTTGGAGAGTGTACAGGAGGATTAGGAGGGGACTTTTCAAAATTCCCATGGGAACGGGAAAAAACGGGATTTTTCGTTTTACTGGTCGTAGAAAGCTGAAATTCGGCATGTAGGTTGTTTGGGGAGTGTAGAGGAGCATTGAGAGAGGACTTTCTAAAATTCCTACGGGAACGGGAAAAATGGGATTTTTCGTTTTATTGGTCATAGAAAGCTGAAATTTGGCAAGTGGGTTCCTTGGGGAGTGTAGAGGAGCATTAAGAAAGCATTTCCCGAAATTCTTACGGGAACGGGAAAAAACGGGATTTTGCGTTGTACTGGTTGTAGAAAGCTAAAATTTCAAAATTAAGTTTATACTGTGAGTAGGCCGCAAAGGGCTCTTTAACCGACTTCAAAAAAAGGAGGAGGTATGTTCACCGATTTCTCGGTCAATTGTGGACCGATTATGAAAATTATTTTTTTATTCGTAAGAATATAATATAGGTACTCCTAAGATGGTCCCATTGTCACCAAATCAGGATCTGATGACGGGATTTCAGGGAAATCGAGGGCAACCCTCAAATTTTGTAGACACACATTACGTTTTTCATATATTTTCTCAAGCTATTTAAGTGTTTACGTCTGGTAGACATCATCTCATGTTGATGAGCTGATGATGGAAGGTAAAACTTTTTAACGGTTAGGAGTTGAGGATATTTTTTTAAATATTACAGGTACGTATAGTATAGTCCGATAGTTGTATTATTTCAGGTTATCCAGGTGAGCTGATGATGGAAGGTTAAACTCCTTAACGGTTAGGAGTATAGGAAGTTTCTTTAAATATCATATGCACGTATAGACCTTTAGATGTATTCTTTCTGGTTATTCAGATGAGCTGATGATGGAAGGTATAACTTTTTAACGGTTAGGTCACACAACACTTTAACAAAATACTATATATAATATGTATAATATCAATGCTATGTAGGTACATATCGCTTCCAGTTACTCAAGTTTCCGTAGAAGGTAAGAAAACATTGAATTATACCTAATGCAGGACAGGGGATAGTAATAATAGGTTTTATATTATTAACAAGCCTGGTTATTTTAGTGCCCGCTTCCGAATTAGCGAAAAACATTGTACAAAAATATAAAGAAATACTGTAAAGGACCGTATCTACCTGTAGTCGGGCTTGCTTGCACGCTTACTTGCACGCTTACTTGAACGCTTTCTTGCACGCTTGCTTGCTTGCGTGCATGCATGCTTGCTTGCATCTTGCTTGCATGCTTGCTGGCAAGCTTGCATGCTGGCTTGCTTGCCTGTATGCTTGCTTGCTTGATATCTTGGTTCTTTGGAATACTCTTGGTACACGCGAGCGAAGCCGCGGGCAAGAGCTAGTACACGAATATAATACGCGCTTGAAATGTTTTGTATTACCATTCATCACCGCGACACTACCATCGTTAAATGTGAGCGGCGAGTCGTTATGTATACCAAACAATATTAAATTAGCAAACCCCAATTTTATGAATTCTTCAAACATTGATTTATTGATAGGAGCCGATATATTTTGGCAACTTTTATGCAACGGTAAAATTCGATTGTCCAACGGCCCTTATCTTCAAAATACTAGGTTAGGTTGGATAATATCAGGTGTTGTGCACCAAAATAATTATTCGCACATTAATCGAGTGCAATGCAATTTCACTCGAGCATTGGACACCCAACTACGGCAGTTTTGGGAATTAGAAGAAATACCTAAATGTAATAACCATCTTACTAAAGAGCAGCACGTTTGTGAGGAGTTGTTCATTAATACAACGCAGCGCGATCACGATGGTAGGTGTGCGGTTCGAATCCCGTTAAAAGAGCCAGCTGATATGCTGTTACGTGGGTTACCGCTCGAAACCTTAAGTACCACACGTCTGTGGTGGCACGGGCCTAAACAGCTGATTGCTGGCGACGTAATCGATCGAGAAAACATAAACAGTCTATAATATTATTCGCATCGTCCCGCTAACGGAATTAAAATTAACTTCAACTTCAACTGTGAGCATGATAAGTTGCATAACAATTGACGTATTGCATTTTAAAAGGTTTTCTTCATTTAATCGAATGAAACGTTCTTGTGCGTACATGTTACGATTTATTCACAACATACGAATAAAAAATCATCTCGAGCGCAAAACCGGTCCCTTATCGGTCGATGACTTGAAGGGCGCTCTTAATTGTTTAATTCGTTTGGCGCAAATGCAATCGTTTCTTAAAGAATATAATATTTTATTACATAACAAATCTTTAAAACTATCACGAAATCTTTCTAGTCTATCTATATTCCTAGACAATAACAATATTTTACGTGTCGGAGGTCGCATTAAGGATTCGATGGATTTTAAATTTCATAAAAAACATCCTTATTTGCTATGCAGCAAACATCATTTCGCATTGTTACTGATTCGTAGCGAGCATATACGCCTGATGCACGCGGGCCCTCAGCTGTTATTGAGCACTATTCGAGACAGCTGGTGGCCGCTGCGCGGCAGAGACTTAGCCAGAGCAAAGCTGCACCGTTGCGTCACATGCGCACGTATGAAAGGAAGTACTTTGAAACCTATGATGGGAAATCTGCCACAGAAGCGATTAGAGCCTGGATTTCCTTACATACGATGTAGTGTTGTTTGTCTGTTTCAGCACAAGACATATACACTTGGAGGCTGTCACCTCTTTGTCCATGGAAACATATCTCCTCGCTTTAAAGCGATTTATATCGCGTCGCGATAAACCATTAGAAATGTACTCGGACAACGGAAAAAATTTCGTTGGCGCAATGAATGACATTGCCACACATTAAAAAAAAAAAATTGTTAAAAATCACTATTGAGCTTTCAAACGAAACCAGTAACTTTAAGTTTATTCCTGCTTACGCTCCCTATTTCGGGGTCTCTGGGGGTCCGGGATTTCTTCGTGTAAGCATCACCTTAAACGCGTCACAGGAAATGCTAACCTTACCTGCGAGGAGTTTGGCACGGTTCTAGCACAAATTGAAGCTATCCTGAATTCCCGTCCTTTATCCCCTTTATCTACAGACCCGACCGATCTACTGCCACTTACGCCAGCGCACTTCTTCATCAGCCTGCGAAAGTCTCACTACCAAGACCACCTCCAGTTTGTCACGATACCAGCGGATCGAACAAATGAGGCAACATTTCTGGCAAAGATGGTCCAAAGAGTACACCTCCGAACTCCAAACAAGAACCAAATGGAAAAAGGAACAAAAGGACATCCAATTAAACTCTTTGGTCCTCATCAAAGAGGATAACCTGCCACCTCTCAAATTGCGACTGTGACGAGTGACAGCTGTACATCCGGGGAACGACGGTGTGTTTCGAGTAGCCGATATCTGTACCGCTTCAGGGATCGTGAGACGAACTTTCTCGAAAATCTGCCCTCTACCAGTGCATACAAAAGATGAAGAAGCCGACCAACTTCAATAAAATTCGCTTTGAGAAGCAGGAAGCTCCCAAGGCCGGGGGCATGTTCACGCATGTGCCTACTAGCGCCCTCCAACGGAACACTTACGCAACTCTTGCAGCTTCAAACTTAGTGCACGGATTCGCCGCGAGGGAGCGCGCCGGACGACTGACATAAAAATGCAAAACGACCGTCATTATTCGCTTTACTGTCAACCTGCGTGACTTGACTTTTTTATACAGCTCATTATTCTGTAATATCAACTACTTATGTACTTATATAAATTTAAAATCATTATAAAGCTTTTAAAGTAATCGAAAAGCTTCTTGATTGAAGAAAGCCCTACCGTCGACACCTATCCTCTTCAGGCTAGTCAACGCCTAAACAACTATTTTAAACGTATTTAGTAAAAAAAAAGTATTGAATATCTTTGAGAATAACGAAAAATCAAGAAAAAATATTGAAAATAACGTGCGCACGAGGAGCAACGCCATCTAGCGACGAGTTATGTAACTTCTTTAGCAGTTATGTAATTTGTATGAGACTTGATAACAGCGCCATCTAGTGAGTAATTTAAACACATAGATGCATAAGTAAATTTAGTTCTTTAAGTTATTGCAATAAGGTTTTTATTATGAAGTTTCACTTCTTCCGCGCGGAGGGATTCCACGCACTAGTTTTTTTTCTTATCGGTCACCACGCTCAAAAAGTGTAACTTTGAAGAAAAAACTAGAATTAATATCAAAGAATAAAATAAATAAATAATTATAATTGCACAAGTTTATAAAAAATGCTATGCAATAACTTTATTTTTACTGGAGTCGTGTACACTCCAGTAAAAAAAACAAAAACACGGGCAGTGCCGCGGGCACGACGCGCGCGTCGAGTAACGTGCGGCTACAACACTGTTTTAATTTAAATACTTGCTTGCATGCTCGCTAGAATCCTGCTTGGATTCTCGCTTCCATACTTTCGTGCATGCTTCCTTGCATGCTTTCTGCGACAGCTTCAATCCGGTAATTGGCGTGAAACTGCGCAGGATCGGGCTAAGTGGCGTGCTCTCGTTTCGGAGGCCAAGACTCATTTTGGGTCACTGAGCCAAACTAGTTAGTTAGTTAGTTAGTTAACTATGTGTAGGTATATAATAGGAAATGATACTGTGAGAATGTAGGTAAATATGTAGGTGCAGAGTATATTAACACAACACATAAACATAGTTAAGTTTTGTTTAAAGGAAGGCCTATTTAGATAAATTGCCCGTCGATCGTGAACTGTCTTCGAAGTCACCACGTTTGCATAAAACATAATATTTCCCGTTCATAATAAGAGGGAGGTTGGGATACGTTTCTTCACCCCGGCCTTTTTTTAAATGGCGATTTGTTGAAAAGAACTTTGTATAGCTTGGATTCTGGTAAAATACTTAATTCAATTTTGAAGAGTACCCGTATTCTAAATACTGCATTATGCATTAACGTAATTCCTAATACCTATCATTAAGAGTGAGTTGCATAAATTTACTGTACTGTTAATTAGTCAATCAGCCATCAAAGCAAAGGGATTTCGGCATTGGTTTGACATTGGTTTAGTTATAGGTACAATTAATAATTTCATCCAATTAAAGCTAACAAAAATAAAAGATAAGAAGGGAGGCGGGGGAAACAAAAAATATTCTACTTTTGATAACTAACTGTTGTCCGCGACTTACTTTCCAACTTATCTTACCTGTTTCGACATAACTACTAGAATAAAAAAGTTAGGTAAATCAATGCAACAGGAATTGTTAAATGAATACACGTAAGCCGTAACCATTTTGAGGCTTACTGCTAATTAAGGCCACGGACTGTATGTCAGCGGGAAACGAAGCGGCAAACGTGTTCTCTGTTCATTGCGTGGCAGAGATGTTCGTCGCGTAGTGGTTACCTAGCAGCAGACGCAATGCAAGACGTAATAACGCAGACTGAGAAAACCCTCGCCGCCCTGTTGCTCGCTGGAGTCCTGTTGGCGGCTTAATACTTGTATGGCTTCGTGTGCATTCAGTTTCGTGATTGCGCGCAGAGGAAATCTTACTATATTCCTTTTCCAAAGAGCTGAATTATGCCATTATATGCATTAAATCTTCAATGGACTATAAAGCGAATGAATGATGTTGAATGAGTGAATGAGATTTCATTTTGGAAATATACGTTCCGATATGAGGCTCTCATAATAAAAGGGCTTGGTTGTATTATACTTACATCATTATTTCGGGTATTTGTTGCAGAACAATAAATTAAATTACATATTATGGATGTTTTACCATAATTTCATATTAGATACTTACCAAACTTGTCGGAGGTGTTATTTATATTATTCCACTCATGTTAAAATCTTATCTTTGACACAATGTTAATCGCAACACAGCAAACACAATGTAGTAAAGCTATCTTTTTTTAGACTGAAACAAGTTTAAATAGTCCGCAGTACGTGGAGACAGAAAACCATGACGGAGAAACGATCAAATCGCAGATTAAGAGTATTAAGAGAGGAACTCCGCAAGGCTCTATCCTGAGCACAATCCTATTTATTTTGTTCACAGCGGATCTCTTAAACTGTATTAAACACTGTAGAACACATCTATACGCAGACGATACACAAATATATTATTCATTTAAGGATGAGGACACCAGGATCGCGGAGTGTCTTATAAATGAGGATCTGCAACAAATATACCAATGGTCGGAAAAAAATGGTTTGGTTCTGAATCCATCTAAAACAAAGTTCATTGTGTTGGGGACAGCAGGGCAATGCAGAAAGATAAAAGAAAAGAAACCGGTTATAAAATTAAACCAAGAAGTTATTCAACAGGTGGATAGTGCAAGGAACTTGGGTCTTATTATGGATAGTGAGCTACGCTTTACTGAACATATAAGTGGAAAAATTAGAAATGCATTTTATAGACTTAAAACACTTTATGGCATATGGGAATTCTTATCCGAAAAAGTGCGTCAGCTGCTTGTTGAGACTTTGGTCCTCTCGCATTTTAATTACTGCGACACTGTTTATGGACCTAGGATTTTTTCGAAAACCGCGAAGGCGATAACAACGTGTGCAAAATGCATGTGCCAGGTTTTGCTATAACATACCCAGGCGAGCGCACATTACCCCTTATTTGAATGGAAAGGAAACGCTAAAGATGGCGGCGCGGAGAGAGCTGCATTTAGCCGTCCGGATATACAAAATAATGCAGTCACAAAGACCGAATTATCTGTTTGAGAAGTTTATGTGGCCCAAAGGAGGGGCAGACCGTGATCGCGGCGTAAGAAGCATGCATGTCAGGAAAGTGATTCTTCCAAAACATAAGTCCAAGGGATTTCGGGGCAGTTTCCGTTTTAGTGCATCCAAGATCTGGAATGACCTGCCGCCTCCTCTTCGTTCTGACATGTCAGTACCAACCTTCAGAGATAGATTGCGAAGAGTTATTTTAAAAAAACAAATTGTAGAAGGTGCGCTTTATGCTTAGCAACACAATTCGTCCGGCCATCCCTGCGGGATCATAATAGAGTGTAAGGTTAAATGAGTACGAGATTGTAGTACCTAGTTAGTGGTGTAAGTAGTTTATAACTATAAATTGAAATTTTTAAAAGCCCCCGACGCAATTGTGTCACTCGTATGTTTGAACATTAAGTTAATGCCTGTTATGCGTCTGAGATCCCTTCCGCAGCTAACAAAAGAGCTGATAAATTTAGAACGGCTTGACCGATTTTGATGAAACATATCTAAGAACCATCGCCAAGAAACCGGCTTTCTATTTTAAAAAAACCGCATCCAAGTCGGTCCACCCGTTTAAGAGCTATGATGACACAGACGGACACACAGACAGACAGGCTGTTGTGTCAGGGGTTAAAAGTGATGACAGGAATGGAACGTCACTTTGTCATTGACAGTTGTTTGTTTGCATTTTTGATGTCTAGTGTCCATGACGCCTTACATAATTGTTATTGCATTTATATAATTTAATTTAATTTACTTAATCTAAATTGGAATAATGTAAGTGGATAAGTTGTAAGCTTGTATTGAAAATGTTTACCTATTCTTGTTTTTTTTTTGTCTTATTAGGTGTTGTTTTACCATTTTTAATGACAGTTCCTACATCAGAATGAAAGCAATAGGACTGGGGGGTTACTGCGAAATTCGAAGTTCGAGGTTCGGATCGTGCGGTCCCTCTCACTCTCGTAATAAATACCATTAGCGTGAGCGGAACGGCATGAAACGGGGTTTCGAGTTTCGCGCTTCGTAGTATAGGGCCTGGTTGTCGCACTGACTTGTGTGTGAGTGAAATTAGCTTTTGATGTTTTGAGCCATGCAACTGTCATTGAACCTTGGATGTTGAAGGGATTTCTTGGTTGACTATACCGCTATACGTTTTTTTTTTTTATCGTCCTACCCGCCTGTTTTGCAATGTCAGCACGCTATAAAGGCGCAGGCTGA
The DNA here is from genome assembly GCA_947563465.1 of Archips xylosteana. Classification (NCBI taxonomy): domain Eukaryota; kingdom Metazoa; phylum Arthropoda; class Insecta; order Lepidoptera; family Tortricidae; genus Archips; species Archips xylosteana. Next base: position 57,758 of record CANOAX010000030.1, read on the forward strand.
AAACCAGCGCGGTGATGAGTAATCCTCACCGCACATGCTGAGCCTGAGCCTTTTGCCACAATTTTGTGTATTTTTTCTTTTTCTTCTTTTTTATGGGCAATAAATGGTTTTTTATTTTATTTATTTATTTATTTTAAATATTGAAAATTGATGGTTAAACAAACTTACCTTAGTGACGTTTGACCTTAATTATACGAAACGTTGCATCCGAAGACATTTATATTTACTATGTAGTTCACTGTTCAATCTACAAGGCATCACACGATTATTTTAGATATAAAAAAAAAGAAAATAATATTAAAAAAGTACTAAAATGACACTGGTATCCCTGCCGAGCCCGCCCCGCGCCCCGCCGGTCACGTGACAGCGGTCGGCCTTAGCTTCATTTCGTTCAGAGAATTACCTATTTCGTGTAATTAAGAATTAGGGTATATATTTGTTGTCTATAAAATAGGTAAGACAATATAGGGATAAGGGCGGGAGCATAAATGTCTTCGGATGCAACGTTTCGTATAATTAAGGTCAAACGTCACTAAGGTAAGTTTGTTTAACCATCAATTATACTACAACGTTGCATCCTCGACATTTATATTTACTATGTAGATGTTTAAAAACCGGCCAACTGCGAGTCGGACTCGCGCACCGAGGGTTCCGTACAATTTTTTTTGTATCTATGACATCCAGTCTTAGCAGACCCCTGCTCCTAAGCAAAATGTGCGCAGCGTGGAATCATTGTAGATTGATTGCTGATATGGACAGACAAAAAAAATTATACTTTTCGCAATTTTGCCTTTCTCTGTGCTATAAGACCTTGCTTCGTACCAAATTTCAGGATTCTGAGATCACGGGAAGTACCCTGTAGGTTTTGATTCACTTGCGAGTGTCGAAAATTTGCGGCATAAATAGATTGGTTACTATAGACAGACAGACAAAAAAAAATATGCTTTTCGCAAATTTTCCTATATCTGTGCTATAAGACCTTGCTTCGTACCAAATTTCAAGATTCTGAGTTCACGGGAAGTACTCTCTCTGTAGGTTTTAATTTCCTTGCGAGTGTCGAAAATTTGCGGAATAAATACTTAAATAGATTGGTTACTGATATAGATAGACAGATAGTGAAATTCATGAGTTCATGTTTAAAGTAGACAGACAGACAAAAAATTATGCTTTTCGCAATTTTTCCTTTATCTGTGCTATAAGACCTTGCTTCGTAGCAAATTATTCGTACCGTATTAGGTATTTAGATTTTAGGGATTTTGAACGTAGGTTATTTTACGTTAGGTTTTTTAATTTTAGATATTTTGATACGTACCCGACTGTCTGTCCATATGTATGCTTAGATCTTTAAAACTACACAACGGATTTTGATGCGGTTTTTTTTAATAGATAGAGTGATTCAAGAGAATGGTTATACATATAATACATGCATAATATAGTAGAGAAACACTGATAATTTTAGAGGTTTCTAATGGGATATCGTAAATTAACACATTTTTTTTTGTGCTTACATTGCAAACGAGATATCTAATCTATCTAATCTAATACCTTTAAACGAGCAATTCTTGTATATATGTATATATATATATATATATATATATATATATATATATATATATATATATATATGTATATATATATGTATATATATAATCAGGATCTCGGAAACGGCTCCAACGATTTCGATGAAATTTGGTATGTGGGGGTTTTCGGGGATGAAAAACTGATCTAGCTATGTTTCATTTTCAGAAAATCACTTTTACTCGTGTTTTCTGGCTATTTTTGTTTGCATTAGAATATAAAGCTAAATTTCGCCTACTTCGAGCAGATCATAATGGCACATTAGAAATCGGGTGGTCGCGGATCCAGCCGACCTCGGTTCGATACCACGTTTTTTTTCAAGATTTTAAGTTTTTTTTTTAAGTTTATTTTTTATGAGAAAACGTCAATTTTCTTCTTTTGTGAGAAAAAGTTACTTTTTTGTGAGAAAAAGTTACTTTTTTGTGAGAAAAAGTTACTTTTTTGTGAGAAAAAGTTATTTATTTCATTGCAAATCACACTTATCAATAGAAGATGTTACAATTCAGTTAGTCATGTGTGACACCCTGCAAGGGCACGGCAAGATAGGAGAGGTTACTATATTTAAACTTATCTTACTATGTTATTGAAAATTATCTTAATTAAATATATCATGCATTTAACAATATTAAAAACCTACATTCCTACTTTTACATACAGGTATATTCATTACAAACTATTTGGAAAAGTATAAAAACAACATTAAACCAGTATATAGTAGTGACACCAAACAAAAACATACATAATATTAAGTGGTTGTACAATAATAAATTTTACTAACACCGATTTTGTCTCACGCTTAATACAAATAAATTCAATTTCATTTCATATATTAATATACTACATTTTTTTTAATAAGTCTTATTAAATTCTTATCCTTAATGGAATAATTTACAAGTTGTCAATAAGTACACATTACATTATATTAATTTTTATTTTCATTGAAATATTCTCCAATGTCATAAAAACACTTACCGATGAGGAATGACTTTAATTGTTTTGTAAATATGGTCAGTTTTTCTAAGTTCTTATTGAGTTTGGTAAATGGTTGTAAACTTTAATCATCATATGGTGTGGGCTGGATTTAACAAGTTTCATTTTTGAAAAGGGTAACTTAAGTTTATTTTGATATCTATTGTTACTTTTTTGTTAGAAAAAGTATTATAGGGAACGTGCAGTAACGAGCAATTCTTGTATATATGTATATATATATATATATATATATATGTATATATATATGTATATATATATGTATATATATAATCAGAATCTCGGAAATGGCTCCAACGATTTCGATGAAATTTGGTATGTGGGGGTTTTCGGGGATGAAAAACTGATCTAGCTATGTTTCATTTTCAGAAAATCGCTTTTACTCGTGTTTTCCGGCTATTTTTGTTTGCATTAGAATATAAAGCTAAATTTCGCCGACTTCGAGCAGATCATAATGGTGCATTAGAAATCGGGTGGTCGCGGATCCAGCCGACCTCGGTTCGATTCCACGTTTTTTTCAAGATTTTTAGTTTTTTTTAAGTTTATTTTTCATGAGAAAACGTCAAGTTTCTTCTTTTGTGAGAAAAAGTATTATAGGGAACGTGCAGTAACTATAGGCGGCAGCACTAATGCGACAGAAGAGACACTATGCGGACAGTAAAACAAATTTATCAAGGTAAAAAAAACATTCAAATTGATGGCACCCTTATGGCACCAGTTGGCAGCACCGTCTATGTGCACGTTCCCTATTGGGAGCACAGAACAGGAAAAGCCGGTTGTCTGTAAAGTCAGTTTACGGACGATAGTTTAACGTGACTCACCCCCCCCCCACCCCCTCCGGTGTTTTTGTCAAATATCTATCTATTCTACGGCAAAATCAATGAAATTTTCATCCCCCCTTTAATACCCCAGCGCTCCCTGCCCCGCATCCCTTTCCCCTCTCACCCCACCCCCTCCCCCACACATATATAATCAGGATCTCGGAAACGGCTCCAACGATTTCGATGAAATTTGGTATTTGGGGGTTTTCGGGGATGAAAAATTGATCTGGCTTGGTCTTATCTCTGGGAAAACACTTGGTACCGAGTTTCTGCCCGAGCAGAGCTCGGTCGCCCAGGTACTATCAAAATAATGTACTACAAGTATTGTACACCTTAAAAAGTAGTATATTTAGATCAGCATTGCACCCGTGCGAAGCCGGGGCGGGTCGCTAGTTAACAACAAGATTAAAAATATTAGGATCTCAATTTATATTTAATATTATTTTAGGACGTATTTAATGACAACAAAGGATATAGGTCAAACACTTTTTCTTGTTCGCGTCTCTTCTGTGGTCATGGCAAAAGTTAAGTGTAGCCAATATTCAATCTACATCGGCATGTGGCACTTACTTTATACTTTCACTTACTTTAAACATTAAGTTTGCTGACTCGGAGTCGCTAATTTTATGTCCACAGAAGAGACAACTTTTGTTTCTTACGCTGTGTATGACCCATACCAAGGGTCTTTATGGTTTCGCATAATTTAACAAGTCAAACTGTACCAAACTTCATAATCAACGTTAGTCACAACGTGACAGTGTGAGTTTACAGCAAATAAATATTTCATTTCATTTCATTTTGTCCCGTAAGTAGTACGACAAACGGAAATGGGAGATAGGTGGGCAGGTCATCTACCAAATATCAAAATATATATACCAAGTATAAGTCGCATCGTTTTCGAGAAATTTCGATTTTTCTGATTTTTTGATAAATGTACGGGCAAGTGCAGAAATAAGTATCGATTTAATCCTTCCATCATTATATACCTTAATTCGACGACATAAAAGCTATGGGACATATTTATGAGCAAATTGTGTGCACCCATATTTTTACACTTGACTGTACACCCGCACTAAGATTTTGAGTGGTGATATTCGGAATTAATTATTTTTTGCATTTATTTTTATTGCAAAATAATCTTGAATAGTTGTGTTATCGGACGCAAAAATCATTTTTAAAAAACTATTTCATTTTTTTATTTATTTTTATTTAAATTTAAATTTTGCCTCTTCTGCTAAACTTTGGTCAACATGATCTATCACTGTGAAAAAAAATTACATGACAACTGTTTAGCTTACTAGCTTAAAAACATGTCCATTTAATGGAAATTCAAAAATGATAAATAGCTTATCGAAAAATATTTACAGGAAAAAAAATCTTCACACAAAGAATTAAGTACCCTACAAATCTCGTTAAGGCAGTACTACCACCTTAATCTAAGTTGAGGCTCGAGGTGCATTTATTTATTCAAGGTGCTAATTAAATTCAGCAGCTGTATAGTAGAATTTCCTGGTCGACTATACAAACTCCCTTACACAGTATACAGGGACAACTCTAGAAACGCATTGTCCTATCTTACCAATCGCAATCAACCAACTCAGTCTTCGAAAGCGGACAAGCGCTACGGACGTAGTTACGTAGCACTGCTACGAGTCGCCGCTACGAATTTGTTATTGCACACAATGGCTAAGTTGACTTAATAGTTTGAGTGCGCTGATAAGTTTGAGTGTCAAAGTTGAATTAAGTGAATTTTAAAGTTTCACTGAGTATCTCAGAAATTTCGTGTATAGTGTAGTTTATTAAGTACCTAAAGTTTAACAAGTTTGAAGATTGAAAGAAGTATTAAATAGTGTTGAAAGGTTTTAAGTGTGTAGTGTTGTGGTTTAATTTTTATAAAATTAACAACATGAAAAATGTTACTGTAGATAGCTTTAAAAATATTAATTAACTTCCTGAACTTTGAAGATTTTAGAGATTTTAGATTAAATAGGAATATATTAAAACAGATCTATTACTTACTTACATCTAGAACAGTGATTGTGTACTAAGATAAGTCGATAAAAATATTGCTTCTATGAAAATAATATGTATAATTATATTAATGTACTACGAAGAAAATCAAATAAGTAAAATCTAGCTTAACTGATACTAATGATTCACTTAATCCCTTTAAAATTATAACTTTTCGCAAAAACATTTCACTCAACTTATCTAGAATTTAAAAAAAACTTTTCATTATTACTCAACCCCATAATGGCGGAATTTCTCCGCCCGAACGAGTCCTTCGAAGCCTTCCAGCAGCGCTGCACCAACATATCGACCTTCGACTGTTCCGAAGAAGAAATTTTATTTTGGATGTTAGGCCCCCGCCGGTTGGCCTTGGGCGTGCTGGCACCAGTGACGGCGGTGCTACTCCTGATCTTGGCGACTGGGATGGCCGGGAATGCGGCAGTCTGTGTGGTCATAGTCCGCCACGCCTCCATGCATACAGCCACCAATTACTACCTCTTCAGCTTGGCTGTTAGCGATTTATTGCTGTTGCTCTTCGGTAAGTCATCTGTATAAAAAAACTGGTAAAGTGCGAGTGTTCCATACTAACTGCATAGAAAAGTGGATACTTAAGTTAGGAAAAAGACCCTACATAAAGAGTGTTTCGTACCTTCGTAAAATATTTTTAAAATAGTTAAATGAACTGAAACAATTACTTTGGTCACCCGCGACCTCACGCCTCTCGCGGGTGAGCAAATTAATTGTTTCAGTTAATATGGACCTCCGCAAAGTAAGGCCTGATTCAATAAATTATTTAAAAATAGTTAAGTAAAAAAAATAGTTTAAAAAACTGAAACCTGACTACGGAAAAAACGCGCTCTAAAAAATAATAAATTAAAAAAATCAAAAACCCGCCTGCAGAAATACTGAAAAGGTGGAAACAAGATAAAATGTTCAATAACAATAAAACGAATTTAAAACACGTCGATGGCAATCTATCAAAATTCTATGCAACGATAAAATGCAGCCGGAGGCATGGGAGTCAGTGGCTGCATGGGATTTAATGTCACTTCATGCATGCCTCCGACTGCATTTTATCGTTGCATTAAATTTTGAAAGATTGCCATCGACGTGTTTTAAATTCGTTTTATTGTTATTGAACATTTTATCTTGTTTACACCTTTTCAATATTTCTGCAGGCGAGTTTTTGATTTTTTTAATTTATTATTTTATTTACACCGCAGGCGGGTTTTTAGTTTTTTTAATTACTTTTTTAATTTCTTGCTTTTTAGTGTAACCTCCTGAGACCCAGATAAATTATTGAGTGTTTGAATTAGGAATCCGTTGTCATTTAGTTAAAGTTCAAAACTAATTTTGAAATATGTAGGTTAGGTACTTAATTTTCCACATGGGATTCATAGAGAAAATTATTGCTCAAAGATATCTTAGTAAGTAGGTAAGTCATCGTTTTAATGCATTAATTGCCAATTTACTCCAAATTGAATTTAAACACTTGACTTGTATATATTTTTGTAATCTCTTTTAAAATCCATTTATTTTGATACCCTACTCGATGGGTTAGAATAAAAAAATTTTTTTGAAGACTCACAATTTGGCGCCAAAAATCCGCCATTTTGATTTTTCAAGAATTTCATGTATACAGTGTTACTCGCGTTATCAAGACAAATCCAATGACGTATCATTTATCAAAATGGGTTCAGCCGTTGTGTAGTTACGAGAGGACATAGGAATGGACATACATACATACATACATACATAGATACATACATACATACATAGATACATACATACATACATACATACATACATACATACGGGTCAAACACATAACCCTTCCTTCTTCGCAGTCGGGTAAAAAGTATGAAATAAGAAAATTTTCAAGAATTATACACAATTAATTTGCTCCTCCGCGACAACAAATCGGCTGCCCAAAGCAGAAATCAAGCATATCAAAATATGGGCAAAATTATTTTTTTATACATTTCGATTCGGCTTCTAAAAATACATCCTTCAGTCTTGTATTTTTTTTAAAACAATGTATACTTTTCAAAATATCAGAACTTTTTAAAATCCAAGTATCTTTTTTGAACGGGGTATTCTACGCTAAAGTTAAGTAAGTACCTTAATTCTAACTTAAAAACGAGTATCTTGCGATAAGATACTTGTAATTCATATAGAAACCCGAGTTACTTGACTTCTTGAAATTAACGTTGTTCATGTTACGATGTTACATTTGTTTGGCTTTTGTTAAGAATCGGGTGGGTGCATGAAAATGAAACATTTTACAAAATAAAAATATGTAAAAAAAACCGTCCAAGTGCGAGTCGGACTCGCGCACGAAGATTTCCGTGCCATTATCTGTGAAAACGGCAAAAATAATCACGTTTGTTGTATGGGAGCCCCCTTAAATATTTATTTTATTCTGTTTCATAGTATTTTTTGTTGTTATAGCGGCAACCGATATTACCTCATCTGTGAAAATTTCATTGTCTAGCTATCACAGTTCATGAGGTACAGCTTGGTGACAGACAGACAGAGAGACGGACGGACGGACTGCGAAGTCTCAGTATACTATAAATCTTCCTAGGTGAATATTTCGCTTCAGTAGTATAAAATTAGCATTTTAGACCAAATTACTTCGGATAGCTTCGCTATCCTCGGTTAATTTGTTCCAAAACACCCAATTTTGAATTACTGCTCATTTTTAAAAATTTGAATCAATACCTTATTAATATCGGATATCGACGTATCGAACGGTACTCCGTTCAGCGTTCCGTTCAAAACCACTTCCATTGCGTTCGCGTTACGTATCGGGCGGTACTCCGTTCAGCGTTCCGTTCAAAACCACTTCGATTGCGTTCGCGTTACGTATCGGGTGGTACTCCGTTCAGCGTTCCGTTCAAAACAACTTCGATTGCGTTCGCGTTACGTATCGGGCGGTACTCCGTTCAGCATTCCGTTCAAAACCACTTCGATTGCGTTCGCGTTAAGTGTACCTATGAGGCATCCCATTCAGCGTTCCGTTCAGCCTTTGGTTTTAAAACCACTTCGATTGCGTTCTTTGGAATCAATCATTCATTTTCATCATGGAAGCATTCCGTTTAAAACCTTGCATTCCAGTTGCATTAAGTTCAACACACCACGCGTTCGGTCTGACGGATTGACTAATCGGGCGTTGCGTTTATCATTCCGTTCAGCTTCACCCGAACGTAAACTAGTGTGGAGTAGAGTGTGCAATTATATTTTTCTGAACCGTTACTACCAAACTCGATGAGGTTACTTTACTTTAAATCTACGATTCGATTCGATTTACGATCTTGAGTTCTAAGTATCGACGCCTACCAAGTTCGATGCGAGCTAAAATTTGCCCGCAAACCATGATCAGGCGCGCATTGCTAACGGAGTTGGGTTGTCAACGCGTTTTGTGTTGCGTTCAGGTTGTTTCGCGCAATTGCTTTGTTCCGATCGCGTTGCGTTCGGGTTGATAAGAGTTTTCCGTTTGAGGTACTTGCCCATTTCAGTTGTCTGTATCGAATCTGATTCTATCGAGGAATAGATAAACAACATGACTTCATTGCATTGCTTAATGCGATGTTTTTGGTTCGACGCAAAGTGTAGTTACCATTTTCAATTGCATCAAACATGATTGCATCGCTACGGTGACGCACTGGACTGATATAAAATAGTCCGAGTTAGTTTGACTGACTCATTTAACGATAAATTCCAAATTAGTGGAATTTTTATGTTTCAAAAACAAAAGTACACACCACACACACCGGGTTGATCAGGTCCGATGTGTATGAGGCTTAAGCCACTGAGCGCATCACGGTCTGCTCGCAAGCTGACGTTAGATTTGCTCAGGTGTTTGCACAACTTGACTGCGAAGCTGATCAGACTCCACAACCAAGATCGAAGGCCACCCAGGATGCTGAGTTCCCGGTGCTCTTTTTGAGCATGTCGATATGACCCCGCTTTTGGCGTGCATGGTGGTTTTGACGCCTCCCACCGAGGCATTACACAACTCATCCGCAAAGCTGATCAGACTTCGCAGTCAAGCATGAGCCACCCGGGACGATAACATTCCCGGCGTCCTCTGTGGACGTTTCTATATGGCTGCTTTTTACGTGTACAATGATGAGGATGCCGGGTTTATTTATACCGAACAATCTAAAAACATCGTTAGCGTGAGTTAGGTTTAAACTAATTTACGCCGAAATTAACCGTGAAGTATAAATTATTTAAATTACAAAAGTATACAAATGTGTACATCACTACAGTAGTGACTACCAAAATATGTTTTAAAATCGGTATTGGGAAAAACTAAGTGAAATTGTGATTTTATTGGTGTTTAAAGCACCGTTGCTCCATCTATGTATTGGCAATATTTTATTACACTTTTTAAATGTCGTATCTCACTTTATCGCGTAGACGTAAAACTTGTCTTGCTGGCTTACAGTATAAGGTTTAATCAAAAAGGCGTTGTAAATTGATATACATGTTTATGTTCTTCAGTCATTTAAACTCGAAGACATGTGGGAGTCAGATTACATAGCATGCTATATTCATAGATGGGACGACCTCTATCGAAATTGTTCGGAACCATTGATGTTAGGAACTAGGTTGCTAAACTAATTGATTGATGTTTGATAGTATTGTAATGAGTTCTCGACTTTGCTAACAGGTGGCGCTGTAATCAGTGTAAATATATAATCTTTAATTGATGTTATCGGAACCGTTATTAGTATGTATGTATGTATGTATGTATGTATGTATGTTTGTCTATTAGCAAGTTCTGTAAACAGGTTGATGGTTTTTAACATATTATGTCATTAGATCTCAATGAAAGCCGTGACATAAGGAATAAGATGGTCGCCACTCATTTTAAGCATTTGATAAATTAAATTGATTAACTTCGAATTGGCGCTGTCTCGTATCGGAGACAAAGATTCGCGGTCGCTGCGCCAACGGATTAAGTAAGTAAGTAACTTCGAAAAAAATTTTTAAAATTCATGGTCTTCCTTTTATTTCTGACAGTATGTTATTTAACAAAAAATAATCCTTATGATCAAGACTTTCGATCGGTATGACAAAACTACAGGGTAATTTTTTCTCTTGTAGCGGGTTCGATTCTCCGTTCAACCATGTTAATTATTTAAAAATCTATGAATGCAGTTTAAATTGTATTTTTTTAATTAAAATAATGTCTTCTTTCAGTAATATGTTCAATCTACAATATTTAAGGTAGTTTCCCTCCATGTGACATAGCCGTGGGACTATACTATGTATATTGTTTATTGTATCGACAATAGACCGTACAGTTGTGTACGGTAAAAAAAATCTTGCGCGATAAAAAACGTTATTGTTTAAAAATTGACATTTCGATATTTTGCTTACTTATTTATCAATGTAATAAATGTCATACCTACTTTCCAAAAATAAATATTTACGTTTAATTCAGTTTTTTATTACTCAGTCAGTTCGATGGTGTTGGTAAACTTTCTCAATCCGCACTGTAGCGTGAGAACTATCGCCAAAGCCCTCTAAGAGGAGGCCTGGGCCCAGCAATAGGACGTAAAAATAGACTAGTGTTGATGATAACTTACGCTCCTATTTAATAGCATGCGCACACTCGATGTAAAAGCTTTTAAGAAGCTCTAGGACTGGAAGAGATCCTTTAAGGTATAAGTTCTCCTTTTTACAGACATTCATCATCATCATCATTTCAGCCGAAAGACGTCCACTGCTGAACATAGGCCTCCCCCAAGGCTCTCCAAACAGATCGGCCCTGTTACAGACATTCAATTCAACTAAAATATATTTTCACTGAGTTTCTGTAGTTGACATAAATCTTGGATGGAAAGGTATATTCTGATATTAAAACTAGGTGGGTGAAAAAAAAAATAACTACAAATATATTTATTAAATTACCAAATTACATAATTTACAAATCGATTTGTAATTATGTTAACTTAAACACTTAACGTATATAAGTATTTGATTTATATAACACATTGTAAGTTCGCCTTTTTACAGACATTCAATTTAAGTAAAATGTATTTTCACTGAGTTTGTGTTGTTGGCATTAATCTTGGACGGAGAGGTATATTCTGATAATAAAACTAGATGGGTGAAAAAAAATTAAAACTTTAAATTATATTTATTAAATTAACCAAATTACATAAAAGCGAGTTGATGAATTATGCCTTTCGCACTTGAATTTAATCGCAAGAGAAGTTACATCATACTAATTGGTATTGAATTGATAATTAATAATTAAATAAAATCTCTTTCTCTGCTATCATTTTAAACAATTGTTCAGTCTAAAGAGTATATAAACACTAAAAAATATCAGAACCCTCACTACGATCTTCGATAAACAAACTCAAACAGAACCACAACAACATACGGAACAGTCTCAACAACAGCAGTCACAACAATAACAACAACAGTCGCCGTTACAACAACGTCGGATAGAACAGCACCAACAACAGCTAAAAGTTTACCAAAACGAGTCTTATTAAGATGTCTAAAAGGTTATTTTTAATTTATATAGAATCGAATGAGATTTTAAAAAGGTGGCGTACGCCATTACCTTTAAAATTATTTCATAACAGAGTGACTGAACTACTTTTTCGTGTGTATCATAACGAGCAAGAAGCTAATGAAATATTTGAGCAGTCTAACACTCACCTTTTAAAAGATATGTGGAATAATTTTACTATGTTATTGGAAGAGCCTTATGGAGATATAAATGTAAATTTTGAAGAATGGATTATTTTAATTAAGCAATTATCATCTAAGTGTTTTACAGGAGTTGATAATTCAGACGATGATGCCATTGTTAACAAAATCATTTGTTAAGACTTGAGGTCTCGGAGTAAATAAAATAAAGTGTTCATACGACAACTACTATAATACTTTTCCACAAAGGTATAGAAAATGAAATTATATGAAAAATGCACACAGCACAGAGAGCATGTGTGTCGCGTATCGCGAGTCGAAGGCAAGTAGCACACACGGCGGGCGATGCCGGGTGAACGGCGTTGATTTGTCCAACCGGTCATTATGCGCCCGGCCCCCGCCTCCTATGTAGATGACGTCGCAGCCGTAACATCCTGGGGGGCCTTGGAGACGTCAGTCTTCAAAGGGTAAGCCTTCTCGTCCAGTAGAGGGCAGAGGTATCTTACACCCCGCCGGTATGTACCCGTATTCGTGGTGACTTCAGCCACACGGGAGATTCCGTCAGCACCGGGAAATAATTTGGCGATTCGTCCAAGCCGCCAGTGCAGTGGCGGAGCGTTCTCTTCCTTGAGCAGCACCAGGTCGCCCAGTTGAAGAGGTCTGCCGGGAACGCGCCACTTCGTCCGCTGTGGAGCTCTGCGATATATTCCAGCTGCCAGCGCTGCCAGAAATGCTGTCTTAGCGCCTCAAGCCTCTGAAATCTGTCTAAATGATTCGGGTTTATGTCCACCAGGCTGGGCGACGGCAGGGATGTCAGCGCGCGACCAATGATGAAGTGACCTGGAGTCAGAGGTTGGAAATCGTTAGGAGAGGAAGACAGGGGACATAAGGGTCGGCTATTAAGGATGGCCTCCACTTGACTAAATAAACTCGCCAATTCCTCAAAGGTTAAATGAGAGTTTCCCAACACTCTTTTCAGGTGAAACTTGGCCAGCTTCACCCCGGCCTCGTGTAAACCACCGAAGTGAGGAGCATAAGCAGGTTGAAATTTGAATTTAATTCCCTCACCTATGATGCGAAATTAGAAATCGAACGATGACCGTCCTTCAAACAATCGCTAAGTTCTTTATCCGCGCCTACAAAATTCCTAGCATTGTCGCAATAAATTTCACGCGGCTTCCCCCTGCGAGAAATAAAACGACGCAGCGATAGTATAAATGAATCAGTAGACAACTGGCTTACCGCCTCTAAATGTAAACATTTATATCGAGTACAAACAAAATTGGCTAAATAGCACTTAGTAATTTTGCAACCCCGTCCATGTCTATCTGTAATTAAAAAAGGTCCAGCAAAGTCGACGTTAACACTAATAAAAGGAAAATCAGGCGTAACTCGTTGAGAGGGAAGAGCGCCCATGAGAGGAGCGGAAGTATTAGCGGCGGCGCGACGGCACGTGACGCACTGCTGCGCCACCGTGCGCGCCAGCCCGCGGCCCGCCACGGCCCATACGAACTCGCGGGTCGAGGCGAGCAGCAGCTGGGGAGGCGCGTGAAAAAGACGCAAATGCTCCTGCTGGAACAACAATCTAGTCAGCCGGTGCTTAGCATGTAAAAGCATGGGGTGTCTTTTTTCAAAGGAATAAAACGACGACGTCAAACGTCCACCGACTCTGAGGACAGCGTCGTTCTGGTCAAAGAAAGGATTCAATGACAGTATAGTGCTCTTCGAGCCGAGGCATTGATTAGCACGAAGAATCGATAAATCGTGAGGAAAACTGTCTTGCTGTGATAGGGCCACTAATTTTTTGAAAGATTTTTCAAGCTCCTCAGGCTGCAACACACCGTATATTTTGTTATTCGAGGGACGACAATTGTTTAAAAATCTGAGCACATAAGCCAGTGAGCGCTGCAATGTACTTAATTTTGAGTATCGCTCAAAGTCTATAAAATTAGTTTTAATCGCCTGATCGTCAGTCAATGCAATGTTTACCTTTAACTCTGGCAAATCGATCCCGGCGTTTAAAGCGAATTGAGGCCAATTACATTGTGGCTCATACAAAAAGGCTGGCCCGTTCCACCATGCATCTAAATTAGATAATCGACACGCCTCAACTCCTCGCGAAGCGTAATCTGCAGGGTTCAAAGACGTAGGGACGTGACGCCACTCACTATTTTCAGTGAGTTCTAAAATGCTAGCCACGCGATTAGATACAAAAATATTTAATTTACAATAACTAGTCTTAAGCCACGCTAAAACAATAGACGAGTCAGTCCAGTAATACGTCTGCGCAATTTGACAACGCAGCGTTTTAGAAACAGCTGACGCGAGTTGAGCGCCGAGCACCGCCGCGCACAGTTCGAGGCGCGGTATGGTCGTGGGCTTGACCGGGGCGACGCGCGCCTTGGCGCACAGCAGTCTGACAATAACATCGCCATTATTATTAATTGATTTTAAATAAATGCAAGCGGCATATGAAGTCGAGCTGGCGTCACAAAAACAATGCATTTGAATGCTAGTAGCCGTGTCGCATAAAACATAACGCGGTATCTGAAGTGAAGCTAAGGTGGCTAGACCATTAACAAAATAAAGCCAAGATTTTTTTATATCGCTCGGCACGGGTTCGTCCCAACTTAACTTTGCCAACCACAATTTTTGTATTAAAATTTTAGGTATAATTGTAAGCAGACATAACAAGCCCAGGGGGTCAAATATTTTGCACGAGTCCGATAAAATAGATCGTTTGGTCGGGCTATCGCCCCTGGCAGAGTATTGAGTAGGAAAATTAATGAGATCTAATGCTGAGTCCCAGCCTACTCCCAAAGTATACGATGACGAGCTAATAATTAAATTTTCTTGGGGGTCAGGATTTTCTGAACCGCACAAAACGGAGGGCAAATTTGACCGATATTTTCGTAACGGAAAACACCCAGCTGACAGGGCGCGTTCGACAGAATTTTTAATGAAATGCAATTCTTCCTCCGTATCTGATCCCGTCAATAAATCATCAACTAAAAAGTCATTCTGTATAATCCGTTTTATTTTTTCATCCGCGCTCTCTTCGCCGAGCTGCCACAAACAGCGCGTGCTCAAAAAACTGGCGCTAGAAAAACCGTAAGTGACCGTGTTGAGCCTTAATGTTTTTATAGGGCTATTTTCGTGGCTTCGCCAAAGAATTAATTGAAAATTACGGTCACTATCTTGAACTACAATTTGGCGATACATTTTGGCCACATCGCCGGTTAAGACATACTTGTAGGTACGAAATCGTAATAAAATATTAAATAACGAGTCTTGAATGGTAGGGCCCACCATCTGTAAATCGTTTATCGAATAGCCAGAAGTAATGGGCGCGCTCCCGTTAAACACGACCCGAATTTTAGTAGATTCGCTAGTAGGTTTGAGCACGGCATGATGGGGCACGAAATAAGAGGTATCCGGAATATCCACCTCAGATACGGAGAGATGACCTAAATCAGCGTACTCGTTAATAAACCGTTCATAAAGTACCTTGAGCTCCGGATTGCGTTTAAAACGCTTTTCTAAAGCGATGAATCGCCTTTTAGCCAAACGATATGAATTGCCTAGGCAATCGGGCTCAGTAATTAACGGTAAACGAACGTAAAATCTACCATTGTCATCGCGGTAGGTATGAGTCATAAAATGCTGCTCACATTCAGCTTCTATGTCCGTGTAACTCGAAGCAGGCTGAGGAATTTCCTCTAGCTTCCAAAATTTGGTCATTGATTCGTCTAAGGTATCTAAATTATCACGCGTAGACACGTGATTACAGTACAAGAACGAATTAAAAGAAATACCGTTTGACCTTGAATAATCGCTAATGGGCCCGGCGAGCACCCATCCTAGCTTAGATTTGCGCATAATGGGCATATCTTGACCTAACGCCATCTGCTCGGATCCAATCAAGTGCCAAAACATGTCAGCGCCGATTAAAATGTCTATAGGCGCGGGCTCATTAAAAGTGGGATCGGCGAGCGTAAGGTTGAGAGGCAAGTTCAAGTGCGATATGTCAATATACTTATGAGGCAAATTACTTGAAATAATAGGCTAAACTAAACACGACAAATCGAAAGAAAATTTATTATTATGTCTAGATCGTATCTGCACGGCGCAGCGCTCGGGCGTGCCAGACAAAGGAATGTTACCTACTCCCACCACGCTGATAGTACTACGTTGCGGCACTAACTGCAATTTTTGTTTTAAGTTATCAGTCATGAGAGAAGTCATACTACCTGAATCTAACAGCGCGCGCACGGTTACGTAATTATTGTTAACCGGATTGTAAACATCAACGAGCGCCGTGGATAACAAAACATGATTTGAAGGAGACACTGTCATGTTATTGCAGGCGACGCCGCCGCCAGGCTCCGAGCGGGGCGGCGGCGCGACCGCGCCCGGTGTGGCCACAGCCTGAGCAGCCTCCCTATGTAATAAAGTATTGTGACGCCTTCGGCAAGTCATACAGGGACCCACTCTGCATCGATGTGAAGTGTGCCCTTTACGCAAACAATTGAGACATAGTTTAAACTTAGCTGCGCCGGAGATTCGGTCTTCTATGGACATCGACAGGAACGACGAGCAATCGTATATCCGGTGGCTGCCACCGTAGAAGGCGCACGAGACTGAGGCGGCGGTCGAAGCGCCGCCGGGAGAGGCTGAAACCGTGAAAGTTCTCATGCTAGACTTCTCGGGCTTATTGTGTGAGGGACAAGAATCACGCTTATTATGTATCGGTTTTTCAGCCCTCTGGCGCTGTACCGATTCCAAAACGTCGGCGCGACCCTTTAAAAATCGATTAAAATCGCTTAAAGAAGGCATTTCATCATCGAAATCGGTTAGAGTACCCTTGAATTCCTCCCATTTTAAATTAGTGTTACTGTCGAGCTCAGCTGAGACCATGTAAATAATTAAAGTGTCCCACTTGTCTGTAGGCTGGCCCAATGTATTTAAAGCTCGTAAGTTTTTAGACACGTGGTCAACCAAAAAACGCAAACCTTTAGCCGATTCACGGCCTATAGGCTGGAGGTTGAACAATGAATTCAAATGATTACATATCAGCTGCCGCTTGTTGTTGTACCTATCGCAGAGGAGGCGCCAAGCTTCTGCGTAGTTCGATTCGGTAACTTCTAAGTTACTTATTACCTGAGACGCCTCACCCTCCACGTATGAAATTAAGTAGTGGAACTTGTGAATCGGCTTGATTCTATCGGAGCTATGAATGAGGGAGTCAAAGGTATCTCGAAATTCGAGCCACTTAAAATACGAACCATCGAAACTCGCAATTTTTATTATAGGCAATCTAAAATTAACTTCATGATCATGACTACAATGACTTTGAACTTCAGACTTTACACTTGCGAAACCAGATTGCTCTGTGGGTTTTTCAATAATTTTTTGAGCAGCCCTTATAAGAGTGAAAAAATCACGTTCGATTTCTTCTCTCGCATCAAGTTCTAAGTTCAAAGAAGCCGGATTTGCCACTTCAATTTGCGTCTGTACATCATCAAACTGTGTGAGTAAAGCACGAAAACGATCCAACCTCAATGATAGTTCATCCATTTGTTCAGAAGAAATATTGTCACACTCCTTTAATAAATTTATATAATTTTTAAATTTAGTTATACGCCCCTTTATAGAGCTTCTAGTAGTAATCAAGGCGGACATTTCTAGGAAGTTAACTAATGGCTAGTTAAATCGCGAACAAATGAATGAATTAAATTAAATTCAAATAAAGAAAAATCAAATACGTAAATTCATCCGGCTTATGCTCCCAGTCACCGTGGTCGCACGTCGCAGTATAGCAGAGAATGCAACGTACCTAAGCGTGCGCAGGCACTCGGCAACAGGAGCGCTGCACGATGCACCGCGGACGCGGGCTGCTAGCCGCCGGACGCCGAGTGGGAACCGGTTTCAATAGCTGCTAGGCGAAAACACTTGTGTTATATAATGGAATATTCCACGCGAAATAAATTACCTTTGCTGCGAGAATTATTGAAACACGATTATCTTATGGGACATAGAAAAGAGTTTATAAGCAGCAAATAAGGCGTAAATTAAAATAGGATAATGCGAAGTTAATTTAATTACGTAGCCTTTGAACAGCTCAGGCAGTATATATAGCCTATGGGTGTGGCGGTGCAGCGCGCAGCTTAGCCACGTACCTAGCGTAAGATTTTAATTAATAGATTTATTAAGAATGATAGGTACAAATGGTAGATTCTGAAAGCGTTCAGAGCGGCAGTCAAAGCAGCGACCAGTGGAGATAACTGGCACAAAAAGGGGTAGCCTTAAAATCCGAATCACTTAGGTATAGAAAAAAAGGGTTTAGTAAGTGAACCCAGAGATTATAAAATGGACTAAAGCTTGAGCTTGAGGAGAACAAAGAATGGCTAAGCTTAATAGTCAAGCAGAGAGAGATTTGTTGGAAAGAAAGGAATAAAAGGAATGGTGCACTTCCCTTGCTAAGCCTTGGCTGCGGCGCGAGGGGCTGGCCGGCGGACTTGAGGCGAGGGCTGCGGCTCCTGAGGACGTGGCGTCGTAGAACTCCACGACGGAGGCGGTTGCATGAAAAAACGGCGTTAATCTGCTATCTTAGCTTTTCGAAGCAAGCACTAATAGTTCTCTTCTACGCTGTAGTATCCCAGGAACCTTCAATCGCCATATGCTTCGATACAAAGTCGCCGTCCCGTAACCTTCGTCCGTCCTTCTTGAAGCTTCGACTCTCGTAGCGGGCGAAGTTAAAGTTGCGTAATCACGTCGGGGTCACCAATGTTAAGACTTGAGGTCTCGGAGTAAATAAAATAAAGTGTTCATACGACAACTACTATAATACTTTTCCACAAAGGTATAGAAAATGAAATTATATGAAAAATGCACACAGCACAGAGAGCATGTGTGTCGCGTATCGCGAGTCGAAGGCAAGTAGCACACACGGCGGGCGATGCCGGGTGAACGGCGTTGATTTGTCCAACCGGTCATTATGCGCCCGGCCCCCGCCTCCTATGTAGATGACGTCGCAGCCGTAACATCATTAATTTGATTATAATCGCTGTCAACGATT
Organism: Archips xylosteana; assembly: GCA_947563465.1. Taxonomy (NCBI): domain Eukaryota; kingdom Metazoa; phylum Arthropoda; class Insecta; order Lepidoptera; family Tortricidae; genus Archips; species Archips xylosteana. Next base: position 76,913 of record CANOAX010000030.1, read on the forward strand.
ACTTAGTTGAATAGATTAAGATTTTAAGTTACGAGCGGTATAAGCTCCAATTGCTAAATCGAAACGAAAAACTTAATTTTCCAAGTTATAAGCGGCAATTACTTTTATCCCTTAAAGTATGAACCCAGATGTCAGTTACTGATTTTTCAAATTGAGTTAGAATTAGAGTGTGAAACAGATATACCTGATAATAATAGCGGCTTATTGTCTTATTCTGAATGATAGTATTATAGAGTATAAACCGTTAATCAATTTAACAAAGAAGGTATCATGAATCTAGATCAGCGGTCGGCAACGCGCGGCCCGCGGGCCGCATGCGGCCCGCGGACGTTCTGCTTGCAGCCCGTGAATATTTGTAAATAAGTTATAATTCTATCAGAAATTGGGCTTCTACGGTTAATACCATGACTGCGGCCCGCCTTTAGTTTATTTTGCCACCTTGTGGCCCTAGCCTGCCAAAAGGTTGCCGATCGCTGATCTAGATCATCTGTTCGTAGATATTCAGGGGTTTAAAACGTCTAAAAATGAATTTATTATTAAAGAATTTGCGTTCAGTACCAATGAATACACACAAACGTTTTTAATAAAACCTCCGTATTCATTTTCTACTTTATCCGAAAATGAAAAAAGACATGTGAAATGGATAGAGAAAAACCTTGGCATTTTGTGGCGCGAGGGATATGTTGGTTACAGAGAATTTAAAAGAGTTATTCATAGTTACTTGACACGTAAGATTATACTTGTAAAAGGTTTAGAAAAAATTGAATGGGTTAAAAATGTGTGTGCTGATTGCACTGTAATAGACATGGGTGAAGAAGGTTGTCCAAATTTTCAATCTTTGTATACTATATATTGTATCGACAATAAATCGTACAACTGTGCACATCATAAAAAATCTTGCGCGTTAAAAAACGTTATATGTCTGAAAAAATGTTATTTCGATATTTTGCATACTTATTTACCAATGTAATAAATAATATACCTACTGTACAAAAATAAATGTTTACGTTTAATTCAGTTTTTTATTACCCAGTCAAAATTAGTTACCATTTATTTCAAATAAAGATTTTTTATATTAATCAATTTTAAATGTTTTTTTTTGTTTAAAAATACAAAATAAATGGTAAAGATTCATACCTGTAGCTAAAAATAGTATACGCATCGCTAAATCAAAGGAATAAAACAACAAAATAATTGACTATATTTATTACATATCACAATTACACATAAACAATTATAAAGTTAATAACTCACACTATATCCGCACAACTTCTTTGAAATTTTATTTATTACACTTTCTGTACTATCTATTATCTCATCATATCCGTCACTCGCCACATATTGTGCACTAAGCAGAACGTTTTCACTGGTTTCATCATTTTGATCGGGCACGCAGTCACTTATATTAATTATTTGGATTTTAATAAGTCTATTCCCCTTAGCTGCTTCATTATTTATAACAAATAACGGTGGATGTCCTCGTACAGTCCGCTTTACTACTTTATTTAGCCTTAATTTTTGTTTATTAGACTTCGTTTTTGTTTTGTTTATTACACTTGTAACTTTTTTAAATAATTCGTCTTGTTCTTCTTCTGGGAATCCTAATGGATCCTGTGCATATTGAGAAAATATTATTTCCGTGTCTTGTGTTCCTTCCATATTCTAAAACAAAACAAAATCAAATTAAACTAAAATTAAAATTATTAATTGCTTGCACTGTTTTGCATTTGACAACACATTATACCGTTTTTATACGCTTATAAACAATAATAACGACTAAAAATATCATCAACGATGTTTTCGATTTACGACTAAATAAATAAATATCACAGGACAATTCACACCAATTGACCTAGTCCCAAAGTAAGCTAAGCAAAGCTTGTGTTATGGGTACTAAGACAACGGATAAACATACTTATATAAAAGATACATACTTAACACAACACCCAAGACCCGAGAGTAAACATTCGTATTTTTCATACAAATATCTGCCCGACTCAGGAATCGAACCCGGGACCTCAAGCTTCATAGTCAGGTTCTCTAACCACTAGGCCATCTGGTCGTCACTTATATATTAGAATAATTTGTATTCAAAACATTTTTAATTTTCATTCAATTTTTATGGAATAATCCAGAAAAACTAAACTATGAAAGTCAGGTTCTCTAACCACTAGGCCATCTGGTTATCTAAATACACTCTATTCGATATAATACAAATTTACTTACCAAATCGTGACCGGTTCAGCTCGTGTTAATTTTCAAAACGTTGGAACGAATTTATAGAATACTAGCTTTTGCCCGCGGCTTCGCTCGCGTGTACCATGAGTATTCCAAAGAACCAAGATATCAAGCAAGCAAGCATACAGGCAAGCAAGCAAGCATGCAAGCATGCAAGCAAGCATGCATGCACGCAAGCAAGCAAGCGTGCAAGAAAGCGTGCAAGTAAGCGAGCAAGCAAGCCCGACTGAACTTCAGGTAGATACGGTCCTTTACAGTATTTCTTTATATACAATGTTTTTCACTATTCGAAAGCGGCCACTAAAATAACCAGGTTTGTTAATAATATAAAACCTATTATTAATTTCCCCTGTCCTGCATTAGGTATAATTCAATGTTTTCTTACCTTCTACGGAAACTTGAGTAACTGGAAGCGCTGTGTACCTACTTAGCATTGATATTATACATATTATAGTATTTTGTTAAGGTGTTGTGTGACCTAACCGTTAAGGAGAGTTATACCTTCCATCATCAGCTCATCTGAATAACCAGAAAGAATACAACTAAAGGTCTATACGTGCATATGATATTTAAAGAAACTTCCTATAACTCCTAACCGTTAAGGAGTTTAACCTTCCATCATCAGCTCACCCGGATAACCTGAAAGAATACAACTATCGGTCTATACGTACCTATAATATTTGAAAAAATATCCTCAACTCCTAACTGTTAAGGAGTTTTACCTTCCATCATCAGCTCATCTACATGAGATGATGTCTACCAGACGCAAACACTTAAATAGCTTGAGAAAATATATGAAAAACGTAAAGCGTGCCTACAAAATTTGAGGGTTGCCCTCGATTTCCCTAAGATCCCGTCATCAGATCCTGATTTGGTGACAATGGAACCATATCAGGAGTATATTGTATTCTTTCGAATAAAAAAATAATTTTTATAATCGGTCAACAATTGACCAAGAAATCGGCGAACATACCTACATAAAAAAATACATAAAGTGGAATGCATAATCTCCTCCTTTTTTTGAACTCGGTTAAAGAGCCCTTTGCGGCCTATTTACAGTGTGAATTTATGAAATTTGAAATTATAGCTTTCTACAACCAGTAAAACGCAAAATCCCGTTTTTTCCCTTTCCCGTAAGAATTTCGGGAATGCTTTCTTAGTGCTCCTCTACACTCCCCAAGGAACCCACTTGTCAAATTTCGTCTTTCTACGACCAGTAAAACGAAAAATACCGTTTTTTCCCGTTCCTGTGGGAATTTTGGAAAGTCCTCTCACAATGCTCCTCTACACTCCCCAAGCAAAACTACATGCCAAATTCTACTTTCTACAACCAGTAAAACGAAAAATCCCGTTTTTTCTCGTTCCCGTGGGAATTTTGGAAAATCCTCTCTCAATGCTCCTCTACACTCCCTAAGCAACCTACATGCCGAGTTTCAGCTTTCTATGACCAGTAAAACGAAAAATTCTGTTTTTCCCGTTCCCGTGGGAATTTTGGAAAGTCCTCTCTCAATGCTCCTCTACACTCCCCAAACAACCTGCATGCCGAATTTCAGCTTTCTACGACCAGTAAAACGAAAAATCCCGTTTTTTCCCGTTCCTGTGGGAATTTTGGAAAGTCCTCTCACAATGCTTCTTCACACTCCCCAAGCAACCTACATGCCGAATTCAGCTTTCTACAACCAGTAAAACGAAAAATCCCGTTTCTTCCCGTTCCCGTGGGATTTTTGGAAAATCCTCTCTCAATGCTCCTCTGCACTCCCCAAACAACCTGCATGCCGAATTTCAGCTTTCTACGACCAGTAAAACGAAAAATCCCGTTTTTCCCGTTCCTGTGGGAATTTTGGAAAGTCCTCTCACAATGCTCCTCTACACTCCCCAAGCAACCTACATGCCGAATTCAGCTTTCTACAACCAGTAAAACGAAAAATCCCGTTTTTTCCCGTTCCTGTGGGAATTTTGGAAAATCCTCTCTCAATGCTCCTCTACACTCCCTAAGCAACCTACATGCCGAATTTTAGCTTTCTATGACCAGTAAAACGAAAAATTCTGTTTTTCCTGTTCCCGTGGGAATTTTGGAAAGTCCTCTTTCGATGCTCCTCTACACTCCCCAAACAACCTGCATGCCGAATTTCAGCTTTCTACGACCAGTAAAACGAAAAATCCCGTTTTTTCCCGTTTCCGTGGGAATTTTGGAAAGTCCTCTCTCAATGCTCCGTTACACTCTCCAAGCAACCTACATGCCGAATTTCAGCTTTCTACGATCACAAAAACGAAAAATCCCGTTTTTTCCCGTTCCCGTGGGAATTTTGTAAAGTCCTCTCTCAATCCTCCTCTACACTCCCTAAGCAACCTACATGCCGAATTTCAGCTTTCTACGACCAGTAAAACGAAAAATCCCGTGTTTTCCTTATGACGTGGGAACTTCCGAAAATCCTTAAAAAAGTTTTTTATTATTATAATTACCTACTTCAATGTCAAACTTGAAGAGTCTAGTAATTATAGTTCATAGGATCCGGTTGAACTGAATATATAAATCCCGTTTTTTCCTTATCCCGTGGGAATTTTGAAAAATCCTGAAATTGATGTTTTAACTAATATAATACCTACTTGTGTATCAAATTTGAAGAGTCTAGTTATTATAGTTACTGAGATAGGGTCACTCGGAATCAAATTTATAAATCCCGTTTTTTCCCGTTCCCGTGGGAATTCCCAAAAATCCTTCCTTAGTGGATGCCTACATTGTATAAGGTATCTATGTGCAAAATTTCAAGTCTCTAGATCCAGTGGTTTGGGCTGTGCGTTGATATATCAACAGTGATTTCGTTTATTTAGACATTTCAACCCCATCGCACCCCATCCAGGGAGATGGTATTTTACGTCCGCCACGTCGGATTTTAAAACCGTTGTTGTTTTCATAACCAGCTACCCGATAAACCATAGAAACAACACCCATGTTGATTTTAAGACTTTGTTACCCCTTTTCCCCCTTTTAGGGGTTGAATTCTCAAAAAACCTGAAACACGTGTTTACTCATTTATCATTAGGAGTACTTCTGTGAAGTTTCGAATAAAATAGTCGAACGAATCTTGTTTCCCCATACAAACTTTGGTCCCCCGTTTCACCCCCTTAGAGAGTGAATTTTGAAAAATCCTTTCTTAGTGCACCCCTAGACCTTATAAGGAACCTACATGCCAAATTTGGAATCTCTAGGCCCAGTGGTTTGGGCTGTGCGTTGATATGTCAGTCAGTCAGTCAATCAGTCAGTCAGTTTCTTCTTTTATATATATAGACTAGCTTTTGCCCGCGGCTTCGCTCGCGTGTACCATGAGAATTCCAAAGAACCAAGATATCAAGCAAGCAAGCATACAGGCAAGCAAGCAAGCATGCAAGCATGCAAGCAAGCATGCAAGCAAGATGCAAGTTGCTTGCTTGCGTGACAATGGGACCAAGATATCAAGCAAGCAAGCATACAGGCAAGCAAGCAAGCATGCAAGCATGCAAGCAAGCATGCAAGCAAGATGCAAGCATGCATGCACGCTTGCTTGCTTGCGTGACAATGGGACCATCTCAGGAGTATATTATTTTCTTTCGAATAAAAAAAGAATTTTTAAAATCGGTCCACAATTGACCGAGAGATCGGTGAACATACCTACATGAAAAAATACATAAAGTGGAATACATAACCTCCTCCTTTTTTGAAGTCGGTTAAAGAGCCCTTTGCGCCTACTTACAGTATAAACTTATGAATTTTGAAATTTTAGCTTACAACCAGTAAAACGCAAAATCCCGTTTTTTCCCGTTCCCGTAAGAATTTCGGGAAATGCTTTATTAATGCTCCCCTACACTTCCCAAGGAACCCACTTGCCGAATTTCAGCTTTCTACGACCAGTAAAACGAAAAATCCCGTTTTTTCCTGTTCCCGTACGAATTTTGGAAAGTTTTCTCTCAATGCTCCTCTACACTCTCCAAGTAACCTACATGCCGAATTTCAGCTTTCTACGACCAGTAAAACGAAAAATCCCGTTTTTTCCCGTTCCCGTGGGAATTTTGGAAAGTTCTCTCTCAATGCTCCTCTACACTCCCCAAGCAACCTCATGCCAAATTTCAGCTTTCACGACCAGTAAAACGAAAAATCCCGTTTTTTCCCGTTCCCGTGGGAATTTTGAAAAGTTCTTTCTCAATGCTCCTCTACACTCCCCAAGCAACCTACATGCCGAATTTCAGCTTTCTACGACCAGTAAAACGAAAAATCCCGTTTTTCCCGTTCCCGTGGGAATTTTGGATAGTCCTCTCTTAATGCTCTTCTACACTCCCCATTCTACACTCCCCGAGCAACCTACATGCCGAATTTCAACTTTCTACGATCAGTAAGACGAAAAATCCCGTTTTTTCCCGTTCCCGTGGGAATTTTGAAAAGTCCTCTCTCAATGCTCCTCTACACTCCCCAAGCAACCTACATGCCGAATTTCAACTTTCTACGCCCAGTAAAACGAAAAATCCCGCTTTTTCCCGTTCCCGTGGGAATTTTGGAAAGTCCTCTCTCAAGGCTCCTCTACACTCCCCAAGCAACCTACATCCCGAATTTCAGCTTTCTACGACCAGAAAATGAAAAATCTCGTTTTTTCCTTATCCCGTGGGAATTTCCAAAAATCCTTGAAACGGTTTTTTACTATTATAATTACCTACTTCTATGCCAAATTTGAAGAGTCTAGTAATTATAGTTCATAGGATTCCGTTGAACTGAATATATAAATCCCGTTTTTTTCCTTATCCCGTAAGAATTTTGAAAAATCCTGAAATTGATGTTTTAACTAATGTAATACCTACTTGTGTATCAAATTTGAAGAGTCTAGTTATTATAGTTACAGAGATACGGTCACTCGGAATCGAATATATAAATCCCGTTTTTTCCCGTTCCCGTGGGAATTCCCGAAAATCCTTCCTTAGTGGATGCCTACATTGTATAAGGAATCTATGTGCAAAATTTCAAGTCTCTAGGTCCAGTGGTTTGGGCTGTGCGTTGATATATCAACAGTCAGTCAGTTTAGAATTTTATATATATAGATTTCAACCCCATCGCACCCCATCCAGGGAGATGGTATTTTACGTCCGCCACGTCGGATTTTAAAACCGTTGTTGTTTTCATAACCAGCGACCCGATAAACCATAGAAACAACACCCATGTTGATTTTCAGACTTTGTTACCCCTTTTCCCCCTTTTAGGGGTTGAATTCTCAAAAAACCTGAAACACGTGTTTACTCATTTATCATTAGGAGTACTTCTGTGAAGTTTCGAATAAAATAGTCGAACGAATCTTGTTTCCCCATACAAACTTTGGACCCCCGTTTCACCCCCTTAGGGAGTGAATTTTGAAAAATCCTTTCTTAGTGCACCCCTAGACCTTATAAGAAACCTACATGCCAAATTTGGAATCTCTAGGCCCAGTGGTTTGGGCTGTGCGTTGATATGTCAGTCAGTCAGTCAGTCAGTCAGTTTCTTCTTTTATATATTTAGATTAAGTTATGAATGGATGCAGAATTGAGAATGGTAACTTGCTATATATAACAGCTGCTATTTATAATTATAGTAATTTCATGTGTAAGCAAATCATACTACGCGCCGCACATAGTTAATGATGACAAATCGTTACGCGGTCATTGCTGACTCGGTATTGTAGGTGAGTTGATTGACCTAAGGTTGTGAAGAACACGTAACAACATGTTTTAATCCTACTCAATAATGTTAACAATGCGACGTAATCATTTAGATCAATTAGTTGTTTACGTAGAGCAGCTAATATTTTGTAGTTGACATTGCAAGACAATGTTCGTGTATAGTTTGTTTTAGTAAAATGAAGAAAATGCACTTAACGTGGGATTTTACAACTTATTTTGTTGCTAAATATGAAAGGGAAAGATAACAAAGACACAATAAAACTGACTGAAGTCTGGCACGTGTCCTGGAGTGGCTCAATTTTTTGTTCACAGTATACTTTGGACCTACCGGCACACCTGCGTAATTGTTTTACAACCTTACTTGAAGATAACAATTAAACAATAGATGTTGGAGTTGGTTACGTCATTTTAACTAAAACAAACTATAATCTGGGTCACGTCAAAGAAACAATAATTTCTGCATATGTGAACTTTAGGGGTCTGGTATAGGTACACAGGTGAAAAAAGAAAACCAAATAATAATGACCTTATAAATGTATTTATTTATAAAAAAATTAAATCATACATTTTATTCGACAAATACGGATGTACACAAATAACATTTTAGAATCTATGCCAAATTAATTTCTAGGTAAAGTCAATGTCTAAAGTGGCTGTCTACTTTTGTACCTTGTCACTAAAAAGATAAAATGTGTTATAGCGTCAAAAGTATGCAGCGACTGTACATAAGAGCGCGCAGACAGAAAGCGGTCTGGCGTTCCGCGTTCCGCGTTCAGAGTTCTGCGTTCTTTTGAATGTACTGAGTCCCTTACGATAACGCACACAGCAGGCGGTCGGAACTCTCGAGCGGTCAATACACAGAACTCTGAACGTGGAACTCGGAACTCCAGACCGCTCTCTGTCTGCGCGCGCTCTAAATACTAAATAAAATTACAGCTCAAGGTAAGATCGCTTGCATAACTAAGTACTGCACTAAAAAATAGACCTGTGCCCCCAGGCTTTTGTTGATATTTTTTCTGATAATATATTTCGTTTATCGTCTTTGTTAGATAAAGCAACTTTATTGACAGTTTGAGTGAAGATCTCGTGCTTAATAGATTTAAATAATATGTTTTTTTTCCGGATTATTTTATCATTGAACAGCACGTCCTGATAGTCATTTAATGTTAACTCTTGAACTGCAGGCTTTTTTATTCCTTTAGCCTTTTTAATAAACGATTTCTCAGTTTTGATACAGTATAGTTTAGAACGTAACCCTACAAACTCGGTAATAAGTTCTCCTCCTAACTCATCTTTAAATAACCCAGGAATCTTCTTGTGACGTAATGATATTTGAAATTCATTTACAGGATTATAATTGCTTGTATCAAAAAAATTTAAAAGTGTTTTTTTTAAATCGCTATAAAAGTCTTTAGTCTCAATTTTGTAAATAAAACTGTCAGTATCAGTGTAGCACAAAGTAATTTGATCTTGGTAAAGAGGTTTCATTACAGAGTAATGAAATTGGTACATATGGTTTTTAGAAAGCTCAAGTACAGAGAAACCTACGTAAATTGGTTTATCCAAAATTACTCTTTTAGGCTTCATTTATACTGCAACCAAATTTTCAGATAACACTGTTGCACTATGGAAATTCGGTTTAGCGATTAATTTATTGGCAGAAGTAAACTTTCTTGTTTTGTTTTGGCTATCGCACCACTGATTTACTAATTTGACGTCAACGCGCCGCTCACTGTCTTCAAGTGTTTTTCCAAAAACAGAGTTATTCATTAATTTAAAAAGATCTTGTTGGAAAGGAGTATTTGCTTTTTTTCTCAGTTCTGTATTTAATTGGATAGGTATACTGTTTTAAAAAGGGTCTTTGACGGAATCTAAGAACGCGATGGATTTTATTAAGAGTTAGACCATTGCGTAAACATGTTTTCAGATGAACATAATGAATGACGTATTCGTATTTGTCATATAAATTTGGGATTAATTTAGAAGTTTTCCCTCCTGGAGGAATACATTTTTGAGCACAAAATGGATAGTCGTTATGGCTATGATGCAAATATTCCGGATATAACAAATCAACTTCCAGAATAAATCCAAATTCAGCATCATCCTCAAGAGATAAAATATCTAGTTGGGTAATTTCATGGTGATTTAGGAAAATAAAATCAGACATTGGCAATGATTGACACATACTGTATCCGTATAAGTTATTGCAATCGATATATATTAAAAACAAATCTGGTGTACCCTTTTTATAAGTTTCCATGTATTCGTTATTAGCACGAGCATATCGAGACCAGCGCTGGGAATCAAACCCAGGTCCTGAGCATTCCGTGCTGCATGCTAAACCCCTACATTACCACTGGTCAGGAGTTTAGACACGAATTTTGCCTATATATCAACATTTTTCAGTTTGTCTTTCAATACCGACCGCTAACGACCGCTTTAGCCTAGTTGGTAGTGACCCTGCCTACGAAGCAAGAGGTCCTGGGTTCTAATCCCGGTATGGGCATTTATTTGTGTGATGAGCAGCACGAATATTTGTTCCTGAGTTATGGATGTCTTCTATGTATTTATTTATCTATATAAGTATGTTTATTGTCGTCTAGTACCCATAGTACAAGCTTTGCTTAGTTTGGGTCTAGGTCGATTTGTGTAAGATTGTCCCCTAATATTTATTTATTTATTTTATTTTATTTAATAGCCTCTTAATGCAGATTATAAAAATATTAAGATTTCACGGGATGACCGTAAAAGTAAAAAAAAATTCAGGAGTCCATTGGTCAGGAGTTTAGATACGAATTTTTCTCTATATATCAACATTTTTGTCTTTCAATAGCCTCTTAATGCAGATGATAAAAATAATGTTTGTTGTATGAGAACCCCTTAAATATTTATTTTATTCTATTTTTTAGTATTTGTTGTTATAACGACAACCAAAATACATCGGCGAAATTTCAACTGCGGTTCATTTGCAAGTTAAATTATTATTGACTGACTGTACCGGTGAAAATTTCAACTGTCTAACTATCACGATTCGTGAGTTACAGCCTGATGACAGACGGACGGACATCGAAGTCTCAGTAATAGGGTCTCGTTTTTATCCTTTGGGTACAGAACCCTAAAAACTGGAGTCAAGTTAGAATTAATATCCGAATTAGAAATTGTAATATTATGTGATGAATTGGAGTTGGGATACCTAGTTGATGGTTATATGTCAAGAGCGTGTCTATTATACCAACTTTAGATTATATATGTACATATGGGTTGTCACTGATACAAGCAGTACACTAATGTGTGATTACTAACATTAAAAATGGCCAATTGCTATATTATCCCGATATCATAATAGACAAACATACATACATAGGTACATATTAATAACGGTTCCGATAACATCAATTAAAAATTATAGATTTATACTGATTAGTATTGATTTGGTTTTATTACAGCGTCATCTGTTAGCAAAGTCGAGAACTCTATACAATACTATAAAACGTAACAGACTAACCAATAAGAACCTTTGTTAGACTACTGGTTTCCATAGAGATCGTCACCACCTATAGCAATATCAGTAAGCTTTAGCGTTAGCAATAGCAATCTACACTTCATTGGACGTACTAGATGGTTTGCTAATTAAGGATAACGATCGATGTCGTTGACAACCATTCATCTCATTAGTTCCAATTGTACACACAACGTTTGGAAAAAACGATATTTTAAAAATTATAGCGACAGAAAGTTACCAAAAAGGTAAAAATAACAAATATTTTTTTGTTTCAAAATAAGTTTCTTAGAATCCAAATAAAAAATTTAGAATGTTTTGTTATGGGAGTAATGATTTAAAAGCTGGCACTAATATTTCAGAAATAATGATCGTAGGAAAAAACTAATAACAGCTTTTTTATATTAATGAATTCCTTACTTATTTTTACGTATCTAAAATAATTTAGCCACCTTCCGCTCGATGGCCGGCATGTAATTTGATCGCAATGCATGCCTTCGAGTTGTTATTACTATATACTGTATATCACTTCTTATCAGGTTTTAAAGTATGCTTTATATTTGAGTTATCAAAGTTGTTTTTACATCGACAAGTTAATGTGAGATATACTTATAGAAAGCACAATGAAGGATTGTTCAAACACAGATGGCGTTACTGTAGTATAATATGTTAAGAAAAATACATGTTTGTGTAATTTTTTTGCATTTCGACTTATAAACAAATTTTGGTTTAGACTAGCAAGTGTTAAATTAAAAACCTAGTACTTTATAATGGAAATGATTATCTACACAAAAAGACTCCAAAAACCAATCTTGATAAGATTGTTTAAAGGGTGATAGTTCCGAAGGAGTGTTGTCGTTTCTCGTTTGTGAATATAAAACATAGATCTTGCTAGGTGTCTCTGCATTAAGAGGCTATTGAAAGACAAACTGAAAAATGTTGATATATAAGGAAAATCCGTGTTTAAACTCTAGACCAGAGGTGGTGTAGGGGTAAAAGCATGCAGCACGGAATGCTGAGGACCTGGGTTCGATTCCCAGCGCTGGTCTCTTTTTCTGGGTTTTTTCTGTGTATCCATGTTTCAGTTTGTATTTAGTATAAAAATATTAAAATGTCATGGTCTTCCTTTTATTTCTGACGCTATGTTATTTAGCAAAAAATAATCCTTATGATAAAGTCTTTCGATCGGTATGAAAAAGCCACAGGACAATTTTTTTCTCGTGTAGCGGGTTCGATTCCCGGTTCAACCATGTAATTATTTAAAAATCTATGACTACAGTTTTAAATTGTTTTTAATTAAAATAATGTCTGCTTTCAATAAAATGTTCAATTTACAATATTCAAGGTACTTTCCCTCCATGTGGCATAGTCCAGTACAGAGCTCCCTCGATAAAGATGTATATTCATCACTGTTCGATACAGCGCTCAACTATACTTGTTATCAAATTTGCAGCATGGATTCTGTAGAACAAGGTATTGTCTTGTAAAAATGTATCATGTAATTAAAATATCACTAAAATTATAAACAATACGGAATATTTAAATGCCCAGCTTAAATGCTGGTGGAAAATTTTCTTCTATTGACTTTTAAGTATATTATTTCATTTGGTGCTGCGATAATTCATATTTCATTCCTTTCATTGCGGGCACCTAATTTTACAATCATATAATAATATGTATAATATGTATATTATAGTGCACACGCTGTCTGTTAATTAAACGCTGAACTAACTAATAAGTACCTTTGTTAGACTACTGTTTTCGTATCGATAGAACATCAATGGTTCCGAACAATTTCGATAGAGGTCGTCCCATCTATGAATATAGCATGCTATGTAATCTGACTCCCACATGTCTTCGAGTTTAAATGACTGAAGAACATAAACATGTATATCAATTTACAACGCCTTTTTGATTAAACCTTATATTGTAAGCCAGTAAGACAATTTTTACGTCTACGCGATAAAGTGAGATACGACATTTAAAAAGTGTAATAAAATATTTGCCAATACATAGATGGAGCAACGGTGCTTTAAACACCAATAAAATCACAATTTTACTTAGTTTTTCCCAATGCCGATTTTAAAACATATTTTGGTAGTCACTACTGTAGTGAGGTACACATTTGTATACTTTCGTAATTTAAATAATTTATACTTCGCGGTTAATTTCGGCGTAAATTAGTTTAAACCTAACTCACGCTAACGATGTTTTTAGATTGTTCGGTATAAATAAACCCGACATCCTCATCATTGTACACGTAAAAAGCAGCCATATAGAAACGTCCACAGAGGACGCCGGGAATGTTATCGTCCCGGGTGGCTCATGCTTGACTGCGAAGTCTGATCAGCTTTGCGGACGAGTTGTGTAAAGCCTCGGTGGGAGGCGTCAAAACCACCATGCACGCCAAAAGCGGGGTCATATCGACATGCTCAAAAAGAGCACCGGGAACTCAGCATCCTGGGTGGCCTTCGATCTTGGTTGTGGAGTCTGATCAGCTTCGCAGTCAAGTTGTGAAAACACCTGAGCAAATCTAACGTCAGCTTGCGAGCAGACCGTGATGCGCTCAGTGGCTCAAGCCTCATACACATCGGACCTGATCAACCCGGTGTGTGTGGTGTGTACTTTTGTTTTTGAAACATAAAAATTCCACTAATTTGGAATTTATCGTTAAATGAGTCAGTCAAACTAACTCGGAGTATCGTTGTAGTTAACAGACTATTTTATATCAGTCCAGCGCGTCACCGTAGCGATGCAATCATGTTTGATGCAATTGAAAATGGTAACTACACTTTGCGTCGAACAAAAAACATCGCATTAAGCAATGCGATGAAGTCATGTTGTTTATCTATTCCTCGATAGAATCAGATTCGATACAGACAACTGAAATGGGCAAGTACCTCAAACGGAAAACTCTTATCAACCCGAACGCAACGCGATCGGAACAAAGCAATTGCGCGAAACAACCTGAACGCAACGCAAAACGCGTTGACAACCCAACTCCGTTAGCAATGCGCGCCTGATCATGGTTTGCGGGCAAATTTTAGCTCGCATCGAACTTGGTAGGCGTCGATACTTAGAACTCAAGATCGTAAATCGAATCGAATCGTAGATTTAAAGTAAAGTAACCTCATCGAGTTTGGTAGTAACGGTTCAGAAAAATATAAGCTTCCATGATGAAAATGAATGATTGATTCCAAAGAACGCAATCGAAGTGGTTTTTAAACCGAAGGCTGAACGGAACGCTGAACGGGATGCCTCATAGGTACACTTAACGCGAACGCAATCGAAGTGGTTTTGAGCGGAACGCTGAACGGAGTACCAGCCGATACATAACGCGAACGCCATCGAAGTGGTTTTGAACGGAACGCTGAACGGAGTACCGCCCGATACGTAACGCGAAAGCAATCGAAGTGGTTTTGAACGGAACGCTGAACGGAGTACCGCCCGATACGTAACGCGAAAGCAATCGAAGTGATTTTGAACGGAACGATAAACGGAGTACCGCCCGATACGTAACGCGAACGCAATCGAAGTGGTTTTGAACGGAACGCTGAACGGAGTACCGCCCGATACGTAACGCGAACGCAATCGAAGTGGTTTTGAACGGAACGCTGAACGGAGTACCGCCCAATACGTCGATATCCAATATTAATAAGGTATTGATTCAAATTTTTAAAAATGAGCAGTAATTCAAAATTGGGTGTTTTGGAACAAATTAATCGAGGATAGCGAAGCTATCCGAAGTAATTTGGTCTAAAATGCCCAATTTTATACTACTCGCTTCGAGCCCTTATCTTTCAAAACAAACGGTATCGTCATAGTGTTAAGGTTAAAATTTAATGTAATGGCTCGAAGCGAAATATTCACTTGTGAAGATTTATACTATAAGTACCTGGGCGACCGAGCTCCGCTCGGGCTGAAACTCGGTACCAAGCGTTTTCCGGTTTCCAAGAGATAAGACCAAGCTAGATCAATTTTTCATCCCTGAAAACCCCCACATACCAGATTTCATCGAAATCGTTGGAGCCGTTTCCGAGATCCTGATTATATATGTGTGAGGGAGGGAACTAAAACAATTACTTTGCTCACCCGCGACCTCGCGCGAGGTCGCGGGTGAGCAAAGTAATTGTTTTAGTTCATTAATATGGACCTCCGCAAAGTAACGCCTGATTCAATAAATTGTGAGGGAGGGGGCGGGGGAGGGAGTGCGGGGGCATCAAAGGGGGGATGAAAATTTCATTGATTTTGCCGTAGGATGCACAGTTTTCAAGATATTTGACAAAAACACCGGAGGGGGTGGAGGGGTGAGTCACGTTTAACTATCGTCCGTAAACCGACTTTACAGACAACAAGTTTTTCCTGTTCTGTGCTCCCAATAGGGAACGTGCACATAGACGGTGCTGCCAACTGGTGCCATCAATTTGAATGTTTTACCTTGATAACTTTGTTTTACTGTCCGCATAATGTCTCTTCTGTCGCATTAGTGCTGCCGCCTATAGTTACTGCACGTTCCCTATAATACTTTTTCTCACAAAAAGTAACTTTTTCTCACAAAAGAAGAAACTTGACGTTTTCTCATGAAAAATAAACTTAAAAAAAAAACTAAAAATCTTAAAAAAAAAAACGTGGAATCGAACCAAGGTCGGCTGGATCCGCGACCACCCGATTTCTACTGTGCTATTTTGATCTGCTCGAAGCCGCTTTAGCTTTTTTCTGAAAATGAAATATAGCTAGATCTGTTTTTCATCCCCGAAAATCCCCACATACCAAATTTCATCGAAATCGTTGGAGCCGTTTCCGAGATCCTGATTATATATATACAAGAATTGCTCGTTTAAAGGTATTAGATAGATAGATAGGGTCCCGTTTTTGGGTACGTAACCCTAAAAATGACAATTAAATCATTATCAGTACTTAATTTGCTGTATGTGGTTTTTTTTCAATAAACTAAAACTAACCAGCACATTTTTAGGGTTCCGTACCTCAAAAGGAAAAAACAGAACCCATATAGGATCACTTTGTTGTCCGTCCGTCCGTTCGTCCGTCTGTCAAGACCCTTTTTCTCAGGAACGCGTGGAGGTATCAAGCTGAAATTTATATCAAATACTCAAGTCTACTGTCCCTTGGAGCTTTAAAAAAAATCAAGCTTCTAATCTAACGCAATCAAAAGATACAGCCGTTTATGCCGCAAATTTCCGCATATTTGCGAAACTCGCAAGGGAATCAAAACCTACAGGGTACTTCCCGTGAACTCAGAATCTTGAAATTTGGTACGAAGCAACGTCTCATAGCACAAATAAAAGGAAAAATTGCGAAAACCGTAATTTTTTAGTTACATCATATAATAAAAATATTTTTAATAATTTTAAAGTTACTACCCCTTTCCTCATGAACGCGTGGGGGTATTAAATTGAAATTCATATCAAATACTATAATATCTTTAAGCTGTAATAAAATCAAATTTCTATGTCAACGCAATCAAAAGAAACAGCAATTTAAGCCGCATATTTTCAAACTCGCAACTACTCGCAAGGGAATCAAAACCTACAGGGTACTTCCCGTGAACTCAGAATCTTGAAATTTGGTAAGAAGCAAGGTCTTATAGCTTATAGCACAGATAAAGGAAAAATTGCGAAAAGCATAAATTTTTTGTCTGTCTGTCTATATCAGTGACCAATCTACAATGAATCCACACTGCGCACATTTTGCTTACGAACAGGGGTCTGCTTAGACTGGATGTTCATAGATACAACATATAAATTTGTACGGAACCCTCAGTGCGCGAGTCCGACTCGCGTTTGGCCGGTTTTTTCTTGACAATTTAAGTACCTACCTATCTACTAATTAATTATGTGCATTCCAGAGATATCCCGTACAATCGTTATTTTTTTTATTCAAGTTTTTTTCTTCAATTTAAGTTCATACTAAGCTTTGAGCATTTTTGAAGTTTTTGTCACAAAAAAAGAAACTCGAAGACCTATCAATTTCAAACAAACTCGCGTTCATTCGTACGGGACACGGTAGGCTTTTCCGTGGATTGCTCTAATATTGTAATTGAAGACAGGAGTGGATGAAGGGGGTATGTCACAAAAACATTATTTCGAGTAAATCGCAGTTTAAGGTTTTTACGTTGTAATTTTGTTTTTAAATTGAATAAGGTATTGTTACTTGTATAAAAATCAGTCAAATAGCCTATCTATTGATTTTTTTAATAAATGCTTTTAAATAACATTTTTTTTATATAAAAAAGTACATAACCCCTTCTTTCTCCTTTAACCTTTTCTGCACAGAAAATAAGTTAAATAAATGAAAGTGTATATTGTAACAAAAATTATTGGTTTAGTATAATTTATTCGAAAAAATACCTGCATTCAGAGCTTATAAATTTCAGCTGATCTCTAATGTTTTCTTTTTTTTTCTTGGGATATCGGATATGTCAGAATAAGAGAAAATAAAAATTTGTCTCATAATATGGATGAAGGAGCTAAGTGCGTACATGACACTTTCTTCTGTTACATTCACTCGCAAACTGGTAACCACTTCTAGAGTCATGTGCCCTTAGCACATTCATTCACGAAGAACGTAACTTATTGTGTTCGGTGTTGCATTATGACTTAGCACCTTCATTTATGGCATAAAACCGAAAATGAAAAAAAATGCGACATACCCCCTTCATCCACACACGTCTTTAATTAAATTGAAACTTGTTACCTTACTATGTAGCTTTTTATAATTGTACTAGGTAGCTGTTGTCCGCGACTCCGTCTGCGAAGAAAAATAGCCTACGACCTATGATCAGACCTACCGAATTATGAGGAAAAAACTTTTATAAAAATCGGTCAAGCCGTTTCGGAGGAGTTCGATAACAAACACCATGACACGAGATTTTTATATATTGTTACGGAGATGGGTCAACGGGAAACCAGTAAAAACATTTTTATGAAATTAGTAGCACTTGCAGTCGTTTTCAGCAGGCTGAAGTCTGTTTTCAGGCAGTTCAGGAAGAAGTCCTAACACATAACGGTAAATCAGAAATTACCCCAAGTTAGCATTATTTTCAGAGGCTGAAACCCGTTTTCAGGCCATTTCAGGCCAAGTTACAGTCCACCTGTCTCTGGAACATTCTAGAAGGTGTGTGACAAGAATAGCCTATATGTGTGAAAAAGACAGACGATCTTGTTTCCGGAACATTCTAGAAGGTATGTGACAAGGATAGCCTATAGTGTTGAAAGAGATTCCTTTTTGTTCAATTAAATTAGTTTTACGTTAAAGGCGTATTATCTATCTAACGAACCCTACAGCTCGTAACATTTGGTGTCAGAAGTGGGATAGAGAAATGCCTATAACACCGAGGGACGAACAGGAGGAGTCCGGTGGAGAAGCGCCAGCGATGCAGACGCGGGCACAAGCAGCACGTGACGCCGCTCGTCGTCAAAGTTTTGACAACAACCGTGCCATAAGCGAAAATACAGACCAGTCCAGTCTGCTACTGGCCATGCAACGCATGATGGAGGAAACTCGTAGCTTAATGGATGAGCAGGCTCGACGTCAAAAAGAAGAAACTCGTAGCTTGATGGAGGAGCAGGCTCGCCGTCAAGAGGAGCAGGCTCGACGTCAAGAGGAGCAGGCTCGCCGTCAAGAGGAGCAGGCTAACCGTCAAGAGGAGAACACTCGTGCTTTCTTAGAAAAGCACTTGAAGGCAATCGGCGTGCAATTCAAGGAGAAAATAGAGAAGTTAAAATCAGAAGTAGAAGAGCACGACGACAGACTTTTAAAGCATGAAAAGCAAATTTTAAGTGTGAAAAAAATAAGAGCTAAAATGTTTAAAGTCTAACGGAATTGTGACCTCTAGTGCGTCTGCAGGCAAACTAAAAGCGCCCTCATTCGACGGTACTTCTTCTTGGGGGGCCTACAAGCTCCAGTTTGAGACCGTAGCCGATTCGAACGGTTGGACCGATAAACAAGCGGTAACCGCTCTTATGTTAGGGCTGCGGGATTAAGCCCTGACAGTATTAGACACCTGAAAGATGCCCTAGAGTCGCGTTATGGTGACTCCCACCTGAAACACGTTTACCGGGCTCAGTTAAAGGACAGAATGCAGCTAGCTAATGAGAGCCTGCAGCAATGGTGCCTGGAAATCGAGAAGTTGGTTAGAAAGGCGTACCGGTCCTCACCGTCTCTAGTGGACAGCATGCTAGTGCAGGCATTTATAGATGGCATTAGAGACTGTGAAGTGAAGACAACTGTGAGTCTCGGTCATCACAAGACCTTAAAAGATACACTCGCTCACGCATTAGAAGTAGAGGCAGTTCGCAGGGATTATCGGTCTTATCGCGTCCGAGGTGTGACGGACAAAGCGAAACCTTGAAGCGGGCCTACGTGTTATGCGTGCGGGGAGGTAGGGCATATGAGATTTTCATGCCCTAAGAAAGACCCCAGATGTGATGTGGAAACCCATCACAGTGATTTTAGAGCTGCAGATGTGGTAACAGGCGCTGCCGCAGAAACGCGGCAGGGAAACGAATAAACGCCAGGACCGCGGGGCAGGTGCTGGCCGGTAATGTGAGGACGGCCCCAAAAATCATGATCTCTCAGACTCAAGATGGGAACACTTTAGTCATCGAAGGCGAAGTCAATGGGACTAAATGCGAGTTAACTTTAGATACCGGAGCCTTGCGCACGGTAATCAGGTACCAGCTTCTGAAGCCTTTTGGCGAGAGATACCCAACCTCACGTGGCAATATTCAACTCCTGACAGCTACTGGCCAGCACATAACCGTTCGAGGAGAGGGTGTCGCTACTTTCAAAATTGGTCGAAACTTCTACCGACACAAAGTTGTGATTGCAGACATAGTTGATGACTGCATCATTGGTTTAGATTTTATGAAAAACCATAGCTGCAAAATTGACTTAGAAAGCGGCATGTTCAAATGTGGCTTAGAGGAAATCGCCTTAAAAGGTGCAATGTCGAAAGGTGTCTACGATTTTCAAAGAACGATTGCTTCAGGAAGCTCACAAGGTCATGACAGTAGCGCACAACAACTGGTTGCTATACTTGAGACGTGCAGAGAGACCTTGTCAAAGGAAGAAATGGTAAAAGCAAGGAAACTGATATGGCAATTTTCCGATATTTTTGCAATTAATGATGGAGATTTAGGAAGGACTGGTATAGTCAAACATAGAATTGGGACTGGAACGGAATCACCCATAAGGCTCCGACCACGCAGGGTTCCTGTCGCATACGAAAGTGAAATACAGAAAATGGTAACCGACATGGAGCAAAACAAGGTAATTGAGCCGTCATCCAGCCCTTGGTGCTCTCCGGTGGTTTTGGTAAAAAAAAAAAGGATGGTAGTCTAAGATTCTGTGTCGACTATCGCCGTTTGAACGATATCACAAAGAAGGACAGTTATCCACTGCCAAGGATTGATGACACTTTAGACACGCTTAGCGGGGCAAAATGATTTACCATGTTAGACTTAAAAAGTGGCTACTGGCAGGTGGAAATAGATCCGAGTCATAAAGAGAAGATGGCATTCTCCACGGGCAAAGGTCACAGACTAACTAGACTGTCATATAAACCTTCATGATGCGCAATTTGGATTCAAATCTGGACTTTCTACAGAGACAGCAGTTCTTTGTCTTAAGCACACTGTCCGATACTACACTGACAGAAAAACACCTATTTTCGCATGTTTTCTGGATTTGTCGAAAGCTTTCGACTTGGTGTCTTATGAGAGATTGTGGCAGAAGCTTTATGATGACACGACACTTCCTGGGGAGTTGGTGGAATTACTGAAGTACTGGTATGGGCACCAATCAAATGTTGTTAGATGGGCGGATAAGGAATCTGATCCATACAGGTTGGAGTGTGGGGTGAGGCAGGGGGGGTTAACGTCACCTAGGCTCTTCAACCTGTATGTCAATCGGCTGATTGAGGAGCTCAGCAATGCCATGGTAGGGTGCTCTGTGGATGGGACTTTCGTAAATAATATCAGTTATGCGGATGACATGGTGTTGCTGAGCCCTTCAATCAGTGCCCTCAGGACGTTAGTAGCTATATGTGAGCAGTATGCAGAGACACATGGCCTCAGGTATAATACAGCGAAGAGTGAGTTGCTAATATTTGAGGCAAAAGGAGCAAGTCTGGCCGATCAGGTACCACCTATTAATCTCAACGGCACTCCTCTGAAGCGTGTCATGGAATTTAAATACCTGGGGCACTGGGTCAATGCATCTCTCAAGGATAATGTGGATCTGGAGCGGGAGCGCAGGGCGCTGGCAGTCAGGAGTAATATGTTGATTCGCAGGTTTGCAAAGTGTACCAAGAACGTAAAGATTACCCTTTTCAGGGCGTACTGTCAATCATTTTACACTTGCAGCCTGTGGATTAACTTTACTCGAACGGCTTACAGCGCCTTGCGAGTCCAGTACAACAACGCGTTTAGGATGTTGTTGGGGCTGCCGCGCCATTGTAGTGCGTCGGGAATGTTCGCTGAGGCGCAGACAGATGGCTTGCACGCCATTATGCGTAAGCGTGTAGCGTCATTGTTGCGGCGCGTGCGTGGCAGTGCCA
Source organism: Archips xylosteana (assembly GCA_947563465.1). Classification (NCBI taxonomy): domain Eukaryota; kingdom Metazoa; phylum Arthropoda; class Insecta; order Lepidoptera; family Tortricidae; genus Archips; species Archips xylosteana. The sequence goes on from CANOAX010000030.1 coordinate 98,905, forward strand.
ATAGCATCTTGGCCACTGTTGCAGAGAGGACTGATGGCCCATTCCTGCAGGCATGGGATGCCTTGCATCTCTCAGCGAGAGCTGAGTAGGGTTTTTTTAGTGTATTGTTGAAGCGTTTTTTTTTTTTTTTTTTTTTTTTTTTTTTGTATTAGTATTTTATTTTTATTTTTCTTTGTGTCTTAGCTTGATGTATTTACTAACATAGGTTTAAGGTTACAATTGTTACTAACACATTATGGATATTTAATGTCTGAAATAAATTATTATTATTATTATTATTATTAAAGGACTGTGGCAGTTTAAAGTTATGCCATTTGGTCTTTGTAATGCGCCTGCCACTTTCGAACGATTAATGGAAAAAGTGCTATCAAGACTAATTGGAGAAGCATGTCTAGTGTATTTGGATGATGTGGTCATTATTGGAAAGGATTTTGATGATCATATCAGGAACCTGCAACGAGTAATTAACAGATTGCACACAGCTAATCTAAAACTAAGCCCAAAGAAATGCTCGTTCTTTAAAAAGGAAGTTAGTTACTTGGGTCACCTTATATCTGAAAATGGAGTTCGAACTGACCCGGAGAAGATAGTTGCCGTAAAAGAGTGGCGAGTTCCTAAAGATAAAACCGAAGTGCGCGCCTTCTTAGGATTGTGCTCCTATTACCGCAGATTTGTGAAAAACTTCGCTGACATTGCGAAACCTTTGCACAGACTGACCGAAGAGAAAAGACAGTTTATGTGGGACGCAGAATGTGAAGCTGCATTTGAAGAGCTCAAGAATCGCCTGTGTGAGACTCCGATTCTAGGCTATCCTGATCAAGAGCACAAATTTATAGTGGACACAGATTCTAGTGGGACTGGCATTGGAGGAGTACTATCCCAAATTAAGGGCGAACGCGAAGAAGTAATAGCCTACTTCAGTAAGGCATTATCGAAACCAGAACGGAACTACTGTGTCACTCGGAGGGAGCTACTTGCTGTTGTAAAGACGCTACAACATTTTAGCAAATATCTGCTTGGACGTAAGTTCCATCTGAGAACTGATCACGCTGCACTGAAATGGCTACTACAATTCAAGAACCCGGAAGGACAAGTGGCTCGATGGATTGAACAACTGCAAGAGTATGACTTTACGATTGAGCATCGCAAGGGCAAATCTCACGGAAATGCAGATGCACTGTCCAGACGGCCATGTGATGTTGATTGCAAATATTGCGTGAGGCTACTCAGGACAGACACCATTAGTCCGGATTGGTGTGGGGAGGCAATACAAAAGGCACAACAAGAAGATAGCGACATTAAACCAATTTTGGATTGGATGAAATCTTCCGATACTAAGCCACGGTGGAATGACATCGCCAACACCAGCACCACAACTAAGAGTTATTGGGCTCAATGGGATAGCCTGGTTTTTCACAAGGATGTGTTATGCCGAAAATGGGAAAATGTTCGTGGTGATGCATCCCATTTACAGCTGGTTGTACCAAGATCCAAGATCCGTGATATCTTAGAAATGTTTCATGGTGGTTCATCGGGTGGACATTTAGGGATAAAAAGGACCCTGATGAAAATAAAAGAAAGATTCTATTGGATACACTGCCGCGAGGATGTAGAAGACTGGTGCCGGAAATGTACAGCTTGTGCAGCTGTAAAAGGACCACAGACCAGAAGTAGAGCTGGGATGAAGCAATACAACGTTGGTGCTCTTTGGGAAAGGATTGCCATTGACATAGCTGGACCTTTCCCGGTATCTGAAAAAGGAAACAAGTACATAATGGTAGTGATGGACTATTTTAAAAAGTGGCCGGAAGTGTTCGCCATTCCCAACCAGGAAGCAACGACCGTAGCCGAAGTACTAGTGAACAAGGTTTTCTGTAGAGTTGGGGTACCCTTAGAGATACACAGTGATCAAGGAAGAAATTTCGAGTCCCAACTCTTTCAAGAAATGTGCCGAATAATGGGAATTCACATAACAAGAACTACGCCTTACCACCCACAGTCAAATGGAATGGCCGAACGGTTTAATCAAATGTTAGAAGACACCTGGCCAAGTTAGTGGATAGCCATCAGAATGATTGGGACAAGTATATTCCGTTATTTTTCGGTCATATCGATCTGCGGTTCATGAGAGCTCGAATGTGACTCCAGCTCTTGCCATGTATGGTAGGCAGCTTCGATTGCCAGCGGATATAATCACCGGAAGAGTCCCAGATTCACCAGTGAGTATAACAGACTATGCCGCGGAATTACGAGAAAAACTGTACGAAATCCATGAACATGTCAGGATGTCAGAAAGCAAAATGAGTGAAAGGACAAAAACTCGATATGACAGGAAGATGCATCACGTGAACTTTGAAGAAGGCTCACTCGTCTGGCTTCATAATCCTGTAAGACGTAAAGGAAAATCTCCCAAACTGCAACCTGATTGGGACGGTCCTTACACAATAGGTAATTACGAAGATTAATGATGTAACTTATCGCATAAAGAAAATGAGTAACGCCAGAAACCTGCCCAAAATTGTGCATGTGAATCGATTAACACGTTTCAATGGATCTAATGATGCTCGGGACGAGCATGTCTAAGGAGGGGGCAGTGTTACGGAGATGGGTCAACGGGAAACCAGTAAAAACATTTTTATTAAATTTGTAGCACTTGCAGTCGTTTTCAGCAGGCTGAAATCTGTTTTCAGGCCGTTCTGGAAGAAGTCCTAACACATAACGGTAAATCAGAAATTACCCCAAGTAAGCATTATTTTCAGCAGGCTGAAACATGTTTTCAGGCCGTTTCAGGACACTAAGTGTCACATGACACCATTTCCTGAAAACCCGTTTTCAGGCCGTTTCAGGCCAAGTTACAATCCACCTGTCTCTGGAACATTCTAGAAGGTGTGTGACAAGAATAGCCTATATGTGTGAAAGAGACAGACGATCTTGTTTCCGGAACATTCTAGAAGGTGTGTGACAAGGATAGCCTATAGTGTTGAAAGAGATTCCTTTTTGTTCAATTAAATTAGTTTTACGTTAAAGGCGTATTATCTATCTAACGAACCCTACGGCTCGTAACAATATTAGTCTAGCTGTTGCCCGGGGTGTGTTTTACAATACCGAAGTACGAAAGACCGAATGTATTAAAACATCGAAAGGGTCAAAATACCGACACGATTTTTTTCTGAAACCGTAAACTTTTCAGAATTTATTAAAACGGCATCATACAGAACCCATTAGGTTAGGTTAGGTTTGTTTTATAACAATCTTAAAAATTAACGGTCTCAGAAAAAAATCGTGTCGGTCTTTTGACCCATTCGATGTTTTAATACATTCGGTCTTTCGTACTTCGGTATTGTAATACATACCCTTTGCCCGCGACTCCGTCTGCGAAGATAAAAAATACCCTACGACCCATATTCAGACCTACCGAATGTGGAGAAAAAGTTTCATAAAAATCGGTCAAGCCGTTTCGGAGGCCTTCGATAACAAACACCGTGACACGAGATTTTAATATATTAGGCTAGCTGTTCCCTGCGACTCTGTCTGCGAAGAATAGGGATAGGTATACAAAAAATAGCTTACAACCTATTCTCAGACCTACCGAGTATGGAGAAAAAAGTTTCATAAAAATCGGTCGAGCCGTTTCGGAGGAGTTCGATAACAAACACCGTGACACGAGATTTTTATATCTTAATATATAAAAGAAGAAACTGACTGACTGACTGACATATCAACGCACAGCCCAAACCGCTGGGCCTAGAGATTCCAAATTTGGCACGTAGGTTCCTTATAAGGTCTAGGGGTGCACTAAGAAAGGATTTTTCAAAATTCACTCCCTAAGGGGGTGAAACGGGGGTCCAAAGTTTGTATGGGGAAACAAGATTAGTTCGACTATTTTATTCGAAACTTAACAGAAGTACTCCTAACGATAAATGATTAAACACGTGTTTCAGATTTTTTGGGAATTCAACCCCTAAAAGGGGGAAATGGGGGGACAAAGTCTGAAAATCAACATGGGTATTGTTTCTATGGTTTATCGGGTCGCTGGTTACGAAAACAACAACGGTTTTAAAATCCGACGTGGCGGACGTAAAATACCATCTCCCTGGATGGGGTGCGATGGGGTTGAAATGTCTAAATAAACTAAATGACTGTTGATATATCAACGCACAGCCCAAACCACTGGACCTAGAGACTTGAAATTTTGCACATAGATACCTTATACAATGTAGACATCCATTAAGGAAGGATTTTTGGGAATTCCCACGGGAACGGGAAAAAACGGGATTTATATATTCGATTCCGAGTGAACCTATCACAGTAACTATAATAAGTAGACTCTTCAAATTTGATACACAAGTAGGTATTACATTAGTTTAAACATTTATTTCAGGATTTCTCAACATTCCCACGGGATAAGGAGAAAACGGGATTTATATATTCAGTTCAACGGGATCCTATGAACTATAATTATTAGACTCTTCTAATTTGGCATAGAAGTAGGTAATTATAATAGTAAAAAATAGGTTTAAGGATTTTCGGAAATTCTCACGGGATAACGAAAAAACGAGATTTTTCGTTTTACTGGTCGTAGAAGACTGAAATTCGGCATGTAGGTTGCTTGGGGAGTGTAGAGTAGAGAAGGATTGAGAGAGGGCTTTCCAAAATTCCCACGGGAACGGAAAAAAGGGGATGTTTCGTTTTACTGGTCGTAGAAAGCTGAAATTCAGCATGTAGGTTGTTTGGAGAGGGTAGAGGAGCATTGAGAGAGGACTTTCCAAAATTACCACGGGAACGGGAAAAGCGGGATTTTTCGTTTTACTGGTCGTAGAAAGCTAAAATTCGGCATGTAGGTTGCTTGGGGAGTGTAAGGAAGCATTGAAAGAGAACTTTCCAAAATTCCCACGGGAACGGGAAAAACGGGATTTTTCGTTTTACTGGTCATAGAAAGCTGAAATTTGGCAAGTGGGTTCCTTGGGGAGTGTAGGGGAGCATTAAGAAAGCATTTCCCGAAATTCTTACGGGAACGGGAAAAAACGGGATTTTGCGTTTTACTGGTTGTACAAAGCTAAAATTTCAAAATTCATAAGTTTATACTGTAAGTAGGCCGCAAAGGGATCCTTAACCGACTTCAAAAAAAGGAGGAGGTTATGCATTCCACTTTATGTATTTTTTTATGTAGGTGTATGTTCACCGATTTCTCGATCAATTGTGGACCGATTATAAAAAATATTTTTTTATTCGAAAGAATACAATATACGCAAATCACAAAATCACAAGGTCGCGGGTGAGCAAAGTAATTGTTTTAGTTCAAGAATACAATATACTCCTGAGATGGTCCCATTGTCACAAAATCAGGATCTGATGACGGGATCTCAGGGAAATCGAGGGCAACCCTCAAATTTTGTAGGCACGCATTACGTTTTTCATATATTTTCTCAAGCTATTTAAGTGTTTGCGTCTGGTAGACATCATCTTATGTTGATGAGCTGATGATGGAATGTAAAACTCCTTAACGGTTAGGAGTTGAGGATATTTTTTTCAAATATTATAGGTAAGTATATACCGATAGTTGTATTCTTTCAGGTTATCCAGGTGAGCTGATGATGGAAGGTTAAACTCCTTAACGGTTAGGAGTTACAGGAAGTTTCTTTAAATATCATATGCACGTATAGACCTTTAGTTGTATTCTTTCTGGTTATTCAGATGAGCTGATGATGGAAGGTATAACTCCTTAACGGTTAGGTCACACAACACCTTAACAAGATACTATAATATGTATAATATCAATGCTAAGTAGGTACACAGCGCTTCCAGTTACTCAAGTTTCCGTAGAAGGTAAGAAAACATTGAATTATACCTAATGCAGGACAGGGGAAAGTAATAATAGGTTTTATATTATTGTATATAAAGAAAGTTTAGTCGGGCTTGCTTGCACGCTTGCTTGCACGCTTACTTGCACGCTTTCTTGCACGCTTGCTTGCTTCCGTGCATGCATGCTTGCTTGCTTCCGTGCATGCATGCTTGCTTGCTTGCCTGTATGCTTGCTTATTGATATCTTGGTTCTTTGGAATACTCATGCCGCGGGCAAAAGCTAGTCTATATATATAAAAGAAGAAACTGACTGACTGACTGACTGACTGACTGACTGACTGACATATCAACGCACAGCCCAAACCACTGGGCCTAGAGATTCCTAATTTGGCATGTAGGTTCCTTATAAGGTCTAGGGGTGCACTAAGAAAGGATTTTTCAAAATTCACTCCCTAAGGGGGTGAAAAGGGGGTCCAAAGTTTGTATGCGGAAACAAGATTACTTCGACTATTTTATTCGAAACTTCACAGAAGTACTCCTAATGGTAAATGAGTAAACAAGTGTTTCAGGTTTTTTGAGAATTCAACCCCTAAAAGGGGGGAAAGGGGTAACAAAGTCTGAAAATCAACATGGGTGTTGTTTCTATGGTTTATCGGGTCGCTGGTTATGAAAACAACAACGGTTTTAAAATCAGACGTGGCGGACGTAAAATACCATCTCCCTGGATGGGGTGCGATGGGGTTGAAATGTCTAAATAAACTAAATGACTGTTGATATATCAACGCACAGCCCAAACAACTGGATCTAGAGACTTGAAATTTTGCACATAGATACCTTATACAATGTAGGCATCCATTAAGGAAGGATTCCCACGGGAACGGGAAAAAATGGGATTTATAAATTCGATTCCGAGTGACCCTATCTCATTAACTATAATAACTAGACTCTTCAAATTTGATACACAAGTAGGTATTATATTAGTTAAAACATTAATTTCAGGATTTTTCAAAATTCCCACGGGATAAGGAAAAAACGGGATTTATATATTCAGTTCAACGGGATCCTATGAACTATAATTACTAGACTTTTCAAGTTTGACATAGAAGTAGGTAATTATAATAGTAAAAAACTGTTTTAAGGATTTTTGGAAATTCTCACGGGATAAGGAAAACACGGGATTTTTCGTTTTGCTGGTCGTAGAAAGCTGAAATTCGGCATGTAGGATGCTTAGGAAGTGTAGAGGAGGATTGAGAGAGGACTTTACAAAATTCCCACGGAAACGGGAAAAAACGGGATTTTTCGTTTTGGTGATCGTAGAAAGCTGAAATTCGGCATGTAGGTTGTTCGGAGAGTTTAGAGGAGCATTCAGAGAGGACTTTTCAAAATTCCCACGGGAACGGGAAAAACAGAATTTTTCGTTTTACTGGTCATAGAAAGCTGAAATTCGGCATGTAGGTTGCTTAGGGAGTGTAGAGGAGCATTGAGAGAGGATTTTCCAAAATTCCCACGGGAACGGGAAAAAAACGGGATTTTTCGTTTTACTGGTTGTAGAAAGCTGAATTCTGCATGTAGGTTGCTTGGGGAGTGTAGAGAAGCATAGTGAGAGGACTTTCAAAAATTCCCACAGGAACGGGAAAAAACGGGATTTTTCGTTTTACGGGTCGTAGAAAGACGAAATTTTGCAAGTGGGTTCCTTGGGGAGTGTAGTGGAGCACTAAGAAAGCATTTCCCGAAATTATTACGGGAACGGGAAAAAACGGGATTTTGCGTTTTACTGGTTTTTAAGAAAGCTAAAATTTCAAAATTCATAAGTTCACACTGTAAATAGGCCGCAAAGGGCTCTTTAACCGAGTTCAAAAAAAGGAGGAGATTACATGCATTCCACTTCATGTATTTTTTTATGTAGGTATGTTCGCCGATTTCTTGGTCAATTGTGGACCGATTATAAAAATTATTTTTTTATTCGAAAGAATACAATATACTTCTGAGATGGTTCTATTGTCACCAAATCAGGATCTTATGTCGGGATCTTAGGGAAATCGAGGGCAACCCTCAAATTTTGTAGGCACGCGTTACATTTTTCATATATTTTCTTAAGCTATTTAAGTGTTTGCGTCTGGTAGACATCATCTCATGTAGATGAGCTGATGATGGAAGGTAAAAGACCTTAACGGTTAGGAGTTAAGGATATTTTTTCAAATATTATAGGTACGTATAGACCGATAGTTGTATTCTTTCAGTTTATCCGGGTGAGCTGATGATGGAAGGTTAAACTCCTTAACGGTTAGGAGTTATAGGAAGTTTCATTAAATATCATATGCACGTATAGACCTTTAGTTGTATTCTTTCTGGTTATTCAGATGAGCTGATGATGGAAGGTTAAACTCCTTAACGGTTAGGAGTTATAGGAAGTTTCTTTAAATATCATATGCACGTATAGACCTTTTGTTGTATTCTTTCTGGTTATTCAGATGAGCTGATGATGGAAGGTATAACTCCTTAACGGTTAGGTCACATAACACCATAACAAAATACTACAATATGTATAATATCAATGCTAAGTAGGTACACAGCGCTTCCAGTTACTCAAGTTTCCGTAGAAGGTAAGAAAACATTGAATTATACCTAATGCAAGACAGGGGAAATTAATAATAGGTTTTATATTATTAACAAACCTGGTTATTTTAGTGCCCGCTTTCGAATACTTAGTGAAAAACAATGTATATAAAGAAATACTGTAAAGGACCGTATCTACCTGAAGTTTAGTTGGGCTTGCTTGCTCGCTTACTTGCACGCTTTCTTGCACGCTTGCTTGCTTGCGTGCATGCATGCTTGCTTGCATGCTTGCTTGCTTGCCTGTATGCTTGCTTGCTTGATATCTTGGTTCTTTGGAATACTCATGGTACACGCGAGCGAAGCCGCGGGCAAAAGCTAGTATTAGATATACTTGTATTTCTAAAATTATCAAGAAGAAGTTACCAAGACAGAATTAAAGCATCTCAAGGTACTTGTTTTTATATAAAAAACCTTTTAATGGTATTTTATGCAACGGTATCATAATAATGTCATAATAGATACGCATGAGTGTCTCAATGGCTGATTATGAACTGTTGCATACATTACTTTTTCTATGAGCTCAAAGGGATATCTAGATGTCGTACAAAATTTTCTGCCCAGGTACAGTACAATGGGTGGAATCTTTTGGACCTGTATAAAATAAAACATGTACAATATAAAGTAAAGTTTATTTATTTCTACTTGTAGTAATTGTTAATATTGTTCACTGTTTGTTTGGTACAGTTAGTAAAATGGTATGGTATACTGGGTTTGCTTTTTCTTCGGTATTTGTGGAGGTGGATGGGATGTTAATATTATTTACTTCTTTGGTATTTTGGCTAGTTGTGATGGTATTAAATATTTTATTCGAAACCTGAGTAGTGTTTTCTTCTAAATTTTCTTCTGTGGTAGTTGTAAACTGCATGGCGGAAATGGCGGTGAATGTTTTTTGTGCAGTTTAAAGTGGACGGTTCATTTTTGTTAAAAGCATGATTGTTAATATTTTGTTGGATACAGCCATCTTGTTCTGAATTGAATAATCTATATTACCCTCTGCAACCGCTGTAGATTTCCACCCACACCGTGCCGTTTGAGTACTGTTATATCGCCCCCAGCGTCAGCCAATATCGTGGCAAAAGTCCGATGAAACCAGTGACCCGTATATGAATCAGGATCGGGCAAAGGTCCGGTCTATTTTTGTTTTGGTGTTTGAAATAGTCACCAAAATTGCAGTAGCAAGATCCTTGACATCATTAAATTTAAGTGTGTGGAGCTCTTGCCTACGGCAGGCACCCATGATCCCAAATATTAATCCAATCTGTAATAATAATAAATTACAATGATTAGATATTAGGTAACTAGCTATTTTGTGTTATAATTAAATAAATGTTTTTTAAAACATCAATATTGATAGAGTTTAGATAAGTAGATTTTATTTCTATGTCTATGAGTTGTATGTAAAATAAAGATTTATGTTGCCGACGGATCTCCAGTCCTAGTCGATTCGTAGGACCAGACACACTCGTCGAACAGCCTCGGGTTCACAGCTGGGCGTGCGCTGCAGCTTTCCTCTCGGTGACGTCGGTGGGAGAAAAGTGAAACAACGCACGGTCGGTTAAAAGTGGACTGTATATTGGTTCGCTTCGTAACGTAATCGTAAACCGAGTTAACCGAGCCGGTAGCGTAGCCAATGTCGTCGGATCGCAGTGGGATCGTAGTCAAGACTGTCGCAAATGGCTGCGGTCGACTAACTTTTCGTAACTTTTCGCAACTAAACTGGACGGGCGAAGGCGCCTCCTTTTATAGTCGTAGACCCAAGGAGGCTGCCCTCACCCCTTGGCTGTTGGGTATTCCCAACACGTGCTTTTCGACCGACGCGCTGGGAAAACCCGGCCACCGGGTGGTCGGTTACCTGGGTTTACAGTCTTTTTTGGCGACGCGCTGGGAATTCCCGCCACCATGCGGTCGGCTATTTCGGTCTACACAAGCTTGTACACTTTTACTAAAACTTAAATAATTTATTGAATCAGGCCTTACTTTGCGGAGGTCCATATTAATGAACTAAAACAATTACTTTGCTCACCCGCCCATCGACTAATCTCAATACTAATTACAAATTTCGGGTAGCTGTCCGTAACAGTCTTCCCCCGCCGCATCCGTAGGGAAGGCCTCTTCTACAGTGGGGAGGACAGCCAGCCGCGTCGTCGGCCGCCGGAACACACCGCCCCTGGTGCGCACGTCCGCGCTCAGTATGCCGCCATCAGGTCCAGGGAAAACCGTCTCGATGACGCCTCGGGGCCTCACGTTCCGGGGAAGGCACGCGTCGACGACCACAACTAGGTCACCGATTCGTAGCGGTTGCTCGCCCCCGCTCGGAGAGTGGCGGGGGGCAAGCGTCGGGAGGTATTCCCGGACCCAGTGGGCCCAGAAGTGGTCAGCCAGCGCCTGGCTCACGCGCCAGGCCCGGCGATCGGCGTCGTTGCAGGGGCCAGTGAATGGGGCCCGCAATATGGCTCGATACGGGCCCGCGGCAGGTCACCCATGACAGGTAGGCGCAGCGTCGCGCGCCACACGGCGCACGTGTGGCAGGCGCGCGCTACTTTCTTGACTGTGGGGCGAAGGTGCATCACCCACAGTCGCTGTCGCAGTTGGTTGGCCACCCGCTCGTTTGATGAGTGGGCGACGTCACGGTGTGCCTTCGTTACAAGAAGGTGAACGAAGGTGTGGCAGCCGTCCAGAATGACGGGCCGCTTCACTGGGTCCGGCACCGGCGCGGCGTTGATTTGCCCGCGCAGGCACAGCAGGCCGTCCTCCAGGACGGGGTCGATTGGGTAGAGGCGGCTCGTCCTCGGCAGCCTCCCCCCGCTTCGGAGGAGGCAGATTTCCTCCGCAAAATCGTCGCTTTGGCACCTCTGATACCAGAGGTGCTCCGCTTGTTTCACTAGTTTAATCGAGAGCTCACTAACACTTTTTAACCGACTTCAAAAAAGGAGGAGGTTCTATGTTCCACTGTTTATGTTTTTTTTTTTTTTTTTTTTTTTTTTCTATGTATGTTCATCGATATCTCCGCCGATTGTAAGCCGATTTTCAAAATTCTTTTTTTGTTTAAAAGAGCATACTTCCGAGGTGGTCCCATTGGCACCAAGTCAAGATCTGATGATGGAATCTTGGGTAAATCGACGGAAACCCTCAAATTTTATAGGCACAACTATGACGATTTTAGAATTTTTAGCATCTAGTCAAGCATTTTCATTCAGAAAATGTCATTTGGTAAACTGGATCTGATGAAGAAGATCACAGATGGCCAACGGAACTCCTCAACGGGTCAAATCTTGCAAGTTGAATTTAACCCACTTCCCGGTTTCTGAATTGAAATTTTGCATGCTTGTGTAAATTGGATGACAATGCAATATTATTGCAACATGGAGCTGGTCTGACGATGGAGCTGGATGGTGGCCATAGGAACTCTGTAATAAAACGGCGCAACCCCGTCGAGTTTGGGATTGTTTCATTCGTCTTGACGAGCACTTTTATCTCAGATGGTAACCAGGGTCTGATGATGGAGCTGGAAGATGGCCAAAGGCACTCCAAAGTAAAACGACACAATCCCGTCGAGTTTGGGCTCGTTTTATTTGTCTTGACAAGCATTTTGATCCCAGATGGTAACCAGGGTCTGATGATGGAGCAGGAAGATGGCCAAAGGCACTCTACAATAAAATGACACAAACCCCGTCGAGTTTGGGCTCGTTTGATTCGTCTTGACGAGCACTTTGATCCCAGATGGTAACCAGGGTCTGATGATGGAGCTGGAAGATGGCCAAAGGCACTCCACAATAAAACGACACAACCCCGTCGAGTTTGGGCTCGTTTGATTCGTCTTGACGAGCACTTTTATCCCAGATGGTAACCAGGGTCTGGTGATGGAGCTGGATGATGGCCAATGGCACTCCACAATAAAACGACACAATCCCATCGAGTTCGGGCTCGTTTGATTCGTCTTGACGAGCACTTTGATCCCAGATGGTAACCAGGGTCTGATGATGGAGCTGGAAGATGGCCAAAGGCCTCAACAATAAAACTACACAACCCCGTCATGTTTGGGCTCGTGTGATTCGTGTTGACGAGCATTCTGATCCCAGATGGTAACTAGGGTCTGATGATGGCGCTGGAAGATGGCCAAAGGCACTCCACAATAAAACGACACAACCCCGTCGAGTTTGGGCTCGTTTGATTCGTCTTGACGAGTACTTTGATCCTAGATGGTAACCAGGGTCTGAACATGGAACTGGAAAGTGACCATAAGAACTCCGTAATAAAACGACGTAACCCCATCAAATTTGGTCTCGTTGGATTCGTCTTAGTCTTAGGGGCAAAAAGTACAGTGAGCAAAAAAAACTTGTATTAATAATTAAAAAATAAAACCGACTTCAAAAAAGACCCAAAAACTAAAACGCAAAAAATAAAATAAAAATTGAACCGACTACAAACAAAAAGCATAGAAATATCTTTCTTCTAACGGTGAAGCCACACGAGCGTAATTTTGTGAGTCGTGAGCGGCAGAATTTCGGTTCGCGCCATACAATATGCGGGCCATCCCGTGACACTCACATGACACAATGTATGGCGCAACCGAAATTCTGCTGCTCACAACTCACAAAATTACGCTCGTGTGGCCTCACCCTAATCTGTTTGAAGTCGGTGCCTCAGCTCGAGCCAGCAGGAGTGGTAGAAAGAAACCCAATAGATAGTACGTACGTAAGGTCGATGGCTAGGTCCACTCCTGCTGGCTCGTGCTGAGGCACCGACTTCAAACAGATTAGGGTGAGGCCACACGAGCGTAATTTTGTGAGTTGTGAGCGGCAGAATTTCGGTTGCGCCATACATTGTGTCATGTGAGTGTCACGGGATGGCCCGCATATTGTATGGCGCGAACCGAAATTCTGCCGCTCACGACTCACAAAATTACGCTCGTGTGGCTTCACCGTTAGAAGAAAGATATTTCTATGCTGTTTGTTTGTAGTCGGTTCAATTTTTATTTTATTTTTTGCGTTTTAGTTTTTGGGTGTTTTTTGAAGTCGGTTTTATTTTTTATTGGGTCTCGGCACTTCGCGATATCTAACACTCGCGCCGTCGCTTTATTATCGAGCATATCATCACTAGCACTGAATGTATTTTCGCGCACTGTCGGGGGTTCCTGCGGCCACATGTCCTCCGGCAGCCGCAGGAAATCGGGTCCGGTGAACCACCGGTCGGTGGCAGCGATCGCGCGGGCACTGTCCGCCCGCGTCACTTCGTTCGCCGTGTTCGTCGTGGCGGCGAGTTCGCGGGCGCTGTCCACCCGCTTCGCTTTGTTCGCTGGTTTCGTCGTGGCGAGTCCGCGGGCACTGTCCGCCCGCGTCACTTTGTTCGCCGTGTTCGTCGTGGCGGCAAGTTCGTCGGCGCTGTCCGCCGGCTTCGCTTTGTTCGCTGGTTTCTCCCGGGCCTTCTTGCTCCGAGAGATACCCAGCGCGTCAATCTCGCAGTGTCGTTTGCACTCGGGAACGTCGCGATGTATTTTATATACGTAGAAGACGTTTTCGGTCCCGCCGCTTGCTTGGATAGCCCGGGGCACTGAGCCGTAAATGACCCAGCCCAGCGCTGTCCGGGCCGCTGCTGGCTGCTGTCGCTTGCCCGTCCGCCAGTTATCCGCACCAATGAGAAGGCGCGGAGTCGTTGTGGCGTAGCACGCCTCCTCGAGTCCCTGCAAGTGGGCGAAGCGGGTCACGTCCATGCCCAGCTGCTGCTCGTGGATCACCAAGCGCTCCACCGTGCACGCGGTGACGCTGTGTGCATCGCCGCGTCCTTGCACCGTGATGGACACGCGGCGACTGTGTGGCAGGTCACTGGTGGCGCTTATACCCCGCATTTGCATCGGTACTGCGGGGCCGGTAGCGCCGATGGTGCGTGACAGCTCTTCATCGATAAGGGTCACTGTTGACCCGTCGTCCAGCAGCGCGAATGTGTCGACCGCGCCGCTGGGACCGCTGACCCGGACGCGACACATCCTTAGCAGGATCTTGGCCTCGCTGGTAGTGTCGCGCACTGTTGTCACCGATTGCTTGTCGGCGATTGGCGCCTGCCCGATCCTGGGTGGCGACGCCGAATTCTGAGAAGCGGGCGACGCTCACCCGCGGGGGGGCCAACGCTCGCTGTTGTCGTCAGTGTGGCGTGGCACTGCTGCCGCGTTCGAGTGTAGTAGCGGGTGGTGCACGTGGCGGCACCCCTCTACTTCGCAGGTGCGGGCACGGCACGTCTCCCGTCGGTGCTGCTGGTCCAGGCACCGGAAGCAGACCCTGTTGTCGCGGGCCCACTCCCAGCGCTCATTGACCGTCATCTGGGCAATCCGTTTGAACCTCGGCGTCGGATGATTGCCCCACAGCTGAGGCAATTGCAAGATATGCGAGCGTCCTGCGTCTCGGTTGCGTAGACCGCCTGCGGCGCGCTCAACGTAGCGGGCTTCGTTGGCGGGCGGGGTGCCGGCCCAGTCGACCGGGTGGCCTCTCTTCGGAGTGGCAGCATCGCTGTGGTGCCGGCGGACGTCGTGTCCACCGAAGTGTAGGCGTAGCGGAGGGCACGGTCCACCTCGCGCATCAGGAATCGCGACAGCGTCACGATTTGCGGCTCCAGGGACATCTGCTCAGCCGCAAAATCCCCGAAGCGCGCACGAAGGTGCGGGCTCAGCTTCTCCATCACATCGTGTGCCAGCAAGGGGCTG
The DNA here is from genome assembly GCA_947563465.1 of Archips xylosteana. NCBI lineage: Eukaryota > Metazoa > Arthropoda > Insecta > Lepidoptera > Tortricidae > Archips > Archips xylosteana. The sequence goes on from CANOAX010000030.1 coordinate 114,017, forward strand.
GCCAGATAGCCTTGCTGCTCGAGTGACCCCAGCACGGTCACGATGTTTTGTAGCTTCACCGCGAACGTGTTTATTTCGGTCGCGCTGGAGCTCAGGCGCGGCAGCTTCTTGAGGTCGTCGAGGGCCTTGGATGCCAGGACCTCTGGGCGCCCATAGCACTGCTGGAGGGTCTGCATCACGGAATCGGGGTTAGCAGCAGTGTGAAGCAATGATTCGACGGCTTCTCGGGCGGCACCGCGCAAACACGAGCGCAGCCGCGCCATGTTGTTGTTGGGCGTGAAATTATACGCCCGCGTCAATTCGGTGTAGGCCGCATGAAATGGCAGCCACTCGCCCGCCGTACCAGAGAAGGCAAGCAGCTCGTATACTTGGCGCGGTGGTGGGAGCACCAGTGCCATCTTCTTTAGGGCCTCGGCGAGCTTTTCGAATCCTCTTTGCCCGCTCGTGCTACGCTCGCGAGTGGGTGTCGTTGGCGGCGAACGGCGCCGCCTCGTATCGTGGGCGGGCGACGGCGAGCGCCGCATTGGTTCCACCTTGGGCGCCTGTGGAGGCGTCGGCAGGTTTGCTGTGGTGCGCCGGAGCCAATCAACCAACTTGGCATGTGGTGCGATGATGCTGCCAGCCTGGGATGCCTCGGCTTCGATCATGCCGATCCGCTTCCTGAGCTTGGCACGGACTTGCTCCTTCTGCAGCTCCAGTTCTTGTTGCTTAATGCGCAGCAATTCCTCTTCGGCTTCTTCCTCGGCCATTCGGATGTGGTTGGCCGTCACGTCCGAGATGTGGGATGGGGCCGGCGATCTCGCATAGGCTCGTTCTGCCTGCTGCATCGCCGGGTCGTCGTAGAAAGCGACGGCTCGCTGCGATCGCTCCCTGTTGGCAGCCCAGTCGGGCTGTCCGGCTGCACCCACATCCAAAAGTGGTCTGTTGTGGACCTCGGGTTCCCCTCCCCCCGCTCGGCTGAGCGGAAGGAAGTATGCGGCATGAGGTGGGGGCATGGCCTGCTGCCCCAACTCCCCTCCCCCCGCGCGGGTCAGCGGGGTGTTACCATCCTTGTCTCGCCGCGGGATAGCATCGCAGGTGAAATGATGTCGCGGTGGGCCATCCGCTCAAGTTGACGCTGCCAGACGTCCTCGGGTGTCGTCGTGGCAGCCGTCACAGCAGCGGTCGTCGTCGGGGGTCGTTCGGCGGCAGCTTGTTCGTCGGTGCTTGGCGCAAGTTGCCGCTCCTCACAGTTATCCTGTGAACGGGTCACAACCATGGTCGAAACACGACGGGTCGGGTCGGGTTGGGTCGGGTCGGGTCGGGGTGGTTAACTCAATCCGGTTCGGTGTCGCTGGTTAACTTGATCCGGTTCGGGGTCGCTGGTTAACTCGATCCGGTTCGGGGTCGCTGGTCAGCGGTCGCTGGTTAAATCGATCCGGTTCGAAGTACCAAACACTGTTGCCGACGGATATCCGGTCCTAGTCGATTCGTAGGACCAGACACACTCGTCTAACAGCCTCGGGTTCACAGCTGGGCGTGCGCTGCAGCTTTCCTCTCGGTGACGTCGGTGGGAGAAAAGTGAAACAACGCACGGTCGGTTAAAAGTGGACTGTATATTGGTTCGCTTCGTAACGTAATCGTAAACCGAGTTAACCGAGCCGGTAGCGTAGCCAATGTCGTCGGATCGCAGTGGGATCGTAGTCAAGACTGTCGCAAATGGCTGCGGTCGACTAACTATTCGTAACTTTTCGCAACTAAACTGGACGGGCGAAGGCGCCTCCTTTTATAGTCGTAGACCCAAGGAAGCTGCCCTCACCCCTTGGCTGTTGGGTATTCCCAACACGTGCTTTTCGACCGACGCGCTGGGAAAACCCGGCCACCGGGTGGTCGGTTACCTGGGTTTACAGTCTTTTTTGGCGACGCGCTGGGAATTCCCGCCACCATGCGGTCGGCTATTTCGGTCTACACAATCTTGTACACTTTTACTAAAACTTAAATAATTAAATCGACTAATCTCAATACTAATTGCACATTTCGGGTGGCTGTCCGTAACAATTTAATTACATATACAGTTTACCTTTCTTGAAAGATAGTTTTGATCAGGGGCTTCGGCTAAAAACTATTTTATTTCGTTGGATAAAAATGTTTTGGATTTTTTTCCTTTAAATCCTTCCGCTTGACGTTTTAGAAAGGCGAGCAATTTTGAGTAATTTGAGATATTAGTTTGGTGGTTAATTACCAACGTATACTTATGCATAGAATATTCTGTCCACAATGTGGACGACTTCAATTTTTTTGACAATTCTTGAAAATATGCCAGTAAAACGTTTTCAGAAAAAGATTTTGCATTATTCCTCATTTTCCACCCCAAAAACTTTTCGTAACATTTCTCATAAACCCTTTTCGATTTTAAAGGTAATAAATTTCTGGTCACTTCCATTGTCGCCCGTTTTATTTCTGGTGGCGTCAACATTTCTGCATCACTTATTTCAGCAAAGTCACACATTCTCACAGATAAAAAGTCGATAGTGATTAACTCGTATTATTTCTTTCACAAGAACTCCGTGCAAAAGCAATACAAATTCCCGCTATTTTGAAATGTTTTTTTTTTCACTAATCACAACCTTAGAATGGACCCGGGAACTTTGTTATACAGCCAAATTGAATGATGTTAAAATATTCATATTTATTAATAACTTTAAAATTCATTTATTGTCCGTTATTTAAGTATTCATTATTTAATGCTGCTGCTGCTTAGTCCTCAATCCCGGCAAATCGAAGTATGTAGTTTTTGGATCGAGGCATCAAATTCGGAATACTATTGATGCTCTGATACCGGGAATGTTGCCGTTATGGGTAAACCAATAGAACGGGTGGTAGAAGCCAATAACCTTGGTCTACTTATGGACGGCAAGCTAAGCTTTGCGAACCACATCCTAAAAGTTGTGAGTAACTGTTTCTACCGCCTCAAGGTTCTGTACAATATACGCGATTACCTTAGTGTTGATTTGCGTGTTAACCATTGTGAATCGCTTATACTGTCCAGATGTCAGTGTAGCTTGGTGGTGGTGATAGTTGGGTTTATGTGATTTGTGTGTTCGTACAGTGTGGAGGTGGAGGAGCTGCATAAACGCACATTTCATGCATAAACGTAACTATTGTAAGTTCGCGGGTGAGCAAAGTAATTGTTTTAGTTCATCAATCGTTTTCATTAAGTTCATCTTTGAGACTCAGCGACTGTTGAGTTATAACGTCACATGTCGCATAGGTATATACATATCCTGTTATGTCATATTTTTTAGGATTCTTGTATTTTGATCTACGTGCTATTAATATTGTAGAAAGGTTTTTTGCGTTTTGATCACCCAGTATAATAATTTTATTTTTCCTTACTTCTCCTGCTCCTTTACTCAATATATACTTTGATTTGTGTTCAGTTTGCTTCTGTGATAGTGCCTTATTACCCGATTTTTTATCACAATCTCCAAGTTTATCAGCGATTATGTGTGGTGTTGGCGCATGTTGGCATTCAGTTTCATTTGATGTTTTATTATTTGGGGAATTTTGTGTTGTCATGTTAAATTCTATTGATTTGCGGTTACACTTTTTTTTTCCCTTAGGTGTTAGAGGTCGATTTGCGCTGCCAGTCATAATAATTTTATATAGGTCAAGCTTTTTATGATGTTCCTCTATTTCCTTTTTTAGCAATGTACAGTTTAGTAATTCTGTACACTTGTAGCTGTAGCTGTAGTTGAATGCAGGTGTCAGGAGTGCGGAGAAAGATATCTTGAGTTGAAGTAAGATGATTTATTAAGTTAAAGATACAAAGTTAAAAGTAAACTGATTCTTTCTCTTGATGTTAGTTGTACGATAGCTAGTTACGCACTAGAGTTGTTTTATATATTAAAACTCGTATTACTTATAATATTTGTTGCCGCGCGACCCAAAGTAGGTCGCGAGTAAGCATAATAAAAATGTACGGTGGTGAGACCGTACATATTGGCAACCCCTAAAGAAAGGAAATATAAGTTAAGACCTATTTTAAGATAAAGTAACATAATAACATAGCATTTTGAAACAGTAAAATTAAAGTAATAAAAATAATTAATTAATCAAAATCGAAAGCAATGTTGTTGGGTGTTGCGTAGTCGCGATGTTGACGTTTAGTGGATCTCGTCGACGGTGGAGGTCTCTTCTCTTCTTTCGGTTGAGGTCTGTTCGTATGTCGAATGACTTGCAGTTCGATGTCTTCGTAGTGTTGTTTTACCGATTTGAGTGAGCCTTGGCTTCTTGAGTCACGTTTCATACAAATTTTTGGGAAACGTCCCTTCACAGCCCAAAAGACTACCAAGATGATAGCTCCTCCCAGTAGCAAGTAGCTTATGGTGAATTGATGTATGTCGTGACTGGAGAGAGAAGATTGTAAGCCATGTTCGTGATCTCGCTGCGCTGCCAATCTCCTTTCAATTTCTGCTTCTTCTGGATGGTCAAGGAGTATAGGAGGCGATTTATAATGTGTTACATTGACTATTCGGTTTACCGATGTATTCAGAGAGGGTATGTCAAAGTTGTACTCCAAGTTAATTTCACTATTGTATTGGTTATTAGAATGGATAGTAAGATAGTTTGATTGTAGCTCGCATCCTTGTGCTAAAGTTATTATCCCAGACGATGTGATAGTATGAGCTGTGACGTCATCTTCACATATGGTTCGTAGTGAACACTGCCGTGCTCAAGCTAAAAGGCGGCTAAGTGACATTTGGTCAATTTCGACTTTTCAATACCATTCTGCTTAGAAAAAAAATCTCTATCGATCTGTCTAGGAACGGTTTTTCTATCTTTTACCGTTTCGAAAATAATTTTTCAAAAAAAGCGGCTAAATACATAAAAAATGGACTTTGCTATGCTTAAAGGCGACTAAACCACTTTACTTAACTAAAAAGCTACTAAAGTACTTTAACGTTTGGATTGTTTTTCCTTTTTTATTATAAATGCCAAGCTTAAAAGCGGTTATTATTTTTGGGTACACTAAAAGGCGGCTAAACGTCTTTAACCGCTATCTAACTAGGTTTCATTGAATAAAATACTTAGCTGATACCTGACTACAAGGCGATTATACGATAATGCATCACTAAAAAGCAGTTAAAATCACATTGCCGCCTTTTAGTCCTGTATTCATGCCACAATTCCAGTAAAAAACCTAAGGTTGAAAGCGGCATTTGTCCGTGCGCAAAGTAAACGACATATTTTATTTAATTGTTTGCATAACTAAAAGGGGGCTATTCTACAATACATGACTAAAATGCAGCTAACTACGCCTGCCTCTTTCTTCTGTACCCTCGCTAAACCAGAAAACTTACCATAATAAAGAAGTAGATGTGTCAATGTGCAGTAACCTCTTAGTGTAGGAAGACGTTTCGCGGGCGGACGGCGACGCATTCCCACCAAATAACATTATGGCCAATAAACATATTATGAGGTCTGTAAGTTACATATTTTCTTTTTGTGTAATCGCAGAATTAGAATTAGTATTACAAGATTTGTAATGTACTCGGTTGACTAGTAGAGTATGTACATATATAACAATTAGCCACTCACGTGTCTTTTTTTCCAATTACTATCATTTATTGACAAGTGATTTCAAACAAGGTCATTACTGACTTAAGGAATAAATATGATTGAAATAAATAAATAAATTGGCAACCGTGGTTGCACAAAGCATGTGATTGGCTTTGTAGGTATGTATCTTGTACGTTAAATTTGACCCACTTCCTGGTTACCGATTGAGTTGACATTTTGCAACTTCGATCAACAATACGCATACTTAATATTCCGTCTTCCGTCTTCTAATTCCGTCTTCACCCGGATCTTTGTTGTTTTTAAGCTGCCCCAGGGCAATCCTAATCTCGCTCATTTCGACGTCCGGGATAATTATCTGTAGTGGCGTGTTAGTGAGGCTCTGATGTGACTTGGATCGGGAAGAGGCTGTGCAGCATGGGAAGCATACAGCTGTCCATAAAAGCTCTCAATCTCGGCGAGGATTCCGGCTTAGAGGTGATGGTTTGGCCATTTGCAGTTTTTAGTTTCATTAGGTTGCTCCTTCCAAGTTGCTGTAGAAAGACTTTCGATCCCCGGTTGCGCTCTATTACCTCCATAATAGAGCGAGTATTGGAGCTACGGAGATCTCGCCTTATCAGCTTTCTAACATGCTTGGAGAGCTCTGTTTCACCTAACGAAACAGTCTGCGCCGCCATTTCTCGTCGCCGCCTCATGAGTTCCAGAGTCTCGCGAGAGAGTTTAGACTGCTGTACACTTCGCTGCTTTGGGAAACACGTTGTTCCCACATCCCGAATCGTCCTCACCAACTGGTCGGCCTCTTTATCAAAATCGTCGGTGGTTTCCAACAAATCAACAAGAGTTGTGTTGGACGCAAAACAGATCTCACCATGCTGACTCTCTCCAGCTTATGACGTATATTCAGAGTGCCTCGAACAAGTCGATGATCACTGCCTGTGTTAAACCTGTTGATCACTGAGACATCCCTGAATATATGCTTTGTATCCGTCATGATAAAATCGATCTCATTTCGCGTCTTACCGTCGGGGCTTCTCCAAGTCCACTTACTGTAAGGCCCCTTCTTAAAGAAAGAATTCATTAGAAAAAGCTTTTGGCTTTCCAGGAAGCTGACCAACATGTGCCCCTGTGGTTTCTAACTCCAAATCCGTGCGGTCCGATAGTCGAATCGTCGCATGCCTGTACTCCCACCTTAGCGTTGAGGTCTCCCATAATAACGCTGTAATGTGTTCTAGTGGTGCTATGCATGGCTTTACTTATGTCCTCATACATAGCTTCCACTTCGTCGTCGGAGTATGCCGAGGTCGGCGCGTACACTTGTATAACTTTCAAGGAGCACCTATCAGTCAACTTAAGTACAAGGTATGCTACCCTTGCCGACACGCTACCGATCTCCACTACATTGTTACAGAGAGCTTTATTGATAAGGAAGCAGACTCCACCTTGGTACTGCTGTTCGCCCTCCCGAAAGTAGAATAGGTTACCGAAACTTAAGGTTATCGTATCCTCTCCGTCTCTACGGACCTCCGACAAACCCAAGATATGCCACCCCCCGCCCTACCGTTACCATGGCCGCTACCGTAACCAGGAATAGTAGGACTGCCGAGAACTGGGGGCCGGGGTAATGGTTGTGCTACCATAAAAGGTTTTGCCCATAATCACCACGCTGGGCAGGCGGGTTGGTAATCGCAGAATTAGGCCACTTGCACCAGCAACGCTGCTGCCCGTTGCTGGCCGACTTAATTTTGCCTACTTGCTTTTGGATGGTTATTCCGCCATCTGTCGGTCACCAGAGCCTCGTCAGTTGCTAGCAGGGTGCACCACGGGCAGGTGAGGTTGACATTTGGAGATTGAGATTCTGGGTTCTCCTTTACACCCCTATGACCTTTTTTTTAATACCATATTATTATTCAAATGGACATAATTCTAAATTACTGTGACTAAGTTGCTTTTTTTTTGAGATTGTAACTATCCTTTTGATTTTTGCGCAGAGTGCCATATTTGTTCTATTTTAATATCACAATGAAGTATTAACTATGGTAGCAATGACGAGCTATTTGAATGTCGATTTTACATACATCGAAATAAACGAATAATTCACAGTAAAATGTTTATTTGAATTTGTAGTTACGGCCAATTTTGCAGGATTCTTAAAAAAATATTGGGACTCGTACAAGACTAAAAAGCAGTGTCGCCAAAAGGTTTGTAAGTTAACCGCTTTTAAGCTATGTTCCAGTATATTGGGATGTAAACAAGAAACAGTGAATTAGTTTAAAAGGCGGCAATGTGCCCTTTGCCGCTTTATAGTTATGGACTGGGTTAACAATTATACTCACTAACCCAGATTAAAATGCCACTAAAACAGATAACTGCTTTCTAGTTACGTAATTGTAGTTAACTATCTATTTCAAAACAATTCCTATATTATTAACAAAAAATACATGTCTATAAAGCAGTTAAGATCCGTTAACCGCCTTTTTGTACTGCAATGTAAAAAGGATTTTATTTTATTTTCATAACTATAAAGGAAAAAATGACTTTTAGTGGCACAAAAACTATAATATTACAAGAGTAACTAAAATCAAATCATAAATTAAAAAATGATCTACCGTTTGGTATATGACAACATAGCTAAAGATTTAAGGAAATTGACCAGCATCGATTTGAAATTTTTGTGACGTTTTTCGCCGTTTACTCAAAAGTTGGTTTTGTCACTTAGCCGCCTTTTAGCTTGAGCACGGCAGAACAGGTGTCGCAACAAATTACAAGCCAAGCATTTGCTGCGTGTAACTCGATCCACTCGTCTTTGCATGACGCTTTCGTGACGTTACATGGTGACGTAGTTCGGTGACTTAATAACTTGGCCTCGCACGGGACGTTATTATTGTTTAAATTGAATACCGGTAGATTCTTATAGCATATGTAGCTGTCTGGCTTTTGTTGTATGCATTGTTTCAGCACTTCTTCTGTTAATGAGATGTAAGTATTTTTCCTGAAGTTCACGGCGATATACTTTGAAGCTGTGTTTATCATCATAGTTCCCACGTTGGTCTTGATAGGTAATGGAATAGCTTGATAAAGTTTGAAATCTTCATCCGAGATCAGCGGTATGTGAAATTCGAACAGGAAGTAGTCATCCGTCACCCGCGCCTTGACGTAGAGTAGTTGGTAGAGTTCCTTAATGTCTTCTCTTACGTTTTCTACGGGCAAGGAAAGTGTTTTAGGAAGTATTCCGGAGATTTCGTTCAGGTGTTTGATTAAGTTGACTGGTGTGACGAGATGTACGTCTATTCGTCCTTTATAGACGTCTGTAAGAGTGTTGAAAAGCATTTCCTGTACTCCTTTTAAGTTATTGATAAGTAAGTGCGCTGCCAGGGCCGCAGAGTTGAAATAGCTACTGGCCGTTGCTATTTCTAATAACGCACGGGCTCTTGCAAAGTTAGCGTTTGATTGTTCCATAAAGTCTTCAATAACTTTAAATTGACGGTTAATATTTTGCTCAGATTTCTTCAGGACCGTGTTTTCAAGCTCTACGATTGAGGTTTGATTCTGTATAAGCTGGAGCAGATAATTTTCATTATTTTGTACTGCTTTAATATCCTGCCGGTACTTGTCTGCAAAACGTTGATCTAAGATACCGAACAGGCTGTTCGCGATGCTGCCTACGCCATCGATCAGTCCACGTTTCTTGCGATCCGTCAAGTGTTTGTGCGGAGCCAGTAATATGGTGTTGTAGTAGTTTAGCATATCCATCTCGTGATATAGTTGGTCCAGGGTTGTTTTGCAGTACCTCGGCTCGGTTTTCTGGCACAGTTCGCTAACTCCGTTAAGATAATTTTCAATGCGGCGGGCTCCGTTCCAATAACTACTTAGATTATAATACATGAGTAAAGTCCACTCGTCGTGTATTGTTTGTATTGTGCCGCTTGCGTCATAGTATATAGGGCGCTCGGGTTCGAGACTTGTAATGCGAGCATTTGTCGTAACGCCGGTGGCGCGTGACTCATTTATCAAACTGCATAGTATCATTATCAAAGTTGTAAACATTGTTATGACGCATTTCGTTCCGGCTTTTTTAATTTGCTCAGAGCGCGCAGGTTTCTTGACGTTTGTTTGTTGTACATCGCTGTTATGTGTCAATTTTATGTTTTCTGGTTTTTGAGTTTCTATCGGGAGTGGTGACAGCTTGACTATAGGTCGTTTTATGATACCGTTTTGAGTTTTTACGGTTGTCACTCGGACATAGCCGTCGTTGCCCGGGTGGGTGTTCAACACGAGTCCCATGGCCCACTTTCCTGGTGGCAAGTTGTTCTCTCTGACTAGGACTAGGTCGCCTTCTTTGATGTTTGGTTGAGCTTTGTTCCATTTGCATCTAGTTTGAAGTTGTGATAAATATTCATTGGACCAGCGCTTCCAAAAGTGTTGCAACATGTGTTCAGTTAACTGCCAACGGCGTCGTATATCGATTGATTGAACATCGGTGTGATCGGATAGTGGCAAGGACATCGTAGGACTCCCGGTTAGGAAGTGCCCGGGAGTTAAATAGTTAAGAGACTCTTCAGGATCTTCAGTGAGTTGGCACAGCGGTCTTGAGTTCATACAGGCCTCGATTTTGATCTCAACATGGCCTGTAAAATCGACTCCTGTGTGAGTGAACGGTCTGGAAGGGGTAATTCGTTGTTTTGGTAGATCACCCATTAGTTGGTAGTTTTCAGTCGGTTTGTATCGATGGCACGTGACACAATGACGTAGTTGCGTTTTTACAGCTCTGTTACCGCCGATTATCCAGTAGCGTTGCCTCGTGTAGGCTAAAGTTAGTCTAGCTCCTCCGTGCAGAGTTGATATGTGCGCTTGCTGGATGATGAGTTCAGTTAGTCGCCCGTTTTTTGACAGTATAATTGGATTTTTCATCCCAGTTGGTAAGTTAGATTTACTCAGACGGCCTCCGACTCGTATTATTCCTTCTTGATCCAAGTAAGGGTTTAGCTTGTATATGCTAGATTTGTTCGTAAGGGTTTGTTTATTCGATAGTTGCTTGTATTCCTGCTCGAACTCGATTAGTTGTGTGTATTTGATAATACGTTCATTTGACGCGGTCAGCTCGTAAGTAGTTAGGTATGCGGTGTCTGATTTCTTCTTGTTGCGAGTATTTGTAATAAAGCGCATAATCCACGCTGTGATTCGACTTACTCGGGTTAATGAACTGTATTTCTTTAACAGTTCATTTGTTAAGTGCATTCTTTGGTTATCAGTTTTAATCGTTTTCGATTCAGTTGCAACGCCTATATTTGTTGTAAATAGGCACGTTAAGTTTTTTGGCTCTCTTGAAGTATCATATGACTTTATGAAATTTGGGCCATCCCACCAAAGCTTGTAGTTAGCGAGTTTTCTGGGGTAGAGCCCTCTGGACGCGCAATCTGTTGGGTTCTGTTCCGATTTGATGTAACGCCATTGTGCCGCTGGGATGATATCTATTATCTTTGTGACTCGGTTCGCCACGTACTTTTCCCATCTGGTGTTATTTCCTTGTAGCCACGCCAGGACTACTTGTGAGTCACTCCACGCCTGTACGATTATTTCGTAGTTAGTTAACGCTTCTTTTATTTTCTTGATAAGTTTCGATAAAAGTAAGGCACCCGCTAGTTCAAGCCTGGGAAGAGTAGTTTTTTGTGACAGCGGTGCTACCTTGGTTTTTGCTGCCAGTAGGGTGGTTGTCATTAACCCTTCCTCATTTGGCGCTCTGCTATAGATAACACAAGAGATTGCTTTCTCGCTGGCGTCACAAAAGCCAAAAAGTTCAATGATGTTTCCGGGAACTCCAATCCATCGGTTTAGTTTTATCGTTGCTATTTCGGGTAGTTCAGATTTAAGTTTCATCCAGCCGTCTTGAATTTCAGTGGGTACTGTGTCGTCCCAGCCAAGTTCGCTTATCCAGACCCTTTGGAATAGTAATTTAGCAGTGACTGTGATTGGAGCCATCCAGCCTAACGGATCGTAGAGCTTGGAGATTTCCGAAAGTAAGACTCGTTTGGTTATCGTTGATTTTTGTCGAATGTCTAAGTCCCAGTCGAACTTGAACGTGTCGGTGTTTGCGTTCGTTGTTTTCTGAGATGCATTAAATACAACCCTTAACTTAGTGGTTGCAGAGTGTTCCCGTAAAACTCCGTGGTGGGGCAGGAAGCACTCGGGAAGTGAAGTTTTAGTCGAAGGCTTCATGTGACCGAGATCAGCGTATTCCTTAATGAAGTCCTTGTACATTTTAGCCAGTTTTTCTTTCCTTTGAAGTCTTTTTTCGAGTTGCAAGAATTGGGAGATTGCTGTAGATTTTGAATTTCCGAGTTTTTCTTCGTAATTAGAGTGAAGCGGCATTTGCACCGTATATTGTCCATTTGAACCCCGTTGAACAGTTTTAGAGAAGTAGTTTTCACATTGATCATCCGTAGTAGCGTCATCGCTGCCAGGTGCGATATCTTCAGTCTCCCAAAATTTTGTAAGTTCTTCCATATTAATTAAAGTTATATGGCAGTTAAAAGTTTTTAGTTTTCCACACAGAATCCACCCTAAGTGTGTTTGTTGCGCAATGGGGGATCCTTGTTTTCCTCTAAGAACTCCGTCTTGGATGATTTCAGCGTATACGTCCGCCCCGAGCAAAATATCAACGGAACGGGACATGTTATAATCTGGATCGGCGAGTTTCAAATTTTCTAAATGCGGCCAGTTATTCTTTTCAAACGTACAGTTAGGTAAATTGTTAGTTAATTTATTCATTACTAACGCTTCAACCTCGAACGTGCAATTTGAGTATATTGACTTGCAGCTTAGTTGAAGTCGCCCTTTGCAATCTTTAGATGATGCTCCTATCCCGGAGATAATAGCGTTGAGCCTCTTCCTTGGCAATCTTAGTAGTTGAGCGGCGTTTTCATTGATTAGGTTAACTTGAGAACCTTGGTCGAGTAGGGCTCGAAGAGTTACGTAGGTTCCGTCGATAGATTTAACTTTCATCTGAACAGTTGTTAGAAGGATCTCTGTTTCATCGGTTGACAGGTGGCTGGAAGTTGGAGGCTGAGTTGAAGTTGACGGTCGTTGACTCGCCCAGTTATTTTTGCCGTAAGTTTGCGAAATGTTTTTTTTCGTCGGGTTGTGCAATAGTGTGTGATGCCTCATGTTACATTCTTTGCAAGTTTTTGTTGACTTGCATTCGCTATTGCCGTGACTGTATAAACAGTTTTTGCAAAGGTGCAGTTTTGTAGTAGTTATGTTTCGTTGTACGGGATCTAGGTTAATGAACTTAGGGCATTGCATTAATACATGATTTCCATCACATAATACGCAGTTTCCGTACAAGGCATGATAAGTTTTCGGTGCTGAGGTTCTGTAGTTAAAATACGGTTTCTTGGCAGGGTATTGCTTGTTAAAAGTTGGTGGTTTGGAGTGGTTGTAAGTGGGCAAATCTTTCTTGGGATTATTTATGGATTCATATGCCATAAATCTGCCCTCCAAAAAGGATAAGAAGTCATCCAATGCCGGTAGTTCTCTGTGATTTTGAAGCTCTTTCATGTAATCATTGTAAGACGCTGTATCGAGTTTCTGCAGCATGAGATGTACTATGAGCGGGTCCCAGGACGTTGTTTCAATACCAATGTTTCCGAGTCCATTTAAACATTCAGTTACGACGTCATGCATCTTCTTGAATTTATTAGCATCCGGTTGCTGTAAGACTGGCAGATTTAGCATGGAGTTCACATACGAAGTAAATTGGAGACGCTTGTTGTCATAACGCTGGTTTAGTATTTCCCAGCACGAGCCGTAGTTGTCGGTGCTAATGGATAGGTGCTGCACCAGTCTTTCAGCTTCGCCTCGAAGTTTAGCTTTCAAATGTTGCATTTTCTGCGCCTTGTTTATCATCGGGTTATTATGGATAGTTTCCACGAAGAGATCTTTAAATGAAATCCATTGGCTATAGTTTCCTGAAAATTCCGGGACCTCAACTCTTGGAGCAGTATTTTGATAATGGGCCGTAGACCAAATCTTGTTGTTAAGTTTGTGTTTCAGTTCATCGTACCTGTGCTCGATATTAACGAACACGCCGTAGTAGTTTTCATTAGACCCCTTTAAAAGAGCATCTAATTTCCAGTGAAGATTGTCAATTGCTTCCCATTTTGACTTTAAAATGTTTAAATGATCTTCCAGTTCCCATTTTTCAGAAAAAGCCGTGATGGTAATTTTCGACATAGCACGGTCGATGGCCTTGAAGTTGCATTCTTGGTTGTTTAGCAATAGTTTAGTTTTTTCAGCGTCGTCGCTCGAGAAATCAGTTTGGTTAAAGTCGAAGTGAGTTTCTTCTTCTGGTTTCTGTCGCAACAAGTTCAATATATCGGTTTTGGTTGCTTCGTACAAAGCTTTCGTGTTATCATACACGTTTCCGGTGAAGTATCCATGAGTTTTATCACCTGCCTCGTCCAGAAGAATCTTGTGGCGATCTTCAAAATCCCCCCAATGTTCGGCGAGAGATGTAAGGCGTTTGTTCAAGTATTCTTGAGTTTTCCTTGACGCGCTGTCCTTTTTATAGTTTGTACACAAAGTTTTGATGTTTTCAAAACACACTTGTTGTTCTTGAAGCTTGGTCATGATGATCGGATCTTCTAAAGTCAGTTGAGATAGTTCTTGGAGTTAGCCTTGTCGTTCACGTTGGCGAATGAGTTATCGTTGGTTCACTTTAAAGATATCCAGTACAGCTGCACTCTGTAAACGATATATGCGTCGTCTCAATTCAACCGGTGGAACCCGCTTGTGGGAAGCCAGTCAAACCGATACGCTATCGCAACAGAGAAACAAACTGTCTAAGTACCTGAGTCGTTCGAAGGACCATAAAATGTACAGTTTAGTAATTCTGTACACTTGTAGCTGTAGCTGTAGTTGAATGCAGGTGTCAGGAGTGCGGAGAAAGATATCTTGAGTTGAAGTAAGATGATTTATTAAGTTAAAGATACAAAGTTAAAAGTAAACTGATTCTTTCTCTTGATGTTAGTTGTACGATAGCTAGTTACGCACTAGAGTTGTTTTATATATTAAAACTCGTATTACTTATAATATTTGTTGCCGCGCGACCCAAAGTAGGTCGCGAGTAAGCATAATAAAAATGTACGGTGGTGAGACCGTACAAGCAATGAAGATTCAGAGTTCAATTTTTCTATTTCCTTGTGTGCACTGGTTAATTGAATAATCAAATTGCTGACCTGTTTTTTTAAATCAATTATCAGTACATTTTCTGTCAGGGATATATTTGGTAGGCTGCGGCAAGTGTCGTCTCCAATAGTAGTACTACGGTCTTCTAACTCGGATCCCGAAGTGGCATTATTTAAAAGCGAAAAAAGTTTTTCGGGTGCGCCGGTGGGATTCGAACCCACGTCTCCTGGGTATGCGCTCCAACGGGTGTTCTACCAATTGAACCACGTCGCATCCAACCGACTCCCCCGAAATTCTCCACGCCACTTTTTTCGCTTTTAAATAATCTTAGATTCGGTGAGCAGCCGTACTGCTAATAAAATAAATAATATTTGAATAAATAGATATGGTACATCATTTCTTACGCATTACTAATGTAATTTGGAACGTAGGAGTCGTAGCTTCTAATAGTTGCGAAGGATGTTACCACACGCCACTGTTGGTGTATGTAAGCGATTAAGAATTTCGGGGGAGTCGGTTGGATGCGACGTGGTTCAATTGGTAGAACACCCGTTGGGGCGCATACCCAGGAGACGTGGGTTCGAATCCCACCGGCGCACCCGAAAAACTTTTTCGCTTTTAAATATACTTAGATTTGGTGAGCAGCCGTACTGCTAATAAAATAAATAATATTCCCGAAGTGGCAGTTAGTTCTAGAGATGTTGTATGCAATTCATGTCTAGGTTTGCGCTGCGTTACATAATTAAGCTGTGACTGGTCATCCTGTAATTCGGCTTTAGTGATTTTGTTTTTTCCCGGACAGGGTATCGCTTAATAATTTTGTATTGTTTTTAATTTTTGGTGGTCTAGATTCCAGTATTATGGCATATCGAACATTTCCATTTATCCCTTGTTTCTTTCGTCATTAAGTTAAATCTCTCGCCACGAGCGAGCGTAACCACGGCGACGGCTTGTAAGAATTGGCCTTTTATAGGTTTGCCTTGCCGTCTGGGTGAGTCGCAAACAACTGACGTCACCAGTGTTAGACAATCGGAAAGTATCTTAATTATTATTTCGCTTGTCTTTAGAGCCAAGTATTACCTAAATTACAGTGGCGAGGCGTGAATTTTTTTCCAGGTAAAGCCGGACGGAACAAAAGCAAACAAAAATCATACCCCATTTAGTACTAGGTTATATTCTTGAGAAATAGTACTTGCGTGTAGTAATTCGGTCCATAAGACTGCAGCATACTTATCCTTTCACTGATATCAGTATCAAAACAATATGTTACTTATACATGAATTAGACACTGAATTATAATCAGATTTAAACCTGACAGACGATTATATGTACGATTAAATTTCACAGATATTGCGTATCAACACTGATGTAATATTGTGTTTTATCTTAAAGTATTTCACATAATTTTATTATAATATAAATAAACAATTTACGACAAAACACTGTGCGATTGACATGACATTACCTAATGTTGCCATTTCAATAACCACTTGAGTGCCCGCGATTCAAAAAAAGGTGCTGTGAAGTGCCCAAGATTTACCGCGCGCCAGCGGCACCGTGTCATGTTTTGTTAATAAATCGATTGCTTAGCTTTCCCTGTACTTTTTGTTATGATTCTTATTACGTTGTAAAGCTAAAGAAACGGGCAATTTGTTTACATTAATAATTAAATAGGTCTCGGTAGTAAAAATAATTTAAAAAAAATCACAAAGTTGACATGCAGTTCCGAATGGGGACTTTTGCCAGAAATATATTTATTTTTAAAAATCTAAATCGATAAGATATGTATTTTTTATGATTATTTAAAACTTTAATAGTTTATGCTTCTATTGATATCAAATAAAGTATATGGTTGCGAGGAAATATTTTGCATAAAACCTTTTTCATTTGCAATGTCTAAAATGTCAGTTTCACAATTCACCGCCAAACCGCGTGGTTTGTTTATGATTTTTTTACAAATAATTTAGGCATCTGAGGACAAAAATATTGTCATACGTAGATAAAGACACTATCAGTCTTTAAATAACATGTGCCAGTTTTGTCAAACTCGCAGCAATTTTTGTTACAAACTATCAATAACAAAAAATAGCCCTACGTACCTACCGTAACGAGTGTCGTTTTTGACGTCCGATTACCGACAATTCCCACCACTTAAAACCACAAATACACTTAACAAAAATACACTCACATGTCACACTTCACAACTAAATATATATCAAGCCGATTATCAACTCATTATATACTCTTTTGTTTTCATTACAAAAGTAAACAAACCCACGTGCAGGGCGTCAGAGTCATACTAGACGTCACCAGACGGGCTCGCGCGGCTATCATTCAACATGGCGGCGGTATAAGGACGGGATACACAGGTGACACAGGCGCGAAACGAAATCACAATAAAATTCATGACATGAATTTCATCACAGATTAGAGAGTTATCACATTGTCAACATGATATTATTTACATTTCATTGTATCAATATGAAGATACTTAGATACTTATTACCAATAAAATGCTAATACGAAATTAACTATCATGCGTAGAGGTTCATTCACGCAGACTTGAATTTCTTCAATGAATAAATTATATTTTAATAATAAGAAGCAATTTTACATAACATAACTACGAAACTCATGAATAGTTTTATTGGGTTAGTAAACCTTTATTTTTAAATTGAGGCGTTTGTTTTTCTCTGCCGTGGCGAAAAAATTTTGGAGTGTTAAGTTAAGACAACTATGACAATAGCAGCTAATGTGCGAGCTAAGCAAATAAAGACAGACAATGGCCGACAAGGGTAAGAATCAGAACTTGATTTATTAAAAATACTTGAATTTTGAACCAGTACATGGAATATGTGAATTTGAACCATAACCATTTATATCAATAATAAAAATAAAACATCCTTCGCCGATTAATAAAAAAAATGAAAAGTAATCAAAGAATTAGTAAAAGCCTCCACAAATGAAAATAGAAACACTCAAAAATGAATAAGCTAAATTAAACCAATCTGCAACAAAAACCCAGTGTGCACCATGCCTTACGACATAAAACGCGGACCCCGTGCGGATCTGTTAAAATGCTTCGCGCAACTACTGTTGCGTACAGTTGTACTTACAGACGTCACAAGTTTTTTTCACCTAAACCTGTTCAAAACATACATAATTATTTATTTAAAGAGGATTTACGCTTAGTTTAATAGACAAACTTACTTATTCTAATAGCCTAGACAGAAATATGGCGTAATCGTACAATAAATGTACGATTAAAAATCAAACACGCAACATTTTCATCACTCGACGTACTTTGTTGCAAGAATTTATCACATTATATTTAAATCAGTATTGAAATATATGCTTGATCGTATGGAGCAGTTAATAACGATTAATTTGATATACAACATTAATTAAAATATGCGAAATTGAGTACTTACGGCATTTGTTTATCACGAACTCCCTTGTTGACACTCCGAACTTTGACATTCACCGAAACAACTTTTACGATTTTGTAAAATTGTTCCATAGACTACGGTTTTTATTTTTTTTAATGTTGCTACATTCATCCGCTACCTAACTAAGTCAACAGAAAAGCGCTCTTTGCACGTTCCACTTAAATATCATTTAATAACCGTTGGAACTCCACTTCGCAACTAGAGTTGCGAGAGCATTTTGCGTTTTGACAAAATCGCAACCGTAGTTGCGCAGGGCACGTGAGTGGATAAATACCACACCACAAGCAAATCGACCGCGCTAGCGGATCACGTCCGGCACGTTCTATGGCTCCGAATCGTACATACAGTGCCACATTCCGGCTGCGCGGCGCAGCGTATACGATTTGGTTTTGTGCAGCGCGCTGAGCACAGCCTGTGGCGGTTTAATTTTGTCTGTTTATAAATCTATATATATAAAAGAAGAAACTGACTGACTGACTGACTGACATATCAACGCACAGCCCAAACCGCTGGGCCTAGAGATTCCAAATTTGGCACGTAGGTTCCTTATAAGGTCTAGGGGTGCACTAAGAAAGGATTTTTCAAAATTTACTCCCTAAAGGGGTGAAACGGGGGCCCAAAGTTTGTATGGGGAAACAAGATTAGTTCGACTATTATATTCGAAACTTCACAGAAGTACTCCTAAGTATAAATGATTAAACACGTGTTTCAGGTTTTTTGGGAATTCAACCCCTAAAAGAGGGAAATGGAGTGACAAAGTCTGAAAATCAACATGGGTATTGTTTCTATGGTTTATCGGGTCGCTGGTTACGAAAACAACAACGGTCTTAAAATCCGACGTGGCGGACGTAAAATATCATCTCCCTGGATGGGGTGCGATGGGGTTGAAATGTCTAAATAAACTAAATGGCTGTTGATATATCAACGCACAGCCCAAACCACTGGACCTAGAGACTTGAAATTTTGCACGTAGATACCTTATACAATGTAGGCGTCCACTATGTAAGGATTATTGGGAATTCCCACGGGAACGGGAAAATTCCCACGGGATAAGGAAAGACGCGATTTATATATTCAGTTCAACGGGATCCTAAGAACTATAATTACTAAACTTTTGAAATTTGGCACAGAAGTAGGTAATAATAATAGTATAAAACAGTTTTAAGGATTTTCGGAAATTCCCACGGGATAAGGAAAAAACAGGATTTTTCGTTGTACTGGTCGTAGAAAGCTGAAATTCGGCATCTAGGTTGCTTGGAGAGTGTAGAGGAGGATTAAGAGAGGACTTTCCAAAATTCCAATGGGAACGGGAAAAAACGGGATTTTTCGTTTTACTGGTCATAGAAAGCTGAAATTCGGCACGTAGGTTGCTTGGGGAGTGTAGAGGAGCATTGAGAGAGGACTTCAAAATTCCTACGGGAACGGGAATAAACGGGATTTTTCGTTTTACTGGTCGTAGAAAGCTGAAATTCGGCATGTAGGTTGTTTGGGGAGTGTAGAGGAGCATTGAGAGAGGACTTTCCAGTATTCCCACGGGAACGGGAAAAACGGGATTTTTCGTTTTACTGGTCATAGAAAGCTGAAATTTGGTAAATGGGTTCCTTGGGGAGTATAGGGGAGCATTAAGAAAGCATTTCCCGAAATTCTTACGGGAACGGGAAAAAACGGGATTTTGCGTTTTACTGGTTGTAGAAAGCTAAAATTTCAAAATTCATAAATTTATACTGTTAGTAGGCCGCAAAGGGCTCTTTAACCGACTTAAAAAAAAAGGAGGTTATGCATTCCACTTTATGTATTTTTTTATGTAGGTTTGTTCACCGATTTCTCGGCCAATTGTGGACCGATTATAAAAAATATTTTTTATTCGAAAGAATGTAATATACTCCTGAGATGGTCCCATTGTCACCAAATCAGGATCTGATGACGGGATCTCAAGGAAATCGAGGGCAACCCTCAAATTTTGTAGGCACGCATTACGTTTTTCATATATTTTCTCAAGCTATTTAAGTGTTTGCGTCTGGTAGACATCATCTCATGTTGATGAGCTGATGATGGAAGGTAAATCTCCTTAACGGCTAGGAGTTGAGGATAATTTTTCAAATATTATAGGTACGTATAGACCGATTGTTGTATTCTTTCTGGTTATTCAGATGAGCTGATGATGGAAGGTTTAACTCCTTAGCGGTTAGGTCACACAACACCTTTACAAAATACTATAATATGTATACATAATATCAATGCTAAGTAAAATAAAAATAAATAAAATAAATATTAGGGGACAATCTTACACAAATCAACCTAGTCCCAAACTAAGCAAAGCTTGTACTATGGGTACTAGACGACGATAAACATACTTATATAGATAAATAAATACTTAAATACATAGAAAACATCCATAACTCAGGAACAAATATTCGTGCTCATCACACAAATAAATGCCCTTACCGGGATTTGAACCCAGGACCTCTTGCTTCGTAGGCAGGGTCACTACCAACTAGGCTAAAGCGGTCGTTAACGTAAGTAAGTAGGTACACAGCGTGTTTAGGTTAATATTATATGTCTTGTAGTTCATTTATTTATTTGTAACAATTAAAATTGGCCAATAGAAGATTTTGCATGTCATATCAAATGTTTACGTAGAAAAATTCACATTCTTGTCGCTAGATGGCGTTACGTGTTACAAAACGATGTTTTAGTTAATACTTTTTTAATAAACTTGTCTTGAGCTGCATACCGTTTAGAATGGTAGTTTGTTATTTCTCCCACACCTTCAACGTACGGCACATAAAAGTGGTCCTTACCGAACGGATAATAAGAACTAGTTTTAAAAAACAAGTGAATTAACCTCATCGAAGTTGTTTACGAGTTAAAGTAAAAAGTTAAAAAAAAGTACATTATTTATTAAAGAATAGACTAAAAACTACGTGAAAAGTGAACTTACAAGTGTAATAAACATTATTGTGAACTGTGGACATTGTTAATCATGGATGAATACATTGTGGAACAAGAAAATACTTACGTATTGGTGATAACGGCGATAAGTAATTATAAGAAAACACCGAAACAAAGATTAACTAAAGGCTATGTACAAATACGGATGGAAACCCTCACTGATTATTGGTCGAAATTTCGCGAAAATCACTTGGAAATGTTGAAATTAGTACCTAAAAAAGACCGTAGTCAGTACGAGTATTTTACCAAAGATTATTTTACGGAGTTAGAAGAAAAAGTTGTTGATATAAAGGCAAATATGATGGATCTGTTAATGACAATGCCGGCAACCTTACCTTCCACTTTTGCACCGCCGAGCGTACACGACGAAGTAAAATTGCCAAAAATCAATATTCCCCAATTTTCTGGTGATTACCACGAATGGACTTCCTTTCAAGATTTGTACATTTCATTAATACACAGTAAAAGTACACTAAACAAAGTACAGAAAATGCATTATTTAAAAAGCTGTTTATCAGGTGCAGCCGAACAATTATTAAAACACATACCTATAACTGAGAGCAATTACGACACAGCGTGGGAAACTCTTAAACAAAGATTTAACAACAAAAGGATTATTGTTAATTCAATATTAAGTCGATTAATTAACCAACGAAAATTGACCTCTGGAACAACAAAAGGTTTACGAGACTTATTAGACACGACGAACGAATGTTTAAATAAATTAAAAAACTTGAATATTGCTATTGAATCGTGGGATATATTGATTATCTATTTAATTGTCAACAAACTCGATCAGGAATCACACAAAGAGTGGGAATTAAATTTGGGAATGCTGAGTATTAGCGAATTACCTAAACTAGAAATGCTAATTACGTTCCTAGAAAAAAGGTTCCGTATACTGGAGATGCTTCAACCATCAGGTTCAACTGCACCAAACCCAGCTGTTAAACAGAGAACGTTCCATGCTCACACAGTTGATCACAAATGTAATTTCTGTAACCAAGACCATTTATTGTATACATGTAAGGAATTTGGAAAATTATCCGCGGCCAAGAGAGTGGAATATGTGCAAGGCGCGCGGCTTTGTTTCAATTGCCTGGTGCCGGGGCATCCTGTGAAGTTCTGCAAACGAAAATCGTCCTGCCGCCGATGTGGGAGAAGACATCACTCTCTGCTGCACAGTACGTGGAGCCCGCAGTCGGGGAGCCCCGAGACGGGCCCGGGGACCTCTGCCCCTCCTTCTAGCAATCAAGAAGATATCAAGGAAGAAAAAGAAGATAATAATAAAAAGCATATTATATCTCACCTCACTGCGGGGAGTCAATCGGTGCTGATGCCGACTGCATTGGTACAAGTTAAAGCTGAAAATGGCCAAAAATACTTAATGAGAGCGCTACTGGACCCCTGCTCGCAAGAATCGTTTATCACCGAGGCCGCTGCTCAAAGGCTTAGGTTACGACGGGCGTCTATTAGTGGCCATGTTACGGGAGTTGGCCAAATGAAGACCATACTCAAGCATTGCACAGAATTAGAGTTTTCATCAAGAATTGAGTCTGATCTTAAGATTAAAGTTACAGCGTACGTTGTACGTCACATCACCGACATGATGCCGGCGAAAAACATTTATATTGGAGATTGGAATCATTTAGACAATCTGTGCTTAGCAGATCCTACGTGTCACATACCAGGTCACATCGACTTGTTGTTAGGAGTCGAAGTTTGCAGTGAAGTTCTTAAACCTGGTGTGATCAAAGGCCCCTGTGGTACACCAATAGCTCAAGAGACTCACCTGGGGTGGGTTGTTTCTGGGACAGCTAAGTCGAAGAATTCTGCTATTAAAAACATCGTCAGCATGCATCTTAATGTTGATTTACACAGCATGTTGAAGAAGTTCTGGGAGTTAGAAACCATTGAAGAAGATACACACACACTAACCTCGGATGATAGGAAAGCAGAAGAGAATTACGAGACTACACATAAACGAAACAGTGATGGGAGATATGTGGTGAGGCTACCGTTTAGAGAAGACCCACCCACCTTACCAAGTGACTCTCGAGACATCGCAGTCAGAAGATGGATTGCCCTAGAGAAAAGATTAGATAAAACACCATCTCTGAAAAGCGATTATAACAATGTGTTACAAGAGTATATAGAGTTAAAACACATGGAAAAGATTGTGAACGATGATAAATCGGAAAAAGGTGTGTACTTACCGCACCACGCTGTAGTTAGAGATGATAAAGAAACCACCAGACTCCGAGTCGTTTTCAACGCATCTGCTGCTGGCTCCAATGGAGTCACGTTAAATGACGGACTACTTATAGGACCGACCTTGCAGGAAGATTTAAGAGACATTCTGCTTCGCTGGCGGACACACAAAATTGCCTATATAGCGGATATAATAAAAATGTACCGCCAGATAGGCGTACATGAAGCAGATACAAATTACCAACGCATCGTCTGGCGGTCTGATCCCCTCAAACCAATCGAAGACTATCGTTTGCTAACGGTGACATTCGGAACTGCTTGTGCCCCATACTTGGCTATTAAAACTTTACGTCAAGTGGCAATCGATGAAACTGATGGTCATCCCGAAGAAAAGCGTATAATTCTGGAAGATTTTTACATGGATGATCTTTTGTCCGGTCATGATACAGAAGAGGAAGCTATAAAGAACCTGAAAATAGTCACTGAAATATTAAATAAGGGAGGGTTCGAGATGCAAAAATGGAGCTCGAACAGTGAAAGAGTCTTGCAGGAAGTCGAATCTGAAAACAGAGACGAAAATAAAAAACTAGCAGTAGATAAACGTGATAAGATAAAAACTCTAGGCATTATTTGGAGGACAAAAGAAGACAAGCTTAAGATAACAAATAATTTAAAAGACTTACCGGACAGACCTATCACGAAAAGAAATGTTTTGGCAGATATAGCTTCGTTATTTGACCCCCTTGGATG
The DNA here is from genome assembly GCA_947563465.1 of Archips xylosteana. Classification (NCBI taxonomy): domain Eukaryota; kingdom Metazoa; phylum Arthropoda; class Insecta; order Lepidoptera; family Tortricidae; genus Archips; species Archips xylosteana. The sequence goes on from CANOAX010000030.1 coordinate 138,121, forward strand.
GCTGGCTCCTTCTATTGTCATCGCTAAAACGTTTATGCAAAAATTATGGACACAGGGTATGAGTTGGGATGAAGAACTGCCTGAAGATTTGACCAAAGAATGGCAGACATTTAAGAACGAGATCTCCGCGTTAACAGAAATAGAGATAGATCGCTGGCTACACATTGATAAAGACAAAGTTTCGGTTGAGATACACGGATTTGCCGACGCCTCGATAAGTGCTTACGCGGCCGTGGTCTACGTGAGAACTGTTGACCGTAGTGGAAAAATCAAGGTTACCTTACTTACGGCTAAAACTAAGGCAGCTCCGCTGAAGCAAGTGTCAGTCCCACGGCTAGAATTATGCGCTGCTGTTCTATTAAGTAAGCTCCTAAACCATACAGCAAAAATATTGAAGTTGAATAAAGAGCAAGTGTTTGCATGGTCCGACTCACAAGTAACCCTAGCATGGATACGAGGCGATCCAGTTCGATGGAATCCATTTGTCAAGAACCGCGTTACTGAAATTAAGAAAACTGTTGTAATCCAAGACTGGTACTACGTCAACACTAAACAAAATCCTGCTGATCCCGCATCGCGCGGTGTTATGCCTAGAAAATTGTTGTCGAACACACTTTGGTGGAATGGGCCGAGATTTCTGCTGGAACCATTGGTTGCCCTAGCCAAAGACAACATACCTGAAACTGACTTGGAATGTCGTAAAAAGATTAAGGCATTGGTGATGGAAATTAATACGGCCGAAGGGGATCTTATACCTACCTTAGCGCGAAAATACTCATCCCTCAGAAAACTTATAAATACCGTCGGTTACTGCAGAAGATGGATGTTACACCTGAAAAATAAAAAGGAAAATAAAGAACACTTACCTGGTTATTTGACATTGGAGGAAAGAAAAGAAGCTCTAACTGTTTGCCTGAGAAAATCCCAGGAGCATGTGTTTACCGAAGAAATCCATGACCTGAAAAACAAAAAGCTCATTAAAAAAGGAAGTCGTTTGTTACCACTCTCCCCCTTTTTGGATCCAAAGGGCGTGCTAAGAGTGGGCGGTCGGCTCCGCCATGCAGAACTAGACTTCGGACAGAAGTATCCTATCATTATTTCAAAGGACAATGCTCTGTTGCCTCTTCTTTTGGCTGAAGCTCACAGCAGTACTCTCCATGGCGGCCCGCAACTGATGATGACATACCTGCGATCAAAGTATTGGCTGATTAATGTTGGGAATGAGATCAAAAAATACGTACGCAGATGCGTTATCTGTGTAAGGCAAAAGGCAGAGACTAGTACACAGTTAATGGGGGACTTACCTGCTGTAAGAGTGAAGCCGGCTAAACCATTCCTCTTCACGGGAGTAGATTTTGCTGGACCCATCAATGTGCGCATGAGTAAAGGACGCGGGGCCAAGAGTAACAAAGCTTATATTTCACTTTTTGTGTGCATGGTGTCCCGCGCCTTCCACATCGAGTTGGTAAGTGACTTAACCTCTCAAGCATTTCTTGCCGGCCTTAAGAGATTTGTGGCGCGACGAGGGAGATGTGCAGAGATATGGAGTGACCATGGTACGAATTTTGTCGGTGCAAAGAAGGAACTGATCACAATGTGGCACCAGAGCACGGCTGGTTTACCTGATGAGATTGTTGCCCAACTAGAAGACCTGCATATTAAATGGAAATTTATCCCGCCTGGAGCTCCTAATTTTGGCGGTCTGTGGGAGGCAGGCGTGAAATCGATAAAGCATCATTTGAAGAGAGTCGTTGGGAATTCTACACTCACGTTTGAGGAAATGACAACTTTGCTTACCCAGATTGAAGCTTGCCTCAATTCTCGCCCGCTGTCTCCTCTAAATGATGATCCTAACTGTTTTCAACCCTTAACTCCTGGCCATCTTCTGATCGGCGAACAGCTTGTTGGTATTCCAGACGATGATTTTACGGAATGGAAGATTCACAGTTTGTCTAGATGGCAATTGACTCAGAAGATGGTGCAAGATTTTTGGAAAAGGTGGCAGTCGGAATATTTAACACGTCTTCAACAGCGCCCAAAGTGGAATCGCATCCAAAAGGACCTAGACTTGGGAGACTTAGTTCTGATAAAAGACCAACGACTGCCTCCAGGCCACTGGCTGATGGGTCGGATAGCTGCTAAGCACCCAGGCTCTGATGGGTTGACACGAACTTACGATATACGTACGACCTCCGGTCTTATGCAGAGACCTATAACCAAACTCTGCGTTTTACCAATGTTAAAAGACTCCGTCCTTTCTGGGGGAATATGTTTAGGTTAATATTATATGTCTTGTAGTTCATTTATTTATTTGTAACAATTAAAATTGGCCAATAGAAGATTTTGCATGTCATATCAAATGTTTACGTAGAAAAATTCACATTCTTGTCGCTAGATGGCGTTACGTGTTACAAAACGATGTTTTAGTTAATACTTTTTTAATAAACTTGTCTTGAGCTGCATACCGTTTAGAATGGTAGTTTGTTATTTCTCCCACACCTTCAACGTACGGCACACAGCGCTTCCAGTTACTCAAGTTTCCGTAGAAGGTAAGAAAACATTGAATTATACCTAATGCAGGAGTTTTATATTATTAACAAGCCTGGTTATTTTAGTGCCCGCTTCCGAATTAGTGAAAAACAGTGTATATAAAGAAATACTGTAAAGGACCTGTACCTGAAGTTTAGTCGGGCTTGCTTGCGCGCTTGCTTGCACGCTTACTTGCACGCTTTCTTGCACGTTTGCTTGCTTGCGTGCATGCTTGCTTGCTTGATATCTTAGTTCTTTGGAATACTCATGGTACACGCGAGCGAAGCCGCGGGCAAAAGCTAGTCTTATTATAAAAATAGATAAAATATCGTACTTTTTGTTTTACACTAAAACTCGATATTTTAAAATTAAATTTCGCTCCAGTAATTTTAAATAAGTTTACGAATGGCTGTATGAATGTCAATTCCGTCGGTTATTCCAAGTGGGATAAATTAATTAAAAAAAAATCTTCTGTCAAAGTGAAATTAAGCCTTATGCACAATATAGAAAGTCTTTTTTTAAATGTGATAAGCCGATAGAGACCGGCTTATTTTGAGCCTATTCCATGCCTATTCTTACAGTAGACGCTTGTAGTGAATCTATGGTTTTATGAATGAATATTTACATGTGTGAGTGTAAGATTCCTGACGGCATACTGAATTTATGAATGACTGATTGGTCTTGTGGATATTTTGATGCGTTTTGTTACTGCACCATTTTGAAAAATACTTAAAAGTTTATTAAGGAAGAGTAAGTCTCTATACAAACAATCGGTTACTAAGAGAAGCGTTTGGTTACTTCAAAATTTTAGGCAACCCGCCGGGAATCGGGTTGTTAGTACCCTTCGCCACTGCTAAATTATCAATTCCATAATTATATCTCATTTACTTACTTATTTTACCCATATAATTTTATCACCTTACATATATAATAATATTATAATAGTTTCTATTACTTAGTATATCTAACACCTGCTTAGAATAAAACTACATTTAAATACGCCTTATGACGTGAAGGGACAAAGTTAAACGTCGAGGCAAAGTCAAGGAATATTTTAGTGGGTGACCTTTTAGGGAAAATTGTGGCCACGGGTCTACCTAAATAGGATTAATATTTACAAATCTTGACAAAAGCTGAAATAAAGCGTGAATTTAAGTCTTGCTGGAAAGAAATCTAGATTAAGGCTGTCTTGATGATGATGATGGTGTAAACTGGAACTAGAACAGCTAGCTCAGTCAGCCCAGTCATCATCATCATTTCAGCCGAAAGACGTCCACTGCTGAACATAGGCTCCAAGAGCCCCCCCCCAGGCTCGCCAAACAGATCGGCCCTGCGCCATCCGCATCCAATACGTTTCCACCGCCTTCACCAGGTCGTCGCTCCATCTTGTTGGAGGCCTACCTGCACTGCGTTTTCCGGTCCACGGACGCCACTCGAGAAACTTTCGGTCCCATCGGCCGTCAGTTCTACGAGCGATGTGCCCTGCTCACTGCCACTTAAGTCTAGCAATTCTTCGAGCTATGTCCGTGAACTAGAATAGTAAGAAATAGTAATAGTACTATTATGTATATTGCTGTGCCCTTACAGGGTAAATGTTGAAGCTGTACCTGTCTTCATGACAGCATTTGATGCAATAAAGAGTTTGATTTGAGTTTGTTATCCCTCAGCACCGCTCTGTTTGAACATTTTTCGGTACTTTTTATGACCATAAATGGTGGTGCTCACTAACCATTAATTGAATTGTGATGCGGTGATTTTTCGCAGACGTGGTCGCAGGAAATAGCTACTGTACCTAATATATTTTTTGCTGGCAAAAATGACTTACTGCCAAGTTTTTTGCGGCGCAGTCCTCTTGGCAATGATAGTTTTTCCAAAAGCACTGGTGGTGTCAAAAAATAGAACATGTAAAAGAGCCCTTACAGAATAAATGTTATGATTTAGATTTTTATGTAATCGAGCTTATGTATCGTCCACAGGTCTGCCGAATGACTTGTTGGTGTGCTGGCACCAGTACCCTTACACTCTGGGCATCGTGTTCTGCAAATTTCGGGCCCTCATCTCAGAAGCGTGAGTTTTTTTTTAAATTTATTTACTAAACAGAAAAAAACAATAGAACATTTTACAATAATGCAACGAGCAAAACCATACTAAGGTTTATAACTGCCGTTGAATTTACTCACAAGGGTAAGTAGGTAATTAATCAATCACGCAAACTTTAGGCTAGGTATATAGGTATGCTTAACACAAAGTTCACGTTAGATAAATTGCTTCAACAATACGTTTACAGTGGTGTGGCGTTTCACACACACTCGTAAGTATGTTGTGATCGAGTTCGTTGAGAATATTAGGTAACATGTATTCCCATCTCCGTTTTCTTTACACATTGTTACATTTTGGCAGGACAAATGTGGGTAAGTAATCTAATTTTCTAAGGTTTTCCGGTCTACTGGTTTTTTATGACTTCCAATATTTTCTATTTCGTCACTAAGTATGAGTATTTTGGGGGTACGTATCAAAATGTCTAAAATTAAAAAACCTAACGTAAAATAACCTACGTTCAAAATCCCTAAAATCTAAATACCTGTAATACATATTCATTACCTGGTTCTACTTTATTGTAACCGTCTACGTAAATATTACCGGTAAAAGCCACGTCATTGACATGGATCGGTACGATACCGCTTTGGGTTTATGACGGTAGTTTCGGTGACAAACAGTTTAAGGTTCGCATTAACCCCATTCAAATTATCCTCAACCGGTGTATTGTAAAACACTAATTTCGTATTATCTTTCAACACTGTTATACACGGGAGTTCTGTGAAATTTTATCCGATTAGTAAAGGGCTTTGCAAATATTTATCTGGTACAGCTATTACTTCAATAGACGCTTCAATCTCGTCAATCTTAATGTTGATGAGGGACTTGAACAAAGGTGTAATAGCAGAGCCTCCAAACCCTTTTACGATCGGGACGCCTTCCAAATTCTTTACTAGTCCTAACGTATCGGCATCCGTGCACCGAATGAGACTACATTCACTACCAAAATCAATGTAGGCGGACAATGTTTTATCATTCGCAAGAACTGACTTAAAGAATTTTTCGTTGCTATTGCCTCCGATATCTATTTTCAAAATAGTCTTATCATTATTGGCATCACTACGCTGTCTGTTGTCAGGTTTCAAAGGGACTAATTTACAGTTTTCGTTGTCATGTCCTACCCTGTTACATTTTTGCACTTAGTTATAGGTTTGGGACATTTATAGAAGGGATGACCTTTCGTTCTACAATTGAAACAAACAAGTGACGTTTCATTAAGATTTGACTGAATGTTATTGCTGCTAGCACTAGGAATACTTCTGGAAATATTACGCTTCCGCCCTTTATATGTAGTGGGTTGAACTACCGTGCGCAGAGAACACAGAAAGTGGAGTAAATCTTCAGGCTCAGAGCAGTTTTGTGCTTGTGCACTGTTTCTGATAGATTGATCGCTAATACCATGTACAACACAGTCAACCGCGTTTTTTCCGGTAATGTTACACCTATTTATAAGTCCTAATTTGTCATATAGTCCTATTTTGTCGTCGTTACGAAACTTGCGTGCTAACATCTCTTCTAGCAAATGACCGTAATTATCTTCACTAGGAAATGCTTTCCTAAGTTCGGCCTGCCATTAGGACCAGGTAAAGACAACGATGGGAAGAGACTCAAACTATTTCTTCGCAAGTCCGACAAGCTTCTGTAATGAGAAATTAATGTTTGTTTCTCGTCCCACCCGTAAATCACAGCGCATTCGTTCACCTTTCTTATCCAAATTTCTATGTTCTGAGCCTTGTTACACGGATTAAATTCTGGTACAACATTGTGCAATGTATTATTATTTAAAACAAAGTTCTTACTAGAATCTCCTTTCAATGTAGTCAGCATTTTAACGACGTCTTCTCTTCAGTCGTGAGCCGGCGTGAAGTCCTCCTAGACTTCCGCCGAGGACTCTCGCTACTGGACGACGAACTCGTCGATGTTCTGTGACGTCGGCGCCTTTTCCTTTTCTTCTTTTTATTCACTCTGAGTGGGGGAGTTCGCGATGTGCAACAGTTTTTCATTTTCACTTTTTAACAGCCAATGTTTCATACTAGGTATTAAAATAATAAATAATAAATAATATAAATAATAATAGGGGATCCGACGCCCGTGCGGGTTCGTACCTGGTGCAAAGGTTGTCCATCGCCATTCAACGTGGTAACGCGGCCAGTGTGATGGGTACCTTTGCGCCAGGGACAACTCGTGGGGGACTTTTTGACTAAACTTTGTAGTGTATAAACACTACTTACCATACTCTTAGAGGTTAGAATCTACAGTGAGCTTTGACACTGCCGCAAATCCGGAAAAACATATTTCACACCAAACAGCTTAGCTAATTATCATAAACACAAGTCGATCTTTCACAATTGAGACCGCTGGTAACCTCTTTAGTCTTCTAGAAGCCACAACAAGACACTAAATATGGTGTGTTTTGTTGACATGTTTGTACCGAGTTCTTGATAACCACAAACCGAAACCTACAGGTCCGATATATCAAAATGACCGCAAAAATGCGTTCCTGGCGATGGTGATATCACTTTTCCGAAATTCGACAATTATTTTCCGTTCCATTTTCAATAATATTATTAATTTCGCGAGTTGACAGTTCGTTCTGAAACCTTGCCGCGCGACAGTCGAACGTAGCAGCGATATTCACTTTAAATACTATTAATTATAATGCTAAGCATCTCGGAGGAGATCCATTACGATGAATATGTCTTTTGGGCTAAGAAGAAGTGTTTAGCACCAAATTAACAAATAATAACAATAAAATTTGGTATTGATTTTATCGAAAAATCATAGGGTCTACTCGAACGGGAGAGGATGGATTGTTAGCGACGAGATATCTAAACGCCAGTCAGCCGCTGGATGTCGCCCTGAAACCACGTCGCTCAGGATCCAGCTTTTTTTGACGTCTCGCCCGTGGTTCCGTTTTTCCCTCCGTTCTTCTTTTGTACCGGACGCGAAACGTCATGGGACTGACTCCAACCTTTCATCTTACGATTATTGCGGCCAGTGTTAGTTGTTTATGGTGCCTTCCGAGTGATGGCGCATCGTATGCGCAGTGTGAGTGAAGCGTGGGGGCGTTTTGCGCCCAGGCGCGTGGGCGCGGGGATCGTGTATAGGCATACCGGAGCTGCAGGGAGCCCCTACACGCCGAAGGATCAGGCCTGCACCCACAGGCGCGCAGGTGCCCTCACTCCACAAGGGCGTGCGCCGATTTGGAGCGGCCACCCGGATATTACTCCCTCTGCAGCGACGCCTGAGGCCCGTCAGCCCAGACTAAGCGACTTCGCCGGCCAGGGCTGAGGAGCCCCAGGGATTTTCTTCATGCACCCATTCTAACCGCTCGGTGGGCCTTGAGCCCCTCCAGCGATCTTCGCTTCTTCTACAAGCCTCCGAGTCTCCGCGTCATGCGAACACCTCCGTGAGTGCGTTTTACATTACCCTATGGCCATAGCGGAAACGCGTTTTCAACTTTGAACTTTAACGTCTTGACTGCCCGAGCAGTATCCGTCTCGCGTAGCCTAAGACTTCCATATAACCAAGGGTACCCTAACTGATGTTTCTTTAATTTAACCCGTGGACTTGATTGGTGGGTGCGGCTCCTCGGGCTCTTTTGCGTGGATGCACGCTGTTCTGCGCTGGTTCCGCGCTTTCTCTGCGCTCGATAATCCCGGACCCGAGGCGGCCGCCCTCGCCAACCAGGGCCACGGCCCGACCTAGCTCTTAAGGGAAATACATGTTCCACTGCGGTCTCGCCGCCATGTAACACCAGTAGGGCTTTATTCAAACCTAATATAGTTTGTTGATTAGATTTCATTGTTTTTCTTGTTGGCTGAGTGACACCATATACCTTAAACTACACGGTCCTTGACCCAAAGGTTCAAGCGAAACGAGAGATATCCGGCAACTTCAGTGCTGAAGTGAGTATAAACAGTAATAGCACTCTTCCAAAAATAACTGTCCGTGTGTAAAAGAAAGGATCCCTTTTTGCCGTTGTTACGGTTGCCACCGGCCGTAACAGAGAGCCTAGCAGTATACAAATTCCCAACTTTAATACTTTTTTTTTATTCTTTTTTTTTTACACACGACAACTTAGGCTAGTCTTAAGTTATAAATTTATTGTTTTGTTTTTTGTATTTTTGACTTACGATAAATAAATGTATCCACTAATAATAATAATAATAGTTTATTTTCCTTAAACAAAAGTGCTTAGCATACAACAAGGTTGAGACCTCCTATTAAGTTATAAACTTGTGTCAGGAGGCCTCGCTCTTCTAAAAACTACATACATTTAAACAGTTTTACTAAAACTAAACTATTTTACTTAACCTAAACATATTATTTATGTGTGCGCGCGTGAGTGTGTGTAAGTATGTGTGTGTGTGTGTGTGTGTGTGTGTGTGTGTGTGTGTGTGTGTGTGTGTGTGTGTGTGTGTGTGTGTGTGTGTGTATGCGAGTGTCTGTGTGTGTGTGAGTGAGTGTTGAGTGCGCGATTGTACTATGTTAGTGGCTACGTAAGAGGTCCGATTTCACACAACAACCAAGTACATAAATAAAACTTGTACATAAAGATTGCTCTTATCACAGAGTACCCCAAAATAAAAATCCGTATTCATACTAATATTAAATACGTGTCTGTCTGTCATTCTGTCCGACTCGTCTTACTGTCTGTCTGTCAGTTACCTCCACACACTTAAACAGCTGAAACGATTATGATTAAACTCAGCACGGAGACAGCCTGAGTCCCGAGAAAAGACACAGGACATTATAAACTGGAAAGATTGCAAAGTACCCTTAGGATAGCAATAAAAGAGCCCTTCGCAGACAAAATCACGGGCAAGAGTCAGTACACAATATACTACGAGGTCTCTGCTGATAGTAAGAGGTTTTAAGTAAGAGGATTTATAGCCAGGTATAGGTGCTACAGATTTTATTCTTCTGTATGTGCTATATGACGGGTCAAAAACCAAACCCTTATGAAGTTTCGTCACAACAGATACTATGTAAAGTTTACGCATGCTAAGGAGATTACAGTGGGTATAAAGTTCAGTTGTTGGATAAGGCTTAAAATACATTATTTTCAATAAGCATCTTTGTGCCCTTTCCACTTCCAAAAATTTAGTTTTATTTGCCCCGCCCCAAACTGGAATACAATATGTCATGATGGATTGCGCAAGAGCTATATAGATCTTAATTAAGAGGGAGGGGGAGGCGATATGTCTAAGTGTTTTAAAGATCCAAATTAATTTGCGTATACGATTATTGATAAAGTCAATATGCGGGTACCAAGAGAGACGTTGGTCAAACAAAACACCCAGGTATTTGGTGGAGCTCACTCTTTCAAGTTGTGTGCAATTGCAGGCAACAGCGAAGTTACAGGTGTGGAGTTTAAGCTTAAAATTGCCCGAGGGTTGACCACTAGAGTTTTTAGAAAAACATATGAAGTTGGACTTGGCAGTATTAAGGGTAAGTAAGTTGGAGATAAGCCATGTGTTGATACTACACAGTCCCCTTTCAGCAGCACCCAAAACTATATCCCAGCTTTCGCCACTAAAGAGAGCCACAGTGTCGTCAGCGTATAGGAAGATGTGCCCCTCAAGGGAACAGACATTGGCAAGATCATTGCTGTAGATCAGAAAGAGAGTCGGACCGAGAATGCTCCCCTGCGGTACACCAAAAGAGACCTCTGATTCATCACTGAAATAGCCACCAATCCTAACTCTCTGACTACGATTATTAAGGTAGTCGTAAAAGAGCTCAAGAGGCTTTCCTCTGATCCCTAAGCGCTCCAACTTGAGAAGAAGCAGCGGAATCGAAGCGGTATCAAACGCTTTTTTTAAATCGAGGAAAACTGCTACACATTTATCACCTTTATCCACTTCCTTATTGATAATTTGAGATAGGCCAAGTACCGCATCCTCTGTTGACAAGCCTTGCCTGAAGCCAAATTGTGATTTCGAAAGTAAGTTAAATTTATGAAGGTAATTATTTAGCCTTTTATTAATTAATTTTTCTACTATTTTGGAAAATGCCGAAAGTAATGAAATTGGTCTATAGCTATTTGGTTCCGTTTTGACTCCACTCTTAAAAATAGGTATAACAATGGACTTCTTTAATGCAGCTGGGAATACACCTTGCGCAAAACACAGGTTTGTCAGGTGACTAATGACTGGGGCAATAGCAACAGCACAATGTTTTAAAAATTTAGTGGGTATATAATCATAGCCCGGTGCACTGTCTGACTTAAGGGACATTAAGACACTAGTTACTTCGTCGGGATCACAGTCAAAAAGAAAGAACGAGCAACCCGCTGCATTATATAAGTCGGGGTGATGAGACTGGTTAGGAGACTGGTTATTAGGTATTTGAGAAGCCAGGTTTTTACCTACGTTCGTGAAAAAGTCATTTACATAGTTAATAGATTCAGTGGGAGTAGCTTTACACTTGAGCAAGTTCGAATCATTGGAAATAGGGGCTTTATAATTTGTTAATTTTTTAATTGAAGACCATAAGGCTTTAGAATTACTGGCACTTTTTCCAGGATTTGCTTCTCATAATTACGCTTTAATTTATTAATTAAGTTATTAGTGAAATTGCGATATCTTTTAAAAGTAGTTCGCAAAATATCATTATCAGGGTCAGCTCGCAGTCTTAGTTGCATCTTGATTCTATTTTGAATACATCTTAGCAAACCAGAGGTTATCCAAGGTTTGATAGTTCTACGACTTCTTGGGATTAATTTTAATGTTTTGCTGTTATTTATGGAGTCCCTCAGAATAAGTAACAGTTGATCTATAATAAAGTTGGGATCTGTAATAAATAAATAAATAAAATAAATATCACGGGACAATTCACACCAATTGACCTAGTCCCAAAGTAAGCTTAGCAAAGCTTGTGTTATGGGTACTAGGCAACGGATAAACATACTTATATAGATAGATCCATACTTAAATACATATTAAACACCCAAGACCCGAGAACAAACATTCGTATTTTTCATACAAATATCTGCCCCGACACGGGAATCGAACCCGGGACCTCAAGCTTCATAGTCAGGGTCTCTAACCACTAGGCCATCTGGTCGTCTACATCTATCTGTAGAGATTAATAGACTTTCAAAATTTATTTCCAAAACTAAAGCTGCTGCATGTTTATAGTTTATAGTTTCAATTGATTTTAGGTTTGTAGTGTTCACCTGATTAAATAATAACAAGGCCGTGGTATTGTGATCTGTTATGGATGTATTAAGGATAGCTGTATATATTTTTGTGGATTTGTTTTTTATATCTATATATATAAAAGAAGAAACTGACTGACTGACATATCAACGCACAGCCCAAACCACTGGGCCTAGAGATTCCAAATTTGGCATGTAGGTTCCTTATAATGTCTAGGGGTGCACTAAGAAAGGATTTTTCAAAATTCACTCCCTAAGGGGGTGAAACGGGGGTCCAAAGTTTGTATGGGGAAACAAGATTCGTTCGACTATTTTATTCGAAACTTCACAGAAGTACTTCTAATGGTAAATGAGTAAACGTGTTTCAGGTTTTTTGAGAATTCAACCCCTAAAAGGGGGAAAAGGGGTAACAAAGTCTGAAAATCAACATGGGTGTTGTTTATATGGTTTATCGGGTCGCTGGTTATGAAAACAACAAAGGTTTTAAAATCCGACGTGGCGGACGTAAAATACCATCTCCCTAGATGGGGTGCGATGGGGTTGAAATGTAATGAAACTAAATGACTGTTGATATATCAACGCACAGCCCAAACCACTGGACCTAGAGACTTGAAATTTTGCACATAGATACCTTATACAATGTAGGCATCCACTAAGGAAGGATTTTTGGGAATTCCCACGGGGACGGGAAAAAACGGGATTTATTTATTCGATTCCGAGTGACCCTACCTCAGTAACTATAATAACTAGATTCTTCAAACTTGATACACAAGTAGGTATTACATTAGTTAAAACATAAATTTCAGGATTTTTCATAATTCCCACGGGATAAGGAAAAAACGGGATTTATACAGGGTTATTGGTAATTCGACGTATTCCCGTTAAGGGGTTATGGGGGAGGTCATTTGCAATAATTTTTGTCCCATAATGCCTTATGCAAAAATGAACCATTTCTGAGATAATTGAAATTTAAGTTTTTTGAAAAAAAAGTCGGAAACGCATCTTCAAAAATTTATTTAAAAAAAAGTTGGCCATTTAAGTAAACTTTTTTTATTTTTTTATGTACAAGATAAAATAGCTGTTTTTATGCAATATTAAAAGTATAATTATCTGTACACGTTTAAGAACGCAAGACCAAAAAGTAAAAAAAATATGATTTTTTTATAAGGTTGTTCAAAATGAATGGCACAATAACAGAAAATTTTATTACAACATTTGGCGTGCAGATTGTACGGAAAACATGCACGTATTTCTAGCTTTCTATCAAGCTACTAAAACTATCATTTTTGTAAATGGTTGCCAGAAAAAAATAATCACAAAGGACGTAGGAAGAAAATCACGACCGAACATTTCTCAAAATCAACTCATCAATGAAAAATTTATTAAAAAAAAAGATGGCCATTTATGTCATTTTTTTTTATTTGGTTGTGTACAAGATAAAATAGCTGTTCTTATGCAATATTGAAAGTGCAACTATCTGTACACGTTTATGAATGCGAGACCAAAAAGTAAAAAAATATATGATTTTTATCAGGCTGTTCAACATTAATGGCACAAAAACACAAAAAATTAAAATTTTTTGTTTCAAATTATGAGAAATAAAGAACTTATTTGAAAATAGAACTTCTTACTTTGATAATCTTATAAAAAAATAATTAACTGTGTTTATTTTTCGTAATTATTATGATCCCAGACATAGTAATCTGCTTAGTAAATAAAATGTTGTGCATTAACTAAACGAATTTGCCGCCGATTTTCAAAAATACACAATGTTTTTTTAATAAGATTATCAAAGTAAGGAGTTCCATTTTCAAATTGCTTCTTTATCTATATATATAAAAGAAGAAACTGACTGACTGACTGACTGACTGACTGACTGACATATCAACGCACAGCCCAAACCACTGGGCCTAGAGATTCCAAATTTGGCATGTAGGTTCCTTATAAGGTCTAGGGGTGCACTAAGAAAGGATTTTTCAAAATTCACTCCCTAAGGGGGTGAAAAGGGGGTCCAAAGTTTGTATGGGGAAACAAGATTAGTTCGACTATTTTATTCGAAACTTCACAGAAGTACTCCTAATGGTAAATGAGTAAACACGTGTTTCAGGTATTTTGAGAATTCAACCCCTAAAAGGGGGGAAAGGGGTAACAAAGTCTGAAAATCAACATGGGTGTTGTTTCTATGGTTTATCGGGTCGCTGGTTATGAAAACAACAACGGTTTTAAAATCCGACGTGGCGGACGTAAAAAACCATCTCCCTGGATGGGGTGCGATGGGGTTGAAATGTCTAAATGACTGTTGATATATCAACGCACAGCCCAAACCACTAGACCTAGAGACTTGAAATTTTGCACATAGATACCTTATACAATGTAGGCATCCACTAAGGAAGGATTTTTGGGAATTCCCACGGAAACGGGAAAAAACGGGATTTATATATTCGATTCCGAGTGACCCTATCTCAGTAACTATAATAACTTAGACTCTTCAAATTTGATACACAAGTAGGTATTGCATTATTTAAAATATTAATTTCAGGATTTTTCAAACTTCCCACGGGATAAGGAAAAAACGGGATTTATATATTCAGTTCAACGGGATCCTATGAACTATAATTAGTAGACTCTTCAAACTTGGCATAGAAGTAGGTAATTATAATAGTAAAAAACAGTTTTAAGGATTTTCGGAAATTCCTACGGGATAACGAAAAAACGGGATTTTTCATTTTAATGGTCGTAGAAAGCTGAAATTCGGCATGTAGGTTACTTGGGAAGTGTAAAGGAGCATTGAGAGAGAACTTTCCAAAATTCCCACGGGAACGGGAAAAAACGGGATTTTTCGTTTTACTGGTCGTAGAAAGCTGAAATTCGGCATGTAGGTTTCTTGGGGAGTGCAGAGGAGCATTGAGAGAGGACTTTCCAAAATTCTCACGGAAACGGGAAAAAACGGGATTTTTCGTTTTACTGGTCGTAGAAAGCCGAAATTCGGCATGTAGGTTGCTTGGAGAGTGTAGATGAGCATTGAGAGAGTACTTTCCAAAATTCCCACGGGAACGGGAAAAAACGGGATTTTTCGTTTTACTGTTCGTAGAAAGCTGAAATTTGGCAAGTGGGTTCCTTGAGGAGTGTAGGGGAGCATTAAGAAAGCATTTCCCGGAATTCTTACGGGAACGGGAAAAAACGGGATTTTTCGTTTTACTGGTCGTAGAAAGCTAAAATTTCGAAATTCATAAGTTTATACTGTAAGTAGGCCGCAAAGGGCTCTTTAACCGACTTCAAAAAAAGGAGGAGGTTATGCATTCCACTTTATGTATTTTTTTATGTAGGTATGTTCACCGATTTCTCGGTCAATTGTAAACAGATTTTAAAAAATATTTTTTTATTCGAAAGAATGTAATATACTCCTGAGATGGTCCCATTGTCACTAAATCAGGATCTGATGACGGGATCTCAGGGAAATCGAGGGCAACCCTCAAATTTTGTAGGCACGCATTACGTTTTTCATATATTTTCTCAAGCTACTTAAGTGTTTGCGTCTGGTAGACATCATCTCATGTTGATGAGCTGATGATGGAAGGTAAAACTCCTTAACGGTTAGGAGTTGAGGATATTTTTTCAAATATTATAGGTACGTATAGACCAATAGTTGTATTCTTTCAGGTTATCCAGGTGAGCTGATGATGGAAGGTTAAACTCCTTAACGGTTAGGAGTTATAGGAACTTTCTTTAAATATCATATGCACGTATAGACCTTTAGTTGTATTCTTTCTGGTTATTCAGATGAGCTGATGATGGAAGGTATAACTCCTTAACGGTTAGGTCACACAACACCTTAACAAGATACTATAATATGTATAATATCAATGCTAAGTAGGTACACAGCGCTTCCAGTCATTCAAGTTTCCGTAGAAGGTAAGAAAACATTGAATTAAGTATACCTAATGCAGGACAGGGGAAAGTAATAAAAGGTTTTATATTATTTACAATCCTGATTATTTTAGTGCCCGCTTCCGAATTAGTGAAAAACATTCTATATACTTAAAGAAATACTGTAAAGGACCGTATCTACCTGAAGTTTAGTCGGGCTTGCTTGCACGCTTGCTTGCACGCTTACTTGCACGCTTTCTTGCACGCTTGCTTGCGTGCATGCATGCTTGCTTGCCTATATGCTTGCTTGCTTGATATCTTGGTTCTTTGGAATACTCATGGTACACGCGAGCGAAGCCGCGGGCAAAAGCTAGTTTCTTATAATTTGAAATGGAAGTTCTTACAAATTTCGTAGTCAGCAACTGCAACAAATAAGGAACATTTATGATGGGTATCAAATGTAAATAAAATAAAAACATCGTCGGATTTCAAACTTAATTGTTTTTTGTTTCAATTTGGTATTTTACATTAGTTATTGTTGTTAGTTGTATTTATAACAGTTATTATTGATAGATTCAGTGTGAGTTAATTTAAAATAAATAATAGTTTAAAAAAACTAAAAAACACGCTTTAAAAAAATAAAAATAAAAAATAAAAAAAAAGTTAATAAATTTCAATTCACTATTCTTATAGTGCAGTAAAAAAATCTTAATAAGCAATTATTATATTGTTATATCCAGATCAAAATTTGTAAACAATTCTAAATATTGATAAAATAAATAATAATAGTTTAAAATATTTTATTGTAAAAAAGCGTGGGGTGCATGGTGCCAATTGTCAAGGATTATCATTTTGATAACATCTTAAAAAGCACCCCACGCTTTTTTTACAATAAAATATTTTAAACTATTATTATTTATTTTATCAATATTTAGAATTGTTTACAAATTTTGATCTGGATATAACAATATAATAATTGCTTATTAAGATTTTTTTACTGCACTATAAGAATAGTGAATTGAAATTTATTAACTTTTTTTTTATTTTTTATTTTTATTTTTTTAAAGCGTGTTTTTTAGTTTTTTTAAACTATTATTTATTTTATATTTTTTAGTTACATTTTTTCACAGTGAGAGTTTCCATGTGCTAAAAAGAGACACAAAACGGTTTTTTGCTCGTCTTAAATAGAATCAGTCTATCTTATACTTGGTCTCTGGTGCGCGTGCACTGCTCTACACTACTAAACGTAAACCTCTTTCTTTCTAACTTTACCCCCCCTCACCTACAACCCCTAACCCCCCCAACCCCCTAACATCCCCAAACCCATTTCCCCAACCCCCCTCCCAAACACCTAACCCCAACCCCCACAACCTTACCCCCAACCCTCTAAACCCCCCTTACCCCCTCCTCATTTTCCAAACCCCCATCCACCTAAACCCAACCCCCAACCCCCCACCCCTCCACCTACCCCCCCTTCCAGCTCAATCATCAAACCCTTGTTACCATCTAGGCCTCTTACCCCCTCCCCATTTCCCACAACCCCCCAAAAACCCTAACCCCCGAACCCTCCAACACCCCCACCCTATTTCCCCCAAACCCCCCCCACCCCTTAACCCCAACCGCCACACCCTTACCCCCAACCCTCTAAACCCCCGACCCCCTTACCCCCACCCCATTCCCCCCACCCCCATTCTCCCCATTCCCCCCCCACCCTGCCACCGACCCCCCTTCCAGCTCCATCATCAGACCCTTGTTACCATCTAGGACCAAAGTAAGTACTCGTCAAAACGAATCAAACGAGCCCAAACTCGATGGAGTTGTTTCGTTTTATTGTGGAATGCCTTTGCCCATCTTCCAGCTCCATCATCAGACCCTGGTTACCATATGGGATCAAAGTGCTCGTCAAGACAAATCAAACGAGCCCAAACTCGACGGGCTCGTGTCGTTTTATTGTGGAGTGCCTTTGGCCATCTTCCAGCTCCATCATCAGACTCTGGTTACCATCTGAGATCAAAGTGCTCGTCAAGACGAATCAAACGAGCCCAAACTCGACGGGATTGTGTTGTTTTATTACATAGTTCCTATGGCCACCATCCAGATCCATCATCAGATCAGCTCCATGTTACAATAATATTGCATTGTCATCCAATTTACACATATGTGCAAAATTTCAGCTCAATCGGAAACCGGCAAGTAGGTCAAAATCGCGCCCTAAGGAGTCGGTTACAAACATACATACAAACATACAAACATACAGGTGAAGCTAATATAAAGCGTGTAAAAATGGCGTGTACTGAGTCTCTACACTCCAAAGTACCAAGTGCCCGAGCGAAAAAGCAAGTCCGAAAGTGCAGGCATGCGCAGATCGCGCTCTCGCTCTGTCTCTCTTGCTCTACTACAGAGGATCTATAAAAGAATTTATTAATCCTGGGGGTCCTAATAAGGATAATGGGAAACTGTTATCAAATTATTGCATTGTCATCGGTCCTTGATACGTATGCAAAGTTTCAAATTAATCAGACTTCGGGAAATTGGTGAAAATTATGCTCAAAGATTCCGTTACATACATACATACATACATAGTTAGTTACAACCCAAGCTAATATAAAAGCGTGTTAATAAAAGGGTGTTAATAAAAGCGTGTTAATAAAAGCGTGTTAAAAATGTTCGGACGAGATTTTCTTCCTACGTCCTTTGTGCCAATTATTTTCTGTCAAGCATTAACAAAAATCATATTATTACTTAATAGCTTTTTAGAAAGCTAGAAATACGAACACTTTTTACGTATAATCTGCACGCCAAATGCATACGTAAAATTTTCTGTTTTTGTGCCATTAATGTTGAACAGCCTGATAAAAATCATATTTTTTTTTACTTTTTGGTCTCGCATTCATAAACATGTACAGATAGTTGCACTTTCAATATTGCATAAGAACAGCTATTTTATCTTGTACACAACCAAATAAAAAAAAATGACATAAATGGCCAACTTTTTTTTTAATAAATTTTTCATTGATGAGTTGATTTTGAGAAATGTTCGGTCGTGATTTTCTTCCTACGTCCTTTGTGATTATTTTTTTCTGGCAACCATTTACAAAAATGATAGTTTTAGTAGCTTGATAGAAAGCTAGAAATACGTGCATGTTTTCCGTACAATCTGCACGCCAAATGTAGTAATAAAATTTTCTGTTATTGTGCCATTCATTTTGAACAACCTTATAAAAAAATCATATTTTTTTTACTTTTTGGTCTTGCGTTCTTAAACGTGTACAGATAATTATACTTTTAATATTGCATAAAAACAGCTATTTTATCTTGTACATAAAAAAATAAAAAAAGTTTACTTAAATGGCCAACTTTTTTTAAAATAAATTTTTGAAGATGCGTTTTCGACTTTTTTTTCAAAAAACTTAAATTTCAATTATCTCAGAAATGGTTCATTTTTGCATAAGGCATTATGGGACAAAAATGATTGCAAATGACCTCCCCCATAACCCCTTTGTTATAAGGTGCAAAATATCATACCACCAGCGCCATCTATGTTGTACTGTATGAACTCTTTTTCTAATAAAGTTAGTTGCTTGCTTGCGTGTTAAAGAACAGCGTTGTTTTATTTTAGGTTATGTGCCTAGCATCGCAAATTAATCTTTTTTCGCGTTTATTGTCAGTATTATCAGTGTGATGGACAATAGACAGAGTGTTTTTACTATCAGACTAAAAAGTGAAGTGTGAAAACCGCGTCAATCTCTGTACTTTTACTGTTTGGACTTGCAAGTAACCGGTCATGGCTTCCAGCTCGAACTATTTAGTGAGCGTACCCAGGTTAAAGGGGCGCGAGAATTACAGTGAGTGGTGTTTCGCGGCAGAGAATTTTTTGGTGCTTGAAGGCATGGTTAAATGCATTAAACCAGAGCCCGACGTGACGCCAGAAGCTGCAGATGACGCGAGAACAAAAGCCAAATTAATTTTAACAATCGATCCGTCAATTTATGTACACATAAAAAACGTCAGTACATCGAAGGAGTTGTGGGAAAAGCTCAAGATGCTCTTTGATGACTCAGGCTTTACCAGAAAGATTACTCTGTTGAGAAATTTAATTTCAGTCAGACTTGATAACTGCACATCGATGACGTCCTATGTTACACAAATCGTCGAAGCGGGTCAGAAATTGGCTGGAACGGGTTTTGGAATAAGTGACGAGTGGATTGGTTCTATCATGTTGGCTGGATTAAGCGAAAAATACATGCCCATGATAATGGCCATCGAACATTCCGGAATGGTGATCACGACGGACGCCATTAAATCAAAATTGATAGATATGGAACCGGAAACCGGAGATGTCAACAACGCGTTGGCATGTTTCCGCCACCAACAATACCAACATGCAAAGAATGCAAAGTCTATGGTTCGGAAAGATGGCGCGAGTGCGCAGAAGTCGATACCTGTCAATGTCAAAGGAAAACGCGTCAAATGCTACAAGTGTAAACAACATGGCCACTATCGCAATCAGTGTGAAAAAACAGATGATTCTTCAAATAATACCCATGAAATTGAAAAGAAAACTACGAATGCCTTTAGTGCTGTGTTCGTCAATGGGTGTTTTAACAAGAGCGATTGGTATATTGATAGCGGCGCATCCTCACATCTTACAACAAATCGACATTGGGTAATCGATGCGCGTTATTCTGGTTTTACAAAAGAAATTGTCGTCGCTAATCAGAATAAAGTGCCGGTGGAATGTTGCGGAAATGTAAAAATCACTACGTCTACTGCCGAGTGCGATTTTGACATAACTGTTGAAAACGTATTGTGTGTACCCAGCCTGACTACCAATCTCTTATCAGTAAGTCAGTTGATAAGACAAGGCAATAAAGTGAATTTCACGGAAAATGCATGTGAAATATTTAATAAACAAGATGTTTTGGTAGCAACAGCTTCACTCATAAATGGAGTGTATAAACTGAAAATACCTACATGTTTATTGGCTTCAGTGATTGAGTCTCCAGAAGTTTGGCATCGTCGACTAGGACATGTTAATAGTTATAACATGAATAAAATGCAGAATGCTGTGGAGGGAGTCGTGTTTGATGAAAAGGCAGATATTAGCAAGATGAATTGTGTAGTGTGCTGTGAGGGAAAACAAAGCCGTTTGCCTTTTGCTCATGAGGGCAACAGGAGTGCTGAAGTTTTGGAAGTAGTGCACTGTGACATCTGCGGGCCGATGGAAAATGTATCTCTTGGAGGATCAAGGTATTTTTTACTTTTTGTTGACGATCACAGCCGCATGACCTATGTCTATTTCTTGAAAAACAAGAGTGATGCTCTTAATTGCTTTAAAGAGTATAAATTAAAGGTGGAGAACTTAACTTCAAAGAAAATAAAGATTCTTAGGAGTGATAACGGCACAGAGTTTTGCAATAATGATTTTAATAATTATTTGAAACAAATGGGAATAACTCATCAAAGGACAAATTCCTATACCCCAGAACAAAACGGGCTATGTGAACGCATGAATAGAACAGTAGTCGAGAAAGCCAGATGTCTTTTGTTTGAAGCTAAACTGTGTAGTACAAATTACTACAACATAACCTTAAACTCAATACCGATTTTGACATGTCAATATTTACGTGAATAACATGTTTTGAAATAAGACATATGTACTCACGTATAGCTAAACTCTTGATCTAACGAGTAACAGGCATATTCCAGGCCTTCAGTAGCTACAAGAGCTGAATTCACAACAGAAACTCCATGTGTTTTCGCAAACTTTCACAACCATTTTCCCACTAAACTATCTTACTTCCAATCACATGCGATACACCAATTTGATCAGAGGAACTTAAGCTACGCACTTATTATCACTGTTTTGCACATCGAAGCGTATTTCAGTAAATTTCAGACGCGGAACTGTCATAAATTTATTCTTTAAACTGCAAGGTACATTTTTATTAGAAAACTTAGACATCTGTCAAAAACCGTTCCATTTAGCGAAATATGCGTTCTCTAACGGCGCACATTGACAGCGGCGCGCCATACAAACTTAGGACCGTATCTCGCCCGTGTAGCGTGACAAGGAACTGGCGCAAGAGTTTCCCACTCTGTAACGAGTGAAAAGTCAGTGTTGGCACGGCCCTCTCCGCGAGCTCACGTAACGCATTTTTATCGCGCGCATTAGACATTCCGAACTCGCACGTAAACAATCGGGCGAGGCATCGCGTCCCGCGTATATCGCGTTGGGTCCGGACATCTTGGCAGGCCGTTGCGATTGCTTTACAATGTACCGTGGAGTGTAGTATCACCATGAATACAGTGTTAAACGCGAGTTGTGCCGCGTAGTGACGTTCGCGGTGGGAGGGCGCCGCCGCACTCATCCTTCGTAGGCCCCGGCTGAGAGGGCGGCCGGGTGCATTCGTGTGACGCCAAGAAGGCATCAATGCCCTTCATCACCCCAGCTACGCGCAGAATGCCGCGCTTTGTTTACGACGCGTGCCGCGCGTGACCGCGCTCGCTTTTTATTGCCCGAAGGCTCAGGCTTAGAGGCGGCCTGATGCGCTTGCGCGAAGCCAAGGGTGCGTCAACGCCTTGCTTCACCCCCGTCGCGCGCTGCGGCTGACCGCGCGCGCCTCGGTTCCCGTAGGCTCAGGATTCTGGCGGGCAGATCCTGCAGTACATAGTGCGATGCCAAGGGCTTCATGCCTGCCCGCGCACTGCACCTCGCACTAACCATCACCGTGGTCATCGGGCGCAGCCTCAGGTTTCCCCCCAGGCCTCACCTAGCTACTGGCTAGTTGGGTTCGACGGCCTGAGGGTCCCCGAACATACTCCGCAGGCTACAGCTTTCGTAGCCTAGCGCGATTCACCCGTCATCGTCGAGGTAGTCCCGAAGATCCCGTAAGTGCACTAACTTTTATTTATCCACTGGCCAGTGCGAGCGTGGATTTGCCCACGCTTTAAAATCAGTGCGCGTTACTAAACGTATCGTAATAAGAGGTTGTTCCCAACTTGACCATACCGTTCTTCGTCACACGATTTGTATCATAAAATTGTTGCAATTTATAGAAATGTTTTTATCGTTGCATGTTGGTAAAACAATATACTGTTAATTTAAATTGGCCTTTGTATCATTTCGCTGTCTGCTCTAATCACCCCAACATAAGCATAACCGGCTACGGCCCTTGAAATAAAAGTCTTTTAGGAAGCCGCTGGATCTATCTGAGCAACTTCTAGTTTGTAACCAAAAGAAATGTAACCATCTGTCCGTGGAGTGAGGAGTGGGTAAGTACCTAATCCAATTATACCAGCCCGCTACACGACAACTGGGTAAGGAATTTTGGGCAGAAGCCATTAATACTGCTGTTTATTTACAGAATCGAATTGTAAAAACTGGATTGAACCATCGTACACCATATGAGCTATGGACAAAAAGTAAGCCAAACCTCGGTCACATTAGAATTTTTGGTAGCACTGTCATGATGCATATACCGAAAGAAAAAAGGCGTAAGTTTGACAAGAAATCAGAAAAATGCATTTTGATAGGCTATCCAGAGGATGTGAAAGGCTACAGAGTGTATAATCCAGTAACACGGTCAATCACAACCAGTCGTGATGTTATTATTATGGAAGAAAAAGGTTCCCATCCAGACAGTGTGATTGAAATAGAGCAGAACGAGTCAGAGCCAAGCCCAGAGTGTGAAGATCAAGTGGGAGACCTGTCAGGCAATAACGATTTTGACGACTCATTTGTTTCTGTAGAGAGCACCAATAAAAATGATGAAACTTATGTACCAAGTGATGTAACATCTGATGAAGATCATTGCACAGAAACAATTGAAAAAATTTTGCCAAAAAGACAAAGGAAAAAACCTGACAGATACGGATTTATGTGCACAGAACGATATGAACCTGATAATGAAGAGCTGACATTAGAAGAGGCATTACAAGGTCCAGAAAAGGAGTTTTGGAAACAGGCTGTAAAAGAAGAATTACAAAGCTTTGAAAACAACAATGCATGGGAAGTTGTTGATACTCCAATTGGTGGATCTGTTGTAAAGTGCAAGTGGGTTCTGAAGAAAAAGTGTGACAGTGCTAATAATGTATGCTATAGGGCTAGGTTAGTGGCTAAAGGATGTTCGCAAAAATATGGTGTGGATTACGAACAGACATTCTCTCCAGTGGTTAGACATACTACTTTAAGGTTATTATTTGCTTTGTCAGTTCAGTTAAATTTTGATGTTGTACATCTTGATGTGAAGACAGCTTTTTTGAACGGAGACCTGGATGAAACCATATATATGCAAAAACCTATGGGTTTTGACTGTTCAAGTGATCACAAAGTTCTAAAACTTAAAAAAGCTATATATGGGCTTAAACAGGCATCCAGAGCATGGCACAAAAAGGTGGACAACTGTATGTTGGCAGATGGCTATACTAAGTCAAAATTGGAACCATGTTTGTACTCTAAAATAACTGGTACAAATCAGACAATAGTAACACTGTATGTCGATGACTTTTTTGTGTTTTCGAATGATGAAAATGAACTGAAACATTTGAAAAACATGTTGAGTACTAATTTTGTAATCAAAGACTTGGGATGTGTTAAAGACTGTCTTGGAATGTCAGTAAATTTTGATAAACAGAATTGTACAGTAACATTGAGTCAGAAAAGGTATATTGAAAGTTTATTAAGTAGATTCAATATGACAGACTGTAACACAATTGATACTCCTGTGGAGGCAAATTTAAAAAGTAAGAAAGAAAATGTTTCCAACTGTCAATATCCTTATCAACAGCTTATCGGGAGTTTAATGTATCTAGCCGTCCTCACTAGACCCGATATAGCTTATTCAGTGTCATACCTTAGTCAGTTTAATAACTGCAGTAATGAAGAACAATGGTCTTATGCTAAAAGAATACTAAGATATCTAAAGAAAACTAAAGATGTGGGTTTGAAATATAGTAAAAATGGAAATGTTAGCATAAAGGGTTATGTAGATGCTGATTGGGGTAGCAATGTAAATGATCGTAGATCATATACGGGTTATTGTTTTACCTTGTCAGGAGCAGCCATATCATGGTGTTGTAGTAAACAGAAATGTATATCACTTTCAAGCACAGAGGCTGAGTATGTTTCAATCTCTGAAGCTTGCAAAGAAGCAGTATATTTAAGAAATTTGCAATATGAGATCACAAGGAAAATGTATGAAATTGCTCTACATAATGACAGCCAGAGTGCCCAAAAACTGTTGGCAAATCCAGTATTTCATAACAGAACTAAGCATATTGATGTTAAATATCACTTTTGTAGAGACATGATAAGTAAAGATATAGTTTGTGTTAATTATTTATGTACATCAGATATGCCGGCAGATTTACTAACAAAAAGTTTAGGCATTATAAAACATTATAAATTCATGAATGCTCTGGGCATAGTCAAGGTATGTTAGATGTAATTTTAAAATTTAGATAAGATATTTTGAGTGGGAGTGTTATAAGGTGCAAAATATCATACCACCAGCGCCATCTATGTTGTACTGTATGAACTCTTTTTCTAATAAAGTTAGTTGCTTGCTTGCGTGTTAAAGAACAGCGTTGTTTTATTTTACCCTTAACGGGAATACGTCGAATTACCAATAACCCTGTATATTCCGTTCAACGGGATCCTATGAACTATAATTACTAGACTCTTGAAATTTGGCATAGAAGTAGGTAACTATAATAGTAAAAATTAATTCTCCGGACTGAATACATGAACATTACTTTGGCGGGTTTTCATGACAGGCGTGAACGGGTAACCATGATTGGTTCGTGTTACGCCATGCGCGCGCACTGAAAGCTCATTGGTTGAATTTCGATTGCGCGCGCATGATGTCGTACGGTCCGAAATGGACTCAAGGAATTATTTTAGTACTAAATTATTTTTTTCAAAACTTTTGACGAAATTAAGATTTTTGTGTTTTTAAAACAATCTGTTTAATTATTTTATCAGTAAATATTCACTTGGTTGCATCAAACATTTTCTTATTTATGCAAACCTGAATTTTAAAGACACAACCCTCTAGTCTCATTTTTTAAACACTAGTTTGGGCACAACTTTTTGAGATTTGGCAATTTAAAAAGTTACTTTTCCGCACGCGTGTGGAAAGTAAAATCCATATTACTTTTTTTCACACTTGAGAAAGCGTGCTGGGATGACTAACTTTCTATGGGTTTGTTGACTCACGTCAAGAGGCACTTTCCGAGCATGTGCATTGTAAAAAGTTTTTTTGGCCTAGTATAATAATCTATATATATAAAATTCTAAACTGACTGACTGACTGACTGACTGACTGACTGTTGATATATCAACGCACAGCCCAAACCACTGGACCTAGAGACTTGAAATTTTGCACATAGATTCCTTATACAATGTAGGCATCCACTAAGGAAGGATTTTCGGGAATTCCCACGGGAACGGGAAAAAACGGGATTTATAGATTCGATTCCGAGTGACCGTATCTCAGTAACTATAATAACTAGACTCTTCAAATTTGATACACAAGTAGGTATTACAATAATGAAAACATTGATTTCAGGATTTTTCAAAATTCTCACGGGATAAGGAATAAACGGGATTTATATATTCCGTTCAACGGGATCCTATGAACTATAATTACTAGACTCTTGAAATTTGGCATAGAAGTAGGTAACTATAATAGTAAAAAACGGTTTTAAGGATTTTTGGAAATTCCCACGGGATAAGAAAAAAACGGGATTTTTCGTTTTACTGGTCATAAAAAGCTGAAATTCGGCATCTAGGTTGCTTGGAGAGTGTAGAGGAGGATTAAGAGATGACTTTCCAAAATTCTCATGGGAACGGGAAAAAACGGGATTTTTCGTTTTACTGGTCGTAGAAAGCTGAAATTTGGCATGTAGGTTGCTTGGGGAGTGTAGAGGAGTATTGAGAGAGGACTTTCCAAAATTCCCACGGGAACGGGAAAAACGGGATTTTTCGTTTTCCTGGTCATAGAAAGCTGAAATTTGGCAAGTGGTTTCCTTGGGGAGTATAGGGGAGCATTAAGAAAGCATTTCCCGAAATTCTTACGGGAACGGGAAAAAACGGGATTTTGCGTTTTACTGGTTGTAGAAAGCTAAAATTTCAAAAGTCATAAGTTTATACTGTAAGTAGGCCGCAAAGGGATCTTTAACCGACTTCAAAAAAGGAGGAGGTTATGCATTCCACTTTATGTATTTTTTATGTAGGTATGTTCACCTATTTCTCGGTCAATTGTCGACCAATTATAAAAATTATTTTTTTATTCCAAAGAATACAATATACTCCTGAGATGGTCCCATTGTCACCAAATCAGGATCTGATGCCGGAATCTCAGGGAAGTCGAGAGCAACCCTCAAGTTTTGTAGGCATGCATTACGTTTTTCATATATTTACGTTTCTCAAGCTATTTAAGTGTTTACGTCTGGTAGACATCATCTCATGTTGATGAGCTGATGATGGAAGGTAAAACCCCTTAACGGTTAGGAGTTGAGGATATTTTTTCAAATATTATAGGTACGTATAGACCGATAGTTGTATTCTTTCAGGTTATCCAGGTGAGCTGATGATGGAAGGTTAAACTCCTTAACGGTTAGGAGTTACAGGAAGTTTCTTTAAATATCATATGCACGTATAGACCTTAAGTTGTATTCTTTCTGGTTATTCAGATGAGCTAATGGATGATGGAAGGTATAACTCCTTAACGGTTAGGTCACACAACACCTTAACAAAATACTATAATAATTATAATATCAATGCTATGTAGGTATACAGCGCTTCCAGTTACTCAGTTTCCGTAGAAGGTAAGAAAACATTGAATTATACCTAATGCAGGACAGGGGAAAGTAATAATAGGTTTTATATTATTAACAAGCCTAGTTATTTTAATGCCCGCTTCCGAATTAGTGAAAAACATTGTATATAAAGAAATACTGTAAAGGACCGTATCTACCTGAAGTTTAGTCGGGCTTTCTTGCACGCTTGCTTGCACGCTTACTTGCACGCTTTCTTGCACGCTTGCTTGCTTGCGTGCATGCATGCTTGCTTGCATCTTGCTTGCCTGCTTGCTTGCATGCTCGCATGCTTGCTTGCTTGCCTGTGCTTACTATTGCTATATCTTGGTTCTTTGGAATACTCATTGTACACGCGAGCAAAGCCGCGGGCAAAAGCTAGTTAAGCATAATATGATCAAGGCAATTGCCCATTCTAGTAGGTTTTAAGAGACCAGGAATTATGCCATGTACACTAAGCATGTTTAAATATCTTTCTCTGTTCGACCTATCAATTTGCTGCTCACAAGTGCGGGGTATTAAATTAATGTGGATGTCCCCTGATATTATAATAGATTTACCAGAGTTTAAAGTTTCCAAGTGTCTGTCCAGTGAGTTTACAAAGTTAACTGCATTATGGTTAGAGGGAGAACGATAGATTCCAAGAATGGTAGTGTTTAATAGGTCAACTTGAATACATGATGCATGTTCCAAAACGATCTCTTCAAAACTGGCACTTAGATAGTTCTTTGCAAAGATTACTACGCCATCATTTTGGTTACTATTATTTAATGTAAACTTAGAGGTATAATTTGGTAAATATGGAATTGGTTTCAGAGGATTGATCCAGCATTCTGTTAATATAATTAAATCGGGGTCAAAATCAAGCTGCGAAAGGGTTACTTGCAGATTGGAAAAATTTGTATAAATACTACGTATATTTTGTGAAATAACAGAAAAACTGGTTCTCAAGCTGGGTACGTGTTTAACAATATCCTGAGGCTCGCACTCAAAAGACTCGGCAATGTCTACGTTGTCAATATCATTTACAATGGATAGATTATTAAACATAAATAGATTTCAAGGTCGTGGGTTTAAACAGGCTGAAAGTGGTAAATAATAACATTCTATTTTGAGTAAGCAGACACGGAAATTTTAAAAAGGAAAAGTCGATTTTGTGATTATTGGACCAGATTAAAAAGTGTGTGAGTGTGTATATGTGTGTGTGTTTATTTGTAGGTGAGATAAGACAATATTTTATGT
The DNA here is from genome assembly GCA_947563465.1 of Archips xylosteana. NCBI lineage: Eukaryota > Metazoa > Arthropoda > Insecta > Lepidoptera > Tortricidae > Archips > Archips xylosteana. Next base: position 166,841 of record CANOAX010000030.1, read on the forward strand.
AAGAAAAAGAGTTCCACAAATCACCAGGGCTGCATAGAGACCAGGAGATTACATTAGTTAGTAGAACATAGCATAAAAATAACAATTTAAAGGTGCGCAACAGTCGCGAACCACCAGGAGCGCATAGAATCAAAGCGGTAGAACGAAAAACTCGAGACAGAAAAAATTGCGCAAGTGGATAAAAGATCCACAACTCACCAGGACTACATAGAGACCAGGAGGTTACTTTCGTAAGTAGTATACATAAAAATATCAATATAAAGGTGCGCAACAGTCGCGAGTTACCAGGAGCACATAGGAACAAAGCGATGGAACGAAAAACTTGAGACAGAAAAAATGAAATAATTGGTAATTCTTTGCGGCGCAGTAGTTTCAATCTACCAGGGAGACATAAGATATACAAAAATAATGCAAAAAGTGAAGGTAAACAATTACTCACGCAAACCGTAAACATAAACATTACTTTGTAATCACCTAAACTTCCCGCGGTACTAGGGATGCATAAAAGGTGTAGATGAAGTACAACACCGTCCCAGAGGAGGATCAATAATAAGCCATATTTAAATGACTATAAGGGACTATGGCTACATAGACGGGCAGGAGTTGCATTCATGTTACTATGAATAACTAAAATTACATTAAACATTACAAAAAATAAAGAGTAGGCACGGTCGAAAAAAGTATTAAAGATCGATCGATGTTACCAGGAACACATAACAATGAAGAGTCTACTCCAGGGTGACATGGCAATAGTCAGTTACCATTACGAATACGCACCAATTGCGTTTCGCTCGAAACTTCTAGAACTTTTGAGTTATCTTCCTTCCTGAGGTAGACTCTGCCATAGCTGGTCCAGCAATATTTGTACCGGCTAGCTTTCTTCAGCTCACGAGCTAGGAAATATAATCTAGCAGCCTTAGGGGTCAGTTGTTCGTTGACAAATATTGAGGTGTCAGCGTCACTTTTGATTCCAAGGTAATTGGCGCAGAGACCCTTAGTGTTTTTTAAATTAAAGGCCTTAGAAAGCTTGAGTACGTCGTTTCTTATAAGGGTGGAAGTGGTTTCTACTATTATAGACGAAGTTTTTATGTTTTCCTTTTTGTTCTTAATTCTGTATATGTCCTTAATAACATATTTTTCAATAGGGCAAGATATGACTGAACCCAGCAGGGAAACCATACTGATCAGGTCGTCCTTCGACTCGTCTTTTTGGAGTGGAACGTTTTTAATTTCCAGGTTACACTTGCGGTTTTCCCGTACCACGTCCTCTAATTTGTTCTCCAGAAAAATAATACGGTTAGCGTCTTCACTTCTCTGGGACTCAAGTGTTTCGATTTTATTCTTGTAAACCTCATATTGACTCGAAAGGAAAGATATTGAGTCCTCAATACTGCTGTTGGTTTGCTTAATTTCATTAAGCATTAGCGTATTTTTCTTAATTTCCACAAGGTGGCTCGCCAACATGTTTGTTATTGTAGATGTAAAATCTTCCTTAAATTGTGTGAAATCATCTACCCGTTTTCGTTTTGTTCTTGTTGTAATGTTGTTAATTGGGGTAGTCGTAATGTCCGTCTCAGAGGTAGTCGTAATGTCCGTCTCAGAGCGCGATCTTTCAAGCGGGCTTCCCATGGTACCAGGCGGTTATAAGCTTGAAGAGAGGGTGCAGCAGGAGCGAGTGAGAAGTAAGACGCAAGTCAGGGCGAGACAGCGAACACGCACACTACACTCAACAAGAAACAATGCAGCGCGAGAGCCAATGACAGGGAGGCACACACATATAATCCGTGAACGACGAATTACCACTCACCACGTACTAGGGGAGCAAGAGAGCACTGGTGTAATTTCTTAATAGAATTAAAGGAGATAGGATCGATATACCTCCTCCACTTTCTGCGTCCCTATTTTTGTTAACTATTTTAATGCGTTGAAATTTGTTTAAATAAAAGCGAAACAATTCGGTGGGCACGTGCAAACACTGAGGCAGTCCGAGGGGAAGAGCAAAAAAAACCATAAAATTAAACCATAAAATGTGGGTAGGCAGATTAATTTAATACATTCGTTTTATCTCGAACTATAAATAAGTAGCTGAGAATCAAAGTAGCGCTAAAGCAAACAACTTGGAATGATTTACGAGCAACAATGTCAAATAAGGAATGAATAGTTTTTATATTATATATACGATCGTATCTTGGCTAAAGAAGTAAGGTCAGGTATAAAACATTTGTTCAATATAATATTCGGTAGGATAGTTAATAATTAAGTAATTAGAGATACCACAATGTTTCAAATAACCATGTAAAGATGGTAAGTTAGGTCTTCCCTCAAGTTTTCAAAAAATATTGAAATTATAAAGCAGTTCGTAAATTAATAGTAATACGATTAGGTGCTCGCATCTGATAATAAGACAATCAGGCATTCTAAAGATCAGGGCCCAATTGCATAACAAAGTACAACTTATATTACTAGCGGAACTCCCTTTCGCTGAATATAACTGAAGCGAGAGTTCCGCTTGTAATATTAGTTGTACTTTGTTATGCAATTGGGCCCTGAATGATTTGTATACTTATCAAATTTACTCAGTCCACTCGTGGTGTCTTGCAATGATTGGCATACATAGCCTTCCTAGGACACACCTGGTCCTACCTAAGAAGCATACCTAGCTTTACTTGGCACACATAACCACAAGGCATACATAGCCTTCCTAGGACACACATGGTCCTACCTAAGAAGCATACCTAGCTTCATTTTAGCACACGTAACCACAAGGCATACATAGCCTCTCTAGGACACACATGGTCCTTACTAGGAAGTATACTTAGCTTCATCTTAGCACACCGTTTTTCTGGAAATTTTGATCTGGATATAACAATATAATAATTGCTTATTAAGATTTTTTACTGCACTATAAGAATAGTGAATTGAAATTTATTTTTTTTTTTTTTTATTTTTTATTTTTATTTTTTTAAAGCGTGTTTTTTTTTAAAGGAAATTTTGGGGTTTTCTTATTCAAAATCACGAGTACTATTCATTTTCATTAAGAAAAAAAGTGTCATAACACGCTTTATATTAGCTTCACTTGTATGTTTGTTTGTTTGTATGTTTGTTTGTTTGTAACCGACTCCTTAGGGCGCGATTTTGACCCACTTTCCGGTTTCCGATTGAGCTGAAATTTTGCACGTATGTGTAAATTGGATGACAATACAATATTATTGTAACATGGAGCTGATCTGATGATGGAGCTGGATGGTGGCCATAGGAACTCTGTAATAAAACAACACAATCCCGTCGAGTTTGGGCTCGTTTGATTCGTCTTGATGAGTACTTTGATCCTAGATGGTAACAAGGGTCTGATGATGGAGCTGGAAGGGGGAGGGTTGGGGGGGTAAGGGGGTTCGGGGTAAGGGTGTGGGGGTTTGGGGGAAATGGGGTGGGGGTGTTGGGGGGTTCGGGGACGGGAGGTTGGGGGGTTGTGGGAAATGGGTAGGGGGTAAGGGGGTTGGGGGTTAGGGCGTGGGGGGTTGGTTGGGGTTAGAGGTTTGGGGGAAGTTTGGGAAAATGGGGTGGGGGGTCCGGGGTTAGGGAAGTTGGGTTTAGGTGGTTGAAGAAATGGGGAGGGGGGTAAAGGGTTTTTTTTTTCTATACCCTCGACTTGCCGCTAGGCCCTTATCTATCTAATACTTCATTCATTCCAGTTCTCACTTTTATGCCTCTCGTACTTTTATTCTGTGATGTTTAGAATAAAAAGAGACGACGTCCGTTCGTATTGACATTTATTTCGGAACTGCCCGCTACATTCTTACTCCTATACACTAAACTAATACTATACTATAGGTACTTATACTACTTAACAATTTTTTAGAACTTATAATTAGGCTTAATTAACCTACACTGCCTAAGAGGGCGAGCTCGGGGCGTAGTGGCTTGTGGCGGTGAATAAAATGTTTCTGGCGAGCCTAGATCTGGCGCTGCTGACTCCGGCTCCTCGCTCCGGCCCGGACTCCCCAGGCCCGCCGGCCCCTCCGACTGGCACTCGGTCCGGACCGACTGGTCCTCTGCAACATCTGTGTCTGATTTTCGACTCGAGATAGTGGGTACAGCTACTAATGATAATCTACCGTTACTCGTACGTCTCCGTAATTGTTCGATATGCCTATGTATTATTTCACCATCTTGAGCTACTACTTTATAATTACTTGGGCCGAGAACGTCGGCAATGTGGCCCGGTACCCATTTTTCCCCCTTTAAATATTTACTATACCACACGGGTTCCTCCTTATCCAGATTTCGGTCCACTCCCGCAGATGCGTCTTGCTGACGCTGTTGTGCTCGACCGACCCGGGCCTCCCTGTCCGGTCTGATTACATCTAAACGAGTCCTAATGTGTCGACCTAAAAGAAGCTTGGCTGGGCTTTGCCCCATCGTTGAATGTTCAACATTTCTAAAGTAAATTAAGAATGCCCACAACGCCCTATCTATGTTACGTTTCTCTTGAATTGCCTTATTAATTACTCGTTTTAATAATTTTACGGCATTTTCGGCCAGGCCATTTGAAGCAGGGTGATAGGGGGCTGTAAAAACATGTTCAATTCCATTTTTTATGTTGTAATATTCAAATTATTTTGACGCGAACTGTCCCCCGTTATCTGTAACTATTTGTCTCGGTAGGCCCCATCTACTATATAGTTCGTCCAATCGATCAATTAAACTATTAGCCGAGATACTTGTCATGTGGAATATTTCTAACCATTTTGACATAGCATCAATGACCACTAAATATGTTTTCCCGCCTATGGGCCCCAAGAAATCCAGATGCAGGCGCGACCATAGTCTCCTGGGCCACGGCCATAGGCGCGGCGTGTCCGCCTGTGCCGCGCACGTCGCACAGTCGCGGCAAACGCGCTCCAACGCCTCGTCCATGCCCGCCCACCACACGTAACTCCGGGCTAAGGCCTTCGATTTAACTATCCCCATGTGAGGCTCGTGAATCATCGTTAAAATTCGTTCCCTACAGGTTCCCGGTACGACTAGCCTATGGCCCCACATTACACAGTCTAATTCCTCGTATAACTCGTTTCGCCTATTCCAATAGGGCCCTATAGGGCAAGTTATCTATATCACATTCAGATGGCCAACCGTCTCGAATATAGTATAAGATTTTCGATAAAAGAGGGTCCCGCGATGTTTCCCGCTTGATTACATTATAACCCAATAACAACTGTTCTTGCACGAAATGTAAATAAGTTTGTTCCGGCGCAGTCGACTCGCATTGTTTACTGTTTATGATAGGTAAGCGCGATAAGCCGTCCGCGCCATTCTCATTGGTGCGTACATATCTGATTTCAAATGAATAAGCCGATAAAATAATAGCCCACCTCTGCATGCGACTAGCCACTATAGTCGGTATTCCCGTGTATGGACCAAATATGGATACCAAAGGCTTGTGGTCAGTTCTTAATTTCTTTGGTTTACTAAGTCGACAGAAAACGTAATCATGTCATCCGTTTGGGTACATATGTGTTAACACGTTGAGTGCGGTACAAGTCATTTTTGACTTGCATTAGACTTTTGTTTGGTGCGGCGTTGAAAATAGGCGATCTCTGTCTGGTGCGGCGGTGATTTGACATTGAAATCCCTTGATTCAGAAAGAGACAAGTATACATTTAGGTTTGTTACTTCAAATTATATCCAATAGGTAGGTTCAAAGTATACAAGACAAATTCGACTTGTACCGCACCAGACGATAAAAAATTGTAATTGGTGCGGTACCTGCCAAAACTGTCTTGTAAGGTACCGCCTTGTATCGCACCATGGGAACTGGCCAGTGCAGGCTAGTGTTGTGATTAATAACGACTTTTTTGTACGTAGTTTCGTTCTCAATGAATGCACCGAGAAATAGGCCGTAGAAAACTTTATTAAAAGTGTTTGAACTCACAGAAAAAGTGACCAAAGTAGCTTTGCGAAAACTACAATACGATAATGATGGATTTATTGCCGCAAAAAAGGAAGTCAACAAGTTTCAAAAAGGTACCAGAAGTAAAATGTGCGTTGACTGTTATAAAAAAAAATAAGAAAAACAATAATGCTACAAAAAATCGTATTTGAACATTTAGTTTTGTAATTTTTATTAAATAATTGTGAACATCGATAGCGATATTTTGTTTCATTATATTTCCTTTCTCTATAAAATTATCGACATAACAAACCTTGCCCTACCCCCGTGATGCGGTACAAGTCGAATTCGTCTTGTTATTTAAATGTCTTATAACTTCCAAATTAAAGTCTGTATTCTGTGGCGACAGCAAACTTATCTAATTAAACATGTCAACTTGCTATTGCAATCATAAAATTATATTTTTTTATAAAAAACAAAGAAATATTGGGAAAAACTTAATCTTCTGCTTACAAGTCACTATCGTCTTGTACCGCACTATTAGAAAAAATGTTACAAGTCAAAAATGGTATGTATAGCACTGAACGTCAGTTGTAGTAAAAAAGTCCCGCATTCAACGTGTTAAGTGTTGTGGTGTTTTTACGTTTACTGGATATGGGAAATGTTACTACGTGACATCTCTTATATATTTAAACATGGAGAACAGTCCGTTTAACCGGAGTAGCAGGACCCCTCGCTCCCCGCCGTCCGCGCCCACTCCCTCGCCCCGCCCCGCAGCGCCGCTGCCTCACCAGGAAGACGATGACAAGCCTGATCTTATTTCCACTCCAGAAATACAAAACTGGATGAAAACCATTGAAGACTACCTAAATGAGGTGTGTGCCATTGCTGAAGCAGGAAAGCTGAACACGGAACAGAAACTACGCATCAGTAATTTATGCCGAAAAGTAGGTCATGGCACATCTCAAATGGCAGTGGCGTACCAGTCCCTTAAGCAGAAAACCGTGCAAGCCTATTCATCTGTCCAAACCTTACAGGAAGACCTTAAACTTTCGCAGCAACTCCAAGACCTCAAGCTAAGTATTCAAGAGTCTGTGAAACCATCCACGAAGGGAGCTTCCTTTGCTGATATGGTAAAAAAAAGCCCTAATTATTACATACAGCCGGAATACGATAATTCTGTAACCATTTATCCCAACGACAAATTGAAATCTAGTGATGAGACGAAATCTCTTGTCCAAAAACTAATAAATCCCGAACAGATGAAGCTGCACGTCAAAGGTTTGCGCAAGACTCGGAACGGTGGTGTCGTAATTAGCACAGATACAAAGGAGGATATTGAGAAACTGAAACAATCCGCCCAGATAAAAAACTCAGGCCTTACGATCGATGAAACGCAGAAACGTAGGCCTAGAATAGTAATTATAGGAGTGCCCACATCTATGTTGGAAATTGACGTTGTTTCCTGTTTGTACCACCAAAACTTAGCCGATAATCCTCACTGTGCTAGTTTCGATACGTTTTTGAACTCTATTAAGATGAGCCACAAGTCGGGAAAAAAGGATTCAGAAACTTGTAATCATGTTATAGAAGTTCCTGCAGCTATTCGTAAAGTCTTAATTACTAAAGACAAAGTCTTTATTAATTGGTCATCCTGCCCTGTTAGAGATTTTACTTTGGTCACAAGATGTTATAAGTGTCAGCAATATGGTCATGCTGCCAAGTTTTGTCGGGAGTCAACCGTCACCTGCGGTCACTGTGGCGAACTAGGCCATACCATAAAAGAATGCCTAAATAAGGCAGATGATCCAAAGTGCGCTACTTGCTTGCGTTTTAAAAAACCGAGCAACCATATTACAGGTGCGGCTGGCTGTCCAGCAAAAATCATGGCTGAAAAACGTTTCATAAGTTCAATAGATTACGAAGGCAACTAATAGCCACATTTTGTATCTCTTTAGGTTTTCGCGATAATTGTTATAAAATTATTTTACTTCATTTAAGTTTTTTTTTTTTTTTTTTTGTAAATTTACCACTGCATAAAATATAAAACAAATGATGGCCATATGGCTGACCTATTAACATAAATTATAAATTATCTATATTATTATTTTTACCTTAGGCATGAATATGTTAAGTTCTTAGTCAACAAATTTTCACATCGGCTCTGACCCGGATAAAAATTGCAATGGAAGTATGGTTTATACGACCTTAATACCTTTTTATGTATGACGGATAATGTTTACGTACTTATTTAGATTTAAAAAATCAATTATTTTAGCTATACTATTTTGTAATTACTTCGAATAATTTGTTATTTTTCTTTATTGTGTCTGGATTCAACTTTATTTTATGTCTGCATATTTTTATGAAATATTTGCACTGTTAGTTAAGCTTAGCTGATTATTTCTTTATTTTAATTATTTATGATAGCTCGTTTAGCCTGCAATACAGAGTTCTCTAGTAACCCTAGTGCAGGCATACGTGTTACATAGACTTTTGTAAAATATTGTATTTCTTGTCATCTTGTACTACAAATTATTGAATAAATTATCTTTATCTTTATCTTTATCTTTATCTTTATCTTTATCTTTATCTTTATCTTTATCTTTATCTTTATCTTTATCTTTATCTTTATCTTTATCTTTATCTTTATCTTTATCTTTATCTTTATCTTTATCTTTATCTTTATCTTTATCTTTATCTTTATCTTTATCTTTATCTTTATCTTTATCTTTATCTTTATCTTTATCTTTATCTTTATCTTTATCTTTATCTTTATCTTTATCTTTATCTTTATCTTTATCTTTATCTTTATCTTTATCTTTATCTTTATCTTTATCTTTATCTTTATCTTTATCTTTATCTTTATCTTTATCTTTATCTTTATCTTTATCTTTATCTTTATCTTTATCTTTATCTTTATCTTTATCTTTATCTTTATCTTTATCTTTATCTTTATCTTTATCTTTATCTTTATCTTTATCTTTATCTTTATCTTTATCTTTATCTTTATCTTTATCTTTATCTTTATCTTTATCTTTATCTTTATCTTTATCTTTATCTTAATATAAAATGCCTCCCGTATAAATATTGATGAAACTTATTCATACAGAATATAATGGCTAGTGCTTTTCGGTGTATTTGCGAGTAGTTTTTCTCTGCATTGTTCAATGTCCGCGAGTGATAACACCCCCCCGATTCCCCGCGCGCTCGCATCGCAAGTTACTATTAACGGCTTACTGGGGTCGTAATGAGCTAACACTTCGGCTCCCGATAATGTTTTTTTTATATGGATAAACGAGCTTTCACACTCCGCCGACCAATGCCATACCTTATCTTTTTTTAATAACTCATATAGCGGAACTAGCCTAGCACTCATATTCCTTACGAATTTGCCATAGAAATTTAATATCCCTAAAAATGAACGCAGTTCCGTAGTGTTGGTGGGTCTGGGTATATTTAATATGGCTTCTACCTTTGAGGGGTCAGTGTGAATGCCCTTATCACTGATTATGTAGCCGAGATACCGCACTTCCTTAGCCAAGAATACGCATTTATTACTTTTCAACTTAAGCCCTGATTTACAGTGGTGGTCATACAATTAAGAACGATTTGAAGTTTCCGATTTTTTTTTATCTACATCATGTCATATGTCTAGTTGTGTTCCTTCTTAGAAGTAACAAGTTATGTTATAAAATAGCCACATGGATAGAGCAAACGGGATTAATAATAATAGTGTATAATTGCTAACATTTTTTTTTACAAATTTTATTTTTTCTCTATACTAATAAATTCAAATAGTAATGTAGCTGGACAAATAATTAAGAACGATTTATTAAACTGCTCGAGAGTTGTTTTATATGAAACTTAGATTAAATAAATCATATTAATGTGAAGTTGGTATAGAAAAAAAAGCAAATTAATACATTTGAACTAAAATTAATAGTTAGTTGCATGTCCACGGCTTTTAATTACGGCTTTACACCGGCGAGGCATTGAATCTATCAATTTTTGACATTTCGCAAGAGAAATAAGAGTTCCATTCTTCTAAGAAAACGTCGTACAGCTCTCTCAAATTGCCACACTGTCGATTTGAAACCTTTTTCTTGACTTCGCACCAAAGATGCTCTATTGGGTTAAGATCTGGGCTGTTGGCTGGCCAATCTAAGACTGAAACTGATTGTGATGTGAGGAATTCCTTAACGGTGCGTGCAGTATGCTTTGGATCATTGTCGTGCTGGAATGTCCAAATAACCGGAAGCACGTCTTCGGCATATGGTAACATTGTTTCTTGCAGTATATTTTTGTATTGGAATTGATCCATGTTTCCTTCTATCAGCCTAACAGGTCCAACGCCATGTCCAGAAAAGCACCCCCAAATTTTCACATTTCCCCCGCCATGCTTTAATGTCACTTTTGTGTACTTTGGGTCGAATGCTTTATTCGGAGGGCGTCGTACATATCGTTTTCCATCAGAACATACCCTATTTATTTTTGTCTCGTCAGAAAAAAAGAACGTTTTTCCACTGTCTGACTGTCCAGTTTTCATACCTTCTTGCAAATGCAAGTCGGGCTTGCCTATGACATCGTTTCAACATAGGCACCTTCCTTGCTATCCTTCCGTTCAACTTATTTTCTACCAAACGCCTTCGAATAGTGCGTGCAGAGATTGCTGAAGGGTTGTTTTCGCCAAAATATTCTTTTCTCAACTCATTAGACCCTTTAAAAGGATTTTGTTTTGCCAAACGAACGATATTTCGATCATCTCGACGAGATGACTTTCTCTGTCTAGGTCCACGCGGAACGTTTGAAGTAGTTTGATACGTGGAAAAATGCTTTACGGCATGGAAAACCATTGTTTTTGAACATTGCAGATGGTCGGCTATCATTTTATACGACAATTCTTCTCGCGAAGTTTTATTATTACTTCTCTTGTAGATTTATCACAACTTTTATTTTTCCCCATTGTTTTTATACGAAGTAATCACTTTTAAGACTTTAACAGCACGAAATGGCGCCAAAATTATACGAATAATAATCTACAACCACAGAGCCACACAGTGTTCTCTATTTAAATTTGAAAAAACAATAAACTATTCAGCGTTCTTAATTACGTGACCAGCCAGTAAGTACTAATACTAGGTTCAGATCGAATGTATAAAGTTTCTCTATTAATGTTTTAGCCAACAATGTTGCATAAATGAATGTACCGGTAGTACGGAAAAGTTTTGCAATACCGAGAGAAATAAAAAAAATACGGGCAATTAGTTATACTTGTTACTTTGAAAAAATCATCTCAATAAATAATCGTTCTTAATTATATGGCCACAACTGTATGTAACCTGTTAAACACTCCCTCCAGTGCTTTTAAATGTTCCTCCTTGGTTCTCCCCCCCACTATGACGTCATCCAAGAATATTTCTACATTGGGGATACCCTGCAAGAGATTGCACATTATTCGTTGGAAGATACCCGGGCTCGACGACAGCCCATATACTAGCCTGTTGTACCTATACAACCCCCTGTGTGTGTTGATAACGGTATATTTCTTTGTGTCATCCAGTTCTATTTGGTTGTAAGCCTGAGACAAATCTATTTTGGAAAAATAGCGCGCCCCGCTCAATTTAACCATAAGATCGTCTATACGAGGCAAGGGATATCGATCAATTAACAGTACCGGGTTCAAGGTCGCTTTATAATCAGCACATAATCGCAGAGAACCGTCATAAAACTTTAACACAATCTCATTGTTATTAATTACGTGACTACTAAAGTGTTTGTCATACAGTTCACTACTTATACACGAAACCGCTGTGCCCGTGTCCACTTCCATATTCACTATTTTGTTGTCAATCGAGATAGTCAGACTCACCGGTCTGTAGTCGTTTAGGCACAGATGATGAAACTCTTCCTCCGGGGTCTCGTCATCGTGCGTGGCCTCCCCGTGCTCGCCGTAGTGCAGCGGCACGCTCGCTCCGGCGCGGCCTCCGCGTGCGCTCCTGCCCGGGCCCGGGCACACGCGCCGCAGGTGCCCCGGCCGCCGACACATGCTGCATATATAGTCCTTGAAGCGACAATTTCTATAGTCATGTGTAGTGGCTCCGCAGCCTGAACAATTATAACTGGGCCGAGCCCCTGCGTCGGCTGCCCAACGTCCGAAGCTGCTATCCATCCGCGCTGTCCCGCGATCCCCGGCGCTGCCCCGCGCTCGGCTCGCCGCACTCCGGGCCCACGCCCTGCCCCCGCGCCCCCTGACACCCCGCGCTGTCCCGCGCTCTGATGTGCCAGCGCATTTACCGCCGCCTCTTCGCCCCTCGTCCCCGGGACGTTATCTTTAATTACCGGTGCACTCTTTCCTTCCACCGCCGCCGCGTCCCGCTCGGCCACCTCGAGCGATATTGCAATTTTTTCCGCCTTAACGAAGGTAAGCGCGTCGTCCTCGGCGAATAAGCATTGCCTAATAATGTCACTGCGCAATCCACACACGAACTGGTCCCGAAGATTTTCATTTAGTGACGTATTAAATTTGCAATGCCGAGCTAGCCTCTTTAGCTCCGCTAGATAATTAGCAATACTTTCCTCACTGGTTTGCCGGCGTTGCCTAAACCGGAATCTTTCGGCGAGCACCGACGGTGTCGGCTGTAAATGTTGACGTAGCAGTTCCACGGCGACATCGTAACTTAACTCCGATGGTTTTTTGGGACTAGCAAGATTAGTCAACAACTCGTAGGCCTCATCACCCATCACCGCTATAAGTGTTGGCAGCCTTAACTCCACGTCCACTTTGTTAACCAAAAAGTACATTTCTAACCGGTCGACATACGACCCCCAGGCTCCACTCCGCACATCAAATTCACTCATCTTCCCCACTGACATAGTTCTTTGTTTTCTTTTATTTTTATTATTTAATATTGAAACACTCCGCGAATGTCTGTATAAATTTTATCTAAGCGTAAAACCAGCCTCGTTCGCCACTGTGATGTTTAGAATAAAAAGAGACGACGTCCGTTCGTATTGACATTTATTTCGGAACTGCCCGCTACATGCTTACTTAAATCTACGTCCCTTCACCACATATTCCACATACTTTTTCTTTCTTGCATCCATCACCATTTGACGGTGGAAAGCATAAACGCTGTAACCTACAATGTATAAACTTTACACCAGAGCCAAAAAACTTTTTAAAATTTACTAAAAAAATCAGAACTCATGATCCTTTTTGGGTAAAGTAACAATTCTTTTGGAAATTATGTATATTTGGCTAGGCTATTAACCGCTTAGTAAAAATCTTGTCTAAAGTAGTCTGCAAAGAAGTTTTGGTGGGTTACAGCATTTGAATTTTTTTTTTCACTCCGCGAAAACGCTGTAACGTCAATATACTAATGTATGAAAAATATAAGAAAGTGATGTTTTTTTGGGAAAGCATAAATGTCGTAATTTGACAATTTACAATATTTTTAAACATACAAAGTGTTGTAAGCTTGTTTAGGTTCTTAAAATGAAAAATTAAATTGAAGTAACAGCTTACATTAATCCAATCCTTGTAAAATAAATTAGCGTAATCAGCAACTGATAAAAATATTAAGGGACTTTAAAATGTCAAACAATTATTTTATTTAAAATTATTTTTATTAATCATTAAAACCGGCCAAGTGCGAGTCTGACTCGCGCACGAAGGGTTCCGTGCTCTATAAAAACGGCAAAAAAATCATGTCTGTTGTATGGGAGCTCCCTTAAATATTTATTTTATTCTGTTCTTTAGCATTTGTTGTTATAGCGGCAACAGAAATACATCAACCTAGCTCAGATGGAAAATCTTCATTTAACATCATAATGAATAATTTATTGAATCAGGCGTTACTTTGCGGAGGTCCATATTAATGAACTAAAACAATTACTTTGCTCACCCGCGACCTTACAATAGTTACGTTTATGCAAGAAATGTGTGTTCATGCAGTTCCTCCACCTCCACACTGTACGAACACACACAAATCACATAAACACAACTATCACCACCACCAAGCTACACTGACGCGTTTCGAACTCAACCAGAGCTCATCCTCGGAGTTACCACAACCGTATGCTATGCTACCAAATGTTAAACTAACAAACCAAAACAAATGTTTTAACTTGTCACTGTAACTTCACAAGTACCCACTTTATTTTTCTTATTCTCAAACTACCCCACAAAAATTAACTTTTATTGACATATTATAAAACTACCTTGAATTTTTGTTTATTTATTTATAAGGCATATTTTATTAATACTAACTGTTCAAATTAGACCCAAGCCGCAGTAAAGGAGAAGATACTAAATTTACCTGTTCATTAATAATAGACCCCATAGTGTTGTACCTAATTATTTCCATGCATTCCAGAGCATCCAGACGCAACCCCTTGCCGCAATGATGTAACACTTCATAAGAATCTGAATCTAACAATGAATGATTTGATTCCAACAAATGTTTTGCAAAATTCGATCTATCTGGATGCTCATTCCTATATGCCGAAACATGCTCTTTAAATCTAGTATTAAAACTTCGGCCTGTCTGTCCTACGTATATCCCATTGCAGTCATTACAAGTAAGCTTGTATACCCCCGATCTAGTTCCCTTATCTACCTGTTCTTTGTGGTTACATAGCCTAGAGTACAAAGAGTTGTTAGTCTTAAAGGCAACATTAATATTGTTTGATTTTAAAATGCCATAAATCTTATCAGACAAACCCCCAACGTAAGAGATGCTAGATCTATATTTGTTAGTAGACTGAGAAGGTAACGCAGCGTAAAGCATGCTATTTACTAACACTAAGAAGCAGGCCGGGGTTACGTGCCCTCAAGTTAGCTTCCGCGCCCTCATGTCCTGCTCTGAAAGCAGAGCGGAACCGAGGGCACGGTCGCTTCCGCCCACCAGGCTCCCCCTCGCCTTTCCCTGCCCGGTTTGCCAGCGAGCAAGTAATAAGCTTAGGTTCACCTACGTCTAAAGGCGTCCGCCCAAGGGCGAGTCGCCGTCCTCTCTATCCGGCAATCACCACAGGCCATGGGCCCAACCGCTACTCTTCTCCCCCTTAACCACTAGAGTTAACAAGTTAACAGGGGAGAACCGTAGCGGGCGTGCAGCCCAGACCAAGCAGTCATTGGCATGATGGCCCGGGCACATGTGGAGATTGCCGAAACCCCCCCCCTCCAGTCAGTCAGTCAACCCCCACAGGCCATGGGCCCATCCGCTACTCTTCTCCCCCTTAACCACCAGGGTTAACAGGGGAGAACCGTAACGGTCGTGCAGCCTGAACCATGCCTTAGCGGTAGCTTGGTGCAGGCACATGTGAAGATTGCTGCTGACACACCCCCCCCCCCCCCCCCCCCCCAAGTCGGATATTAGCCAACGGTTAACTAGATCCACGAAGGAATTAATTAAACATTGTTGCCCAGGGTGCACCGTCCCAGGCGTTACCCTTCCCCACCCCATGAGGCCTACGCCTCGCACAGAAGGGAGTGGTAACGCCCGGGCACTCGAGGAGGTTTCCGACATCGCACCCCGCCGCGCGTAACCCTAGCATAACTATAGGTAACTCATCGACCCATGAACTATTGTTACTGTAAATCCTGGCCATTAGGGCTGCCTTTATTCCGGGATGCTGGCGTTCCACCCTACTATTGGCTTCCGCATGGTAAGGGCTGGTACGTAATTTTTCTAACCTTATAGTGACATTAACTCTTTAAATAAATTGCTCTCGAATTGACGACCTTGGTCAGTCGTTAATCTTAATGGACAACCGAAACGTGTTATCCAACCCTCTAGTAATGTCTTAGCTACTATTTCTGCTGTTATTTCTTTAATAGGATACGCTTCATGCCAGCGGGTACATCTATCAATAGCAGTTAATAAGTACCTGTATCCTTGCGAAGATGTCGGCAATGGGCCAACTATGTCCACATGGATATGTTCAAAACGACCTGCATCCTCAAAAACTCTTGGCTCCGATATAGTATGACGATTGATTTTCGACTTTTGGCACTGAATAGAAGAATAGAATACAATAGAAAATATTTATTTTTGAACAACTACAATAAATACAGCTAAAAAAGTACACAACAGACCTTAACATGAATGTATTTGCTACAAAAAAGGACACCCCTCAGCATTGTGTCACGGCACGAGGTGCCACGACGCTGATTTTCAGTGGGTCCACAGAAACTTAAAACTAAACTACATTAAAAATTCACAACATAGTACACTACATACAATAAAACCTAAAGAATAAATAAAAAAAGAAATTATGAAATGACATTACTCAGTGCAGTATGCAGACAAAAACAAAAACAATCTTATGCAAATAAATACAAAGACTTGGACATTAGAACAATTACAAGACAAGTATAGTATAAATCTTCCCAGGTGAATTTTTCGCTTCGAGCCATTACATTAAATTTGAACCTTAATACTATGACGATACCGTTTGTTTTGAAAGATAAGGGCTCGAAGCGAAAAATTCACCTGGGAAGATTTTACTATATCAATTTAAACATAATACAGACAAAATAGACAAAAGCCGGCCAGGCTAGGCAGAAGAAAGCTGTTCATGGTAAAGGTGGATGTTTTGGTGATAAGGTTGAGATTTGAATGGCTTGATTTTTGTAGGATTTATTTAAAAGAAATACGTGTGGTTCGATTGAGTTTAATTTGCAACTGACGTATGTTAGTGACAATTCGAATCATAGGCTTCTGTACAATTGTAGCTATATAGATAGGTTAACATTTACATCAACATACCGCCCACCAAAGGACTATTGAGTCCTTTCAAATTGAATTTAAACAGCATGCAAAATTGGTGACTGAAACGATTTAAAAATTTTATTATAAGTACTTAAATATTACTCTATATCAACAGGTAGGGCACACAATTTCGTAACAGATCTATTTGCTATGTTACTACCAGATTTCACACTGTATACTCTAGTATAACCATCATTTCCAGGGTGTTTTTCAACAATCCTTCCTAATGACCATTTACCTGGTGGCAAATTGTCAGTCTTGATTAGGACAATATCTCCAATTTTAAATTCATCTTCTTTCTTTAGCCATTTAGGTCGTTGTTGTAATCTGGTTAAATATTCGTCCTGCCATCTTCGCCAGAAATCTATATATATAAAAGAAGAAACTGACTGACTGACTGACTGACTGACATATCAACGCACAGCCCAAACCACTGGGCCTAGAGATTCCAAATTTGGCATGTAGGGTCCTTATAAGGTCTAGGGGTGCACTAAGAAAGGATTTTTCAAAATTCACTCCCTAAGGGGGTGAAACGGGGGTCCAAAGTTTGTATGGGGAAACAAGATTCGTTCGACTATTTTATTTGAAACTTCACAGAAGTACTCCTAATGATAAATGAGTAAACACGTGTTTCAGGTTTTTTGAGAATTCAACCCCTAAAAGGGGGAAAAGGGGTAACAAAGTCTGAAAATCAACATGGGTCGCTGGTTATGAAAACAACAATGGTTTTAAAATCCGACGTGGCGGACGTAAAATACCATCTCCCTGGATGGGGTGCGGTGGGGTTGAAATGTCTAAATAAACTAAATGACTGTTGATATATCAACGTACAGCCCAAACCACAGGACCTAGAGACTTGAAATTTTGCACACAGATACCTTATACAATGTAGGCATCCACTAAGGAAGGATTTTTGGGAATTCCCACGGGGACGGGAAAAAACGAGATTTATATATTCGATTCCGAGTGACCCTATCTCAGTAACTATAATAACTAGACTCTTCAAACTTGATACACAAGTAGGTATTACAATAGTTAAATCATTGATTTCAGGATTTTTCAAAATTCCCACGGGAAAAGGAAAAAACGGGATTTATATATTCAGTTCAACGGAATCCTATGAACTATAATTACTAGACTCTTGAAATTTGGCATAGAAGTAGGTAATTATAATAGTAAAAAACAGTTTTAAGGATTTTCGGAAATTCCCACGGGATAAGGAAAAAACGGGATTTTTCGTTTAACTGGTCGTAGAAAGCT